>JAYEVF010000038.1:0-535703 GCA_036346355.1 Rhipidocladum racemiflorum
TTGTTTATTGTCATGACTCCAAATGATTCCATTGTGGAATCAATTGCCGTGAACTACGTGGAGATGTGCCATTCTATTCCCCTTTTCCCTCATGCAGATCTCAAGGTACACAAACTCAACATAAAAACCATAAGCGTGAGTTCAAAACCTTCCGGCAAAGTGTACTGTAATGGAAAAACAAAAGATCAAGTCAACAAATATCATCATCACCAATCTCCAAAAGCACACATCTTAACACAACATGGTTAGCATTCCAAACATCTTTTTAAGCATCCAGCCTGTATTCATCTAAATGAGCAACTCTTAAGTATTCACATCGTCATCCTCCTCGCTTTATCATCATACACATATTTAATTAATGCAATGCAATGCACATGTCTCCTTGGAAACTCATGCAGAGTATGGTTGAGTGCACACCCGTCGGCATGCCCACTTTTCACCCCTTCCATGCGAAGATGGAGGTGCCTATCACTTTCGCTTCCATTCACCACGGTGGATGGAATCACGATATAGGTCTTACTCAAGAATAGCCCGGACTAGTCATAACGGTTCTCCACCCGAGCCCTCCGGGAATAGTTATGACTTATCTCACCTTAGGCCCGATTGCATAAGAAAATATGCCATGCTTATGCAAAATGGACAACAACGTACACATGTATAGGAGTATTGCATATCATCACACTTGGCATGTAATCCGCTTTATCAACAATAAAGTACATTTAAATCATGGCATAATATGGCTTCATATCAAGCTAAATACATATGTAATTCACTTGGCAAGACAACATGTTATCTATTCCGTATACTATGAAGCACAACTAGCAACACATATAGCATACAATCCACACAACACACTTGCCTGGCTCAACCGCCCAGACAGCAACGGGAGTGACGAGAGGTTGAGGAGGCACTCAAGGCATACCACCCTGCAAACACGTGCACACACACTTAATTCGGGACTCCTCAAAAATAACAGGTACCCACACTACACCTAATAACGCTAAATACTCCAAAACCCCGAAATCCACAGATTTTGCCCGTTCTGGACAGCGGCCTTGAAGAAAAATCATAACTTGAGTTTCTAGCACTCCAAATTGAATAACAAACGAGTACATCCCTCGCTTATAGCTTAGGAAATTTCCCAACTTTTTCTAGTTATAGGTAAAGACTGATTCGGACTCTAATGTTGTTTAATCTAACGTTGAACCACGAACTGTCTCAATCTCGTCACAGATTTGACAGCGCCTCGGTAAAACAGGCACTAACTTCCAAGCGGCTGGGCGGAATTTCAGATTTCTTTATAATGCACTGAAAGATATTGAAATTATCTACAACTTCCTTAGAAGTCTGTACGGTCCAGATTCTAAGTCCTAAAATTAGTTTAATCTAATGTTGGAACACCAGACTGTCCCAACCTCGACACACAGAGCCTGGTGGACAGCGCCCACTAAAACAGCCATAACTTTCCAGACCGTGAACTCCAAAAATTCTCAAAAAATACACAAAATAGCTCTTATTGATTCGATAACCTACAACTTATTCAAAAGGAGGTCGGCCATTAGAATTCCGACTCTAAAATTGCTAAATCGCACCTCCCTAAAACGGACTCCAAATCTGCCCCGAAAACTGAGTACAATATGTTTAACTCTAGTTCTTTTCAGATCTACTCCCATGGCAGCACGTCCTCTTGAGTCATAACACAACTCCAAATCTACCATGAGAACAGCACCTAGACCTTCCCCAAGGTTTCCCCATGGACATACTCTTAGTCCGGCCGATTTAACGGCATTTAACACGTAAGAATGCCTCTCGATCGCCCGATCTCGCTCCCAGCGTCGTGGCCACCGGTTCTCCTCGTCGCGGATCCTCCTACCGGCGAGGGCAGCACCATGGCGTGGCATGGAAGGGGAGAGGGACGCAGCAAGGAAGGCGTGGTGGAGCAAGGGAGGCGCAAGGGTCGAGGGAGGGTGTGGCGGCTAGGAGAGGAGGAGGCAATGGGGTCGGAGGGAAAACAAGTGGGGGGGGCTTCTAGGAGCTAGGAGAGGGGACTTGTTTTGCAGGGTGCATAGCAGGTAGGAGCCTAGGGCAGCAGTTTTGCTTTCATCCTAGACCACCTCCAAAAGGCCCAAATATGTCCTGCACCTTCGGCCCATATGGGACCCCCCCAAGGCCCGAACTCCCCGGAGAGGCCCAATTCCCCTCCCAGGAAAGGCCCAAAATCCCCGGAAAGGCCCACACTTGCAGAAACGGGCGCAAAAACATGTTACAAAGAGTCGCACCTTATGGCCGAGATCGAAAATGGAGCTCACATACCGTCATTCCGTGAGTATCACATCTAGTGTGGCAACATAAAAGTAACATGTCTATTCACTAGTTGTTATTCATGGATATAAGTGAAGTATTATCACACAACTCTTCTTTATCACAAGGAAATAGGAAGCAAATCAACTTTGTAACAAAGCAAAATCAGCAATTGGATTCCCTGCTAATAGTTTGCTCTACGACAAAGCATGATTTGTATGGGCAGTTTTAGCTCTTTAAAATTATTTTTCTCCATGAGTAAAGTCCATACCTTTTACATTACCTTGTAATTTCGTACCAGTCAGCCGTTGGTAGGTGTAACTTCAACTATTATCTCTTTGCTTACACATGGTGCATGGCCGATCATTTCTTTTTCTCCATATGCTCTTCTTCATCATTCTCTCGATGATGCTACTTTTCTACTGCAAAATGTTGAAGCTACAAAAGAAGGTGCAAACAGCGGTGCCTCAGATGAAGCTAATGGATTCTTTCCAAGGATTCAGCAAGACATTTTTTTCAACTCTACAAAGCACATTTTAATTAATTCTGGAAAGAGAACTATATGTTTTACATCAACTTAAGAACATCCTGAATTTCTTTGAATTTAAATTCCACGTATGAACCTAAGCTCTATTTAGCTTCTTCACCTTCAACTAAGCCACAAGTGCAACAAATGATTTTGCAATCGCTCATAATATTCCTTAACACATTTATTTTCTTGTTTCAAACATTGGAGTCTAGTATACAAAAAATCAGTGATGATATTCAGAAGAGACATATTCCAAGTCTCATAATAAATCTTTTCATGGCCTTTCAATTTTTAGGTTTTCTCTCTTTTCTACAAATAACTGCTTCCACCATGTTAATTCAAATCCATTTGTGCGCTGTGACACTAGCAATCCTAATATTTTTCATTTTCGGACAAAATCATACTTTGTCAAATTCTCTTTTGTCTACTGCTATCTCCCAATTCAATATAGGCATCAGGATCATATTGACCATCAAAAGGTGGAATGGCCGAATTTAACTCCTACCTCGAGGAATCATCATCAACATGTACTTGAGCATGTAGTATGCCATTTTGTTGCTTAGAAGACGCAGGCGGAGGACTGGAAGTTTCTGGGCAGTGACATGCAAGGCGTATCAAGTCTAGTCAAAATAGTAGCAAGGTTAGTGTTACCAACTCCCCTGAGTGAAGTCCTCAGATAGGCTGAGGGCGATTTTCTTGTCTGCGACATTCTGAGCAAATAAATTCCATTCGTAAGTGGAAAGCGTGATGAAGTGAACCCTTGTCACACGACATGGTTAGTAGAAGACAAAGAAAACAAAATCCATAAGTATAATGTTCCTATTAGCTTTACTTGAAGGTGGTGATAAGTCTCTTAGCACTCAAGCCTATAACCAAAGCTCTTACAAGATCTTTGCGGATTGCAAGCAGTAGTGTTACAGTCGGTCGCGTTGGTGTTATCAAAGGTTCTTCAAAGTTTCTCAGAGAGCGATTGCCAAGGATCGAATGTCCAGACGAGGTAGAAAGTGGAGTTTGGACAGGCTCAATTTAGTAGCAAGGAGAATTAATCAATTAATCTCAGAATTTGCATAGAATTGAATTATAGTTCTTAATTCAGCACTTAGCCTAAGATCTTTCGATCAACCAAGGATGGATAAAAGGCTTAGGCTAGTATAAGGGGAAAAATAAATGGAAACACACACGCAAAGATGTTAGAACTTGATGCAATCAAAGGAATGAGCTAAAAATATATGGAGTGAGGCATCAAAAAGCTCGATTGTACAAGGGGTGGAGAGACGCTTGCTAATTACTCAAACAAAGAACACGGGCAATAGATTGATCAAAATCACAACTAGCATAGTATAAAAAATGCACAAAAGCTAGGATGTACTCTCAATCAAATTCCACTTTTTTTTGTTTGTTTTTTGCGCTATTTGCTTTTGCCTGCACTTTTCTTTTCTTTTTTCTTTTTCTTTTTTTTGATGTGCGGCGGTTGTGACATTATAGAATGTGACATTATGGTACGAGTTTATAGCATGTTTTTGGGCTTTTTCAGGTGTTTGGGCCTTTCCGTGGGAGTTTGGGCCGTGGGGGAATTAGTTTGGGCCTTGGGGGATCTAATTGGGCCATTGGTGGAGGTTCCTGGCCCATGTGGGGGAGGAGGTGGGCAGCACACCCTACCTCTCCATCGCCCCACCACTTTCTCCCCCCTAGCCGTGCTGCCCTCCTCCTCCTCTCCTCCATGCCGTGCGCCCATTACGCCACCCCTCCCTCCTCCCCACCTCTTTTACGGCCACCCAGCTCCACCTCTCGTGAGCCGGGATCTCATTGTTCTTGAGCTCTCCCTCCGTGGGGATTTGACGTTTCCGGCGGGTCCAGCGGGTGGACGGAAGATTGGATCGCGAGGAGCCGTTCGTCGATCGGGTGGTGCGCCAAGAAGAGGTATGCTTTGGGAAACTCGATCGTAGAGATTTAGTGCTGGTTAGATGGGGGAGATCATATTTTTAATTTGGTGTTTAGGTGCCGTGGTTAGAAGGATTTAGGAAGATTGCAACCTGGTCATGCTCTGTCCTCGGACAGATTAGGTCGTCGGTCTTCGGAGGCTCGGCTATTGCGAAAGTTGTAGGTAATCGAATCACCTTTAATTGGTCACCAAAACGTTAAATTCTGTTTAGCCGCTTAAAAGTTATGGTCGTTTACCGAGCAATTTGTCAATCTGTGGACGTGAATGGTACGATCGTGATCAATTGTAGATTAGAGGATTTTAGAAGATCTAATCAGTTTTCCACGAATACTTAGAAAATGTGGGAAATTTCGAGGTTCGAGAAAATGTACTCGTTTACCTGATTTGGAGTTGTTGAACTCAAAATATGCTTGTTGGAATCTGCTATCCCGCTGGGATGATTCTCTGCTTTTTTAGGTTTTAGGAGTGGGTTGCGTAAGTCGACGTAGGTTGATAGTTCTTGTATTGTTTTGTGGGCATGTTTTTCAGTGTATTGTACCTATGTGCATGTGGTGTGACCCTGAGTGCCCTCAACATCTCGCCACTCCGTCTCCCGCGGTTGAAGGCAAGTGTATTGGAATGGTTTTGGCTTGGGAGGCCATATGGATTCGTAGCATTGCATTATAACTAAGTGATGTGTTAATTTGCCATGTTTGATCCTTGCATGTGAGATGACGATCATGTGTTTACTTATGGTTATGCAAATTGTTAAAATGAGTACATGTGCAATTTATTCATGTTTATGGCATATATGCATTCATGGCATGAGGACAAAGCCAGGTCGGTGAGAAAGTCATAACTAATCTGGTAAGGTTGACGAGAAAGTTATGATGATGTAACATTGGGTGTCCCGATCTTTCGATGAGAACGATAACATTCGATTTGGGTGGAGACGACTTTGACGATCCGACTACAACGTACAACGACGATGCGCCTTAGCAATCGCTAAACCAACTCCAGAGGGGTATTGACCTTGCCGTGGGCACGATCAACCTGATCACGAAGATCAATTCCTGCAAGCAATCGAAGAACAAGCAAGAACAAGGCAAAGCAATCTAAAATTGCAAATATAGATGAAGTATAGAAAAATTTGGGGTTCCGATACAAGGAGCTTGTTAGGCGGCCGTTGAGCACGTCTAAAAGACTCAAAATAGTAGCAAAAGGCTAAACTATCAAATAACCAAAACCCAAGTTATTTTGGAGGACTCCCTAGCAATATATAGGAGAAATAGGAGGCTAAAACCAGGCTAGGGGCATCCAAACCACATCCATGGCCGAGTAGGACTCCTATTCCTAGTTTGACTCGGATTTGGAAAGATGACCGAACTTGTTTTGCAGATTCCCGTTGACTCGTAAGGAATTTGGAGGTGGGGCCAGATCCGTTGGAAGAGGACATCGAAACCTTTCAAACCAGTACTCATAGACCTCAAACACCCTTGTGGATCAAAAGTTATGGTCGTTTGAAGTTGGTGCTGTCCTCAAGGTCGAATCCGAGTTGAAGTTGTGCACCAGAAGAATTGGCTTCATGCTTGACTTTTGGGAGTCCTTCTCCTTGGTTCCTAAGGACAATAAAATCATCACAAGGATTAAATAGCATTCCATTCATTAAATTATTTGTATGCAACCCGAGGAACGCATTCACGTAGCAATTGAATTGACGTGCGCGAGTTCGAGTAATTGGCCCTTGTATTACATTGTTGGTTTCAATTGGGTTTGTAGACATGGCCGTGTCCTTGGTAGTGATGTCCTCATCATCCTCCCCTTCTTGCATTTGAGTCGTCCTTGACTCATGTTCATCATCTTCTCCCAAGTATGGCTTTAGATATGATAATTGAGTTGACGGGCTCAAGCTCGAGTCAATGGTCCTTGAACCGACGAAGATGTAGAAGGATGGCCAAGGTGGGGCCGAGTAAAGCCAAGAAAATGGAGTAGAGGATGCCATAAAGTGTCGCCAACTTATTGCTCCTGGCCAAGGTGGGGGTCGATGAAGCCATGCAGCTTGATATAATTGCAAAGAACACTTGGTAATGACCATATGTATGCATTGTTAGTTCTGTCCATGATGAGCATGGTCTCATCATCCTCCCTTTCTTGAAGTGGAGTCGTCACTCGACTCCATTATATTGTCCTCGCGAAATGTTAGTAATGACAGGAAACAAAGCAATATGCAGATTTGCAATGAAATCAATGGATCAGGAGAATTTCTATCAACCGTATCCTCCCTTTCTTGAAAACTATCATGTGACTTGTGAATGGAGCAGGAAATGTACTTGGTCTGACATGATTAGTGATATGGCAAGTATTAAATTGATGACTTTGTTGCATTGCAAACGGAGGTTTAAAATCTGAACAAATGTAAACTCGATGTGCTTTATACTCTCCTTTCTCTACTATTTTTGCCAATAACATAAAAGATATTTCCGATAACCCCGACAACTCAGAATCGTACAAAAAGTCTCTCCTCTAAATAATTCAGATCACATGGAACATCAAATTCAATGTAGCCTAATGTATATAAAGAAGACATCAATTTCAACTCATCATTTTACGCTTGTCATGTGAATGACATGTTTATTTTCAGCATAAGTGTCTAGTGTGTTAACAAAAGTAACATGTTCACTCACTAGTTGTGTCATGGATATAAGTGAAGTATTATCACACAACTCTTCTTTATCACAAGAAATAGCAAGCAAATCATCTTGTAACAAAGCAAAATCAGCAATCGGTTCCACTAATAGTTGCTCAACGATAGCATGATTTGTGGACAGATTTTAGCTCTTCAAAATTAGTTTCTCCATGTGTGGAGTCCATACTGTTACATTACCTTGTAAGTTCTCGCCAACTGTTGTAGGTGTTACTTCAACTATTATCTCTTCACTTACACATGGGGTAGTACTCGATCGTTTCCTTCTCCATATGCTCTTCATCATTCTCTCGATTGTGCTCACTTTTCTGAAAAATGTTAGCCTAAAAAGAAGGTGCAACAATGGGCGCCTCAATAGAAGCTAATGATTCTTTCAAAGGATTCAACAAGCATTTTCTCAACTCTACAAGCACATTTAACCAATTCTGAAAGAGAACTATACGCTTCATTAACAAGAGCATCCTGAATTTTGATTAAGTCCACTCAAAAATCTATTTTCGTTGCCTCTTCTCTTTCAACTAAACCACAACGCAATAAATGATTTTGCAATCGCTCATAGTATTCATTAACGCACTTATTTCCTTGTTTCAAGCATTGAGTCTATTATACAAAAATTCAGTATGATATTCAGGAACATAATCAATTCTCATAAGTCTTTTCATGGCCTTCCAATTTTCAGGTTTTCTCTTTTCTAATCGATGAGGACATCACTACCATGCATACGGCCATGCCTACAAACCCAATTGAAGCCAACAATGTAATACAAGGGGCCAATTACTCGAGCTCACACGACAATTCAATTACCAGGTGAATATGCCTCGGGTTGCATACAGATAATTTTATGAATGGAATGCTATTTAATCCTCGTGATGATTTTATTGTCCTTAGGAACCAAGGAGAAGGACTCCCAAACGCCAAGCATGAAGCCAATTCTTCCGGTGCACAAGTTATACTCGGATTCGGCCTCCGGGACAGCACCAACTTAAGATGACCATAACTTTTGATCCACAAGGGTGATTGGGGTCTATGAGTACTGGTTTGAAAGGTTTCGACGCCCTCTTTCCAACGGATCCGACCCATCCCCAAATTCCGTCCGAGTCGACGGAATCTGCAAAACAATTACGCTACTTTTCCAAATCGAGAAGACTTGGGCTTTGGGCCTTGTAATAGAGTTGTAGTTGGTATCCTACTGTTTTGGGACGTGTTTCCCACGTCCCTACTCTCTCATAAATAGCCAGACATCGGCTCCTTAGGGTTTTGGGTTTTATTTGATTAGTTTAGCCAAGTGCAAACTTGATCCTGCCGAGTTGTGCTTTGGGCTGCCCACCTTGTCAAGATCGTCAACAAGACTCCACTTTGTTTCGCTTCCAGCTTTATCCATAATTTCAGATTGCTTATCCTATTGTTCTTGCTTGTTCTTCGTTGCTTGCAGGAATTGAACTCAGAAACAGTTGATCGTGCTCACGGCAAGATCAATAACCTACTGAGTTGGTTTAGCGACATTGCTAAGGCGCATCGTCAGTCAGTCACGGTGTAGCTCGGATCGCCAAAGTCGACTCTAACAAATCGATCGTGGTGTTACTCATCGAAAGATCAGGACACCCATAGTGCCATCACGGCGCCATCAAGTGGTATCGTGAGCAAACCAGGTTGCTCGGTGAGAATTCTTTACCCTAGATTAGTAGATTGATATCTTTCCTATAGTCCGTAGAAGCGCCACTCTATTGGATCTCCCATACCAAAACAATTTGAGCCTCGCAATTTCCTTTCCAAGATAATCGCATTATTGAATTTTTGGTTGCATCGTGCGTGTCGAGAGTTGTCAATTCTAGTCTAGTTGGAGTCCAGTCAAGAAATTTTTGTCTCCCAGCCGTTTCGAAAGTTGTGTTCGGCTTTGAGTTGTTTTCCGCTTCGGTCTCGAATCGTTAAAAAAAGGAAAAAAAAGAAAAGAAAAAGAAAAGGTGTTCTGACCGTTTTCTTTTCATCCGATCGTCGCCGCTTGATCGTCGCCCACTTGGTCGTCCGACCGTTGCCTCCTCGTTAGCCGATCGTCGCCCCGACCGGTCGCCAGCTCGATCGTCGCCGCCTGATCGTCGCTCGATCGGTCGCCGCCGATCGGGTCGCCAACTGGAGCAGCTCCATCGGTCGCCTGATCGTCGCCGCCCGATCGTCGCCACCGATAGCCCACTGTCGCCCGATCGTCGCCTCCCGATAGCCGATCGTCTTCCGCCGCATAGCACTTGAAAGAAAAGCGAATCGGATCGTTCGTAAAAAAAAAAAAAAAAAAAAAAAGAAGTCCGGAACAGATCCTAAAATTTTTATGTGCTAAACCTGTTTTCACAAGATTCCCTTTTGAGATAGTTTCCTTCTTTCGCGAATTTTTTCGCTACCGCTTTTTTCATCTGCTTTGGAACCTGCATCAGATCACGCCGACTACGCTTTGAGTCACGATCCTTGCTAGCCTCGAGTCAAAGAACTAGTGACTAGACGCTGAACAATTCTTCAATTTTGCATTCACCGATTGGATTATTGCTAACCTTTGCTACTAAATTAAGCCGGTCCAAGCTCCACTTTCTACCCGTGCATTGCGTTCGATCCCTTGGCAATCGCTTCTACACAAACTTCGAGAACCGTTGATAACGCATAACGGCCGACAACGCCTCTTTGCATTGTAAAAACTTGTAAGAACTTGGGTCATAGGCTTGAGCGCTTGAGAGACTTGCCACCTCCTTGTAGTTGATAGGAACATTATACTTGTTATATTGTTTTCTTTTCTTCTACTAACCATGTTAGGTGATGAGGATTCGATGCATCACTCTCCACGCGCAAAGGGAATTGTTGCTAGTATGTTGATACAAGAAGACCGCCTTCGGTCTATCGAGACCGCCAGGGAGTTGCAAACACTAATCTTGCTACTATTTTGTCTAGACTTGATAAGCTTGCAGTGTACTGCCCCGGAACTTCCAGTCCTCCACCTCATCTTCTAAGCAACAAAAATGGCATACTACATGCTCAGTGCACATGTTGATGATGATTCCCTAGATAAGGTTAAATTCGCCATTCCACCTTTTAATGGTCATTATGATCCTCGATGCCTATATTAATTGGGAGATAGCAGTAGACAAAGAATTTGGCAAGTATGATTTGTCCGAAAATGAAAAGATTAGGATTGCTGCTAGTGTGCTAAAATGAATATGCATTAACATGGCGGAAACATATTTGTAGAAAAGAGAGAAAACCTGAAAATTGGAAGGCCATGAAAAGACTTATGAGAATTGATTATGTTCCTGAATATCATTCTGAATTTTTGTATACTAGACTCCAATGCTTGAAACAAGGAAATAAGTGCGTTAAGGAATACTATGAACGATTGCAAAATCATTTGTTGCGTTGTGGTTTAGTTGAAGTTGAAGAAGCAACATGAGCTTAGGTTCATACGTGACTTAATCTAGAAATTCAGGATGCTCTTATTGATGAAACATATAGTTCTCTTTCAGAATTGGTTAAATGTGCTTGTAGAGTTGAGAAAATGCTTGTTGAATCCTTGAAAGAATCATTAGCTTCAATTAAGGCGCCCATTGTTGCACCTTCTTTTTTAGCTGACATTTTGCAGAAAAGTGAGCAACATCGAGAGAATGATGAAGAGCATATGGAGAAAGAAACGATCAGTACTACCCCATGTGTAAGTGAAGAGATAATAGTAGAAGTAACACCTACAACAAATTGACGAGAACTTACAAGGTAATGTAACAGGTATGGACTCTACACATGGAGAAAATAATTTTGAAGAGCTAAAACTGCCCACAAATCATGCTATCGTTGAGCAACTATTAGTGGAACCGATTGCTGATTTTGCTCTCATACAAGATGATTTGCTTGCTATTTCTTGTAATAAAGAAGAGTTGTGTGATAATACTTCACTTATATCCACGACACAACTAGTGAGTGGACATGTTACTTTTGTTAACACAATAGACACTTGTGCTGAAAATAAACCTGTCATTCACATTGCAAGCGAAAATGATGAGTTGAAATTGATGTCTTCTTTAGATACATTAGGCTACATTGAATTTGATGTTCCATGTGTTCTGAATTATTTAGAGGAGAGATTTTTTGTACATTCTGATTTGTCCAGGTTATCACTAAATATCTTTTATATTATTGGCAAAAATAGTGAGAAAGGAGAGTATAAAGCACATCGAGTTTACATTTGTTCAGATTTTAAACCTTCGCATGCCATGCAACAATGTCATCAGTTTGATAAGTGCCATATCACTAATCATGTCATATCAAGTACTTTTGATTCAAATTACAAGTCACATGAAAATTTTCAAGAAAGGGAGTATATTGATGATCGAGATTCTCGATCCATTGATTTGATTGCAAATGTGCATGCTACTTTGTTTCTGTCACTCCTAACATTTTCCAGGACAATATGATGGAGTCGAGGACGACTCCACTTCAAGAAAGGGAGGATGATGAGACCATGCTCATCATGGACAGGTAACTAACACTGCATACACATATGGTCATCACCAAGTATTGCTCTGATTATATCAAGCTTGCATGGTTTCATCGACCCCACCTTGGCCAGACCATTAAGTTGGCGATACTTCACAAAGCATCCTCTATTTCGTGATACAACTACTACGATGGCTCCATCTGCATGGCTTTATCGAATTTCACCTTGGCCATCCTTCTACATCTTACGCTGTTCAAGGACCATTGACTCGAGCTCGAGCCCGTCAAATGAATTATCAGATCTAAAGACAAACTTGGGAGAGGATGATGAACTTGAGTCGAGGACGACTCAAATGCAAGAAGGGGAGGATGATGAGGACATCACTACCATGCATACGGCCATGCCTACAAACCCAATTGAAGCCAACAATGTAATACAAGGGCCAATTACTCGAGCTCGCGCTTCGACAATTCAATTACTGTGAATGCGTTCCTCGGGTTGCATACAGAATAATTTTATGAATGGAGATGCTATTTAATCCTCGTGATGATTTTATTGTCCTTAGGAACCAAGGAGAAGGACTCCCAAACGCCAAGCATGAAGCCAATTCTTCCGCACAAGTTATACTCCAGATTCGGCCTCCGGGACAGCACCAACTTAAGATGACCATAACTTTTGATCCACAAGGGTGATTGGGGTCTATGAGTACTGGTTTGAAAGGTTTCGACGTCCTCTTTCCAACGGATCCGACCCCATCCCCAAATTCCGTCCGAGTCGACGGGAATCTGCAAAACAATTGGCGTCACTTTTCCAAATCGAGAAGACTTGGGCTTTGGGCCTTGTAATAGAGTTGTAGTTGGTATCCTACTGTTTTGGACATGTTTCCCACGTCCCTACCTCTCATAAATAGCCAGACATCGGCTCCTTAGGGTTTTGGGTTTTATTTGATTAGTTTAGCCAAGTGCAAACTTGATCCTGCGAGTTATGCCTTTGACAGCCACCTTGTCAAGATCGTCAATAAGACTCCACTTTGTTTCGCTTCTAGCTTTTATCCGCAATTTCAGATTGCTTATCCTATTGTTCTTGCTTGTTCTTCGGTTGCTTGCAGGAATTGAACCTCGTGTTCAGGTTGATCGTGCTCACGGCAAGATCAATAACCCCGCTGGAGTTGGTTTAAGCGATTGCTAAGGCGCATCGTCAGTAAATGCGGTGTAGTCGGATCGTCAAAGTCGACTCTAACAAATCGATCGTGTGTTTCTCATCGAAAGATCGGGACACCCATAGTGCCATCACGGCACCATCATCTACAAATATGCTTCCACCATGTTAATGCATATTCATATAGCTCACTAGCAGCAATCCTAATCTTTTCATTTTCAGACAAATCATACTTGCCAAATTCTTTGTCTACTGCTATCTTCCAATTAATATAGGCATCAGGATCATATTGACCATTAAAAGGTGGAATGGCGAATTTAACCTTACATAGGAGATCATCATCAACATGTACTGAAAGCATGTAGTACGCCATTTTTGTTGCTTAGAAGACGAGGCAGCAGGACTGGAAGTTCCTGGGGAAGTTCCTGCAAGCGTATCAAGTCTAGACAAAATAGTAGTAAGAGTAGTTTTAGCGATCCCTTATGCGGCCTCGATGGATCTGAGAAGGTTCTCTTGCGATGACCTACGCTCATAGTGAGCAACAATGCCCTTGGTGCGAGGAGAGTGATGTAGGGAGCCCTCGTCACCTGACATGGGTTAGTAGAAGGCAAGAAAACAAAATCACAAGTATAATGTTTCTATCATCTACTAGGACGTGATGGCAAGTCTCTCAACACTCAAGCCTATGACCAAAGCTCTTACAAATTCTTACCATACAGCAGGTGTTGCCGGCCATTGGCGTGGTCAAAAGTTCTCCAAAGCTTGGATAAAGCGATTGCCAAGGGACCGAACAAAAGTACAAGGTTGGATGTGGAGCTTGGATAAGCAATATTTATTTCCTATGCAATCTGATAATTCTAGTTATTGTAATGATAATGATTCAAACTAGAATTCACAAGCCCTAGTTGCCGATCTCAAAGATACAAGTGAATTTGAAGGAAACACACACGCAAAGATAACGGCACTTATGCAAACAAGGTATGAGCTATAAAATATAAGTGATGCACCAAAAGCTCTATTGCACAAGTCGTAGAGAGACGCTAACTTATTGCTTCAACAGTGTAAAAAGGGCACAAGATTGCTCACTAATTAATAAATTGCACAATATAAAAAGTAACAAACACAAATTAGGGTTTTTCTCAATGTAGGGCGACCGGCCACAATTTTCTTTTTCATTTCCTTTCTTTTCTTTTTTTATGGCCTTTTGGCACTTTCTCTTTTCTTTCTTTTGTTGACTTTCGGCAACACTAGTATGAACAAAGTTTTGGAATCCCTAACTCGGTGTCACAAGATAATACGATATGATAACTGAAGATTATGCAATGTATCAAGTAGAGCAGCCCTAAGCAATATCAACAAGCTAGTCTCAAATAGGATCAAAGTGTTCACAAAGGATGAATTTGTTCCCAAAGGTAGATGAGGACATCACTACCATGGACACGGCCATGTCTACAAACCCAATTGAAACCAACAATGTAATACAAGGGCCAATTACTCGAGCTCGCGTACGTCAATTCAATTGCTAGGTGAATGCGTTCCTCGGGTTGCATACAAATAATTTAATGAATGGAATGCTATTTAATCCTTGTGATGATTTTATTGTCCTTAGGAACCAAGGAGAAGGACTCCCAAAAGTCAAGCATGAAGCCAATTCTTCCGGTGCACAACTTCAACTCGGATTCGGCCTCCGGGACAGCACCAACTTCAAACGACCATAACTTTTGATCCACAAGGGTGTTTGAGGTCTATGAGTATTGGTTTGAAAGGTTTCGATGTCCTCTTTCCAACGGATCCGGCCCCACCTCCAAATTCCTTACGAGTCAACGGGAATCTGCAAAACAAGTTTGGTCATCTTTCCAAATCCGAGTCAAACTAGGAGTAGGAGTCCTACTCGGCCATGGATGTGGTTTGGACGCCCCTAGCCTGGTTTTGGCCTTCTATTTCTCCTATATATAGCTAGGGAGTCCTCCAAAATAACTTGGGTTTTGGTTATTTGATAGTTTAGCCTTTTGCTACTATTTTGAGTCTTTTAGACGTGCTCAAGTGCTCAGCGACCGCCTAACAAGCTCCTTGTATCGGAACCCCAACTTTTTCTATACTTCATCTATATTTGCAATTTTAGATTGCTTTGCCTTGTTCTTGCTTGTTCTTCGATTGCTTGCAGGAATTGATCTTCGTGATCAGGTTGATCGTGCCCACGGCAAGGTCAATACCCCTCTGGAGTTGGTTTAGCGATTACTAAGGCGCATCGTCGTTGTACGTTGTAGTCGGATCGTCAAAGTCGTCTCCACCCAAATCGAATGTTATCGTTCTCATCGAAAGATCGGGACACCCAATGTTACATCAAGTGGTATCAGAGCTAGGTCCCAAAACAAGAGTGTGAGAATGATAGTACCACCTTGCTTGTGGAGGGGAGAGAATACCACCATAAAAGGGAGAGCAACCCTCCCCCGATCAGGCTAGTCTTTTGGGGGCCACATGGGACTCTTATGGCCTGGCTATGGCAGCCAAGGTGTGTATTTCCCTCATTGGGCCAAGGCCCACGCCCCTGGGCCAGTTGGGCAGTCCGCTCACCGGGCGAGGCACGTGCACCATACGGCGGGGCCGCGAAGGGCACGGTGCGCACCCGGGTGGGATGCATCATATGACTAATCCAGAGCGCCACTGAGAAAGACCTACCTCGTAGTTCCATTCACAGTTGTGAATGGGAGCGAGTCAGTAAGAGTAGGCACATTCCACGGGATGGAAGGGAAAGAGGGTGAACACCAACGGGTGTGCACTCGACAATACCGGTATGTGCTAAGCAAAGAGACATGTGCATTGCATTGCATGAATGAGGATGTTTATGAGATGCTTATGATGATGTTTTATGAGATGTAATGATGATGTTAATGAATACTGTTATTGTTTAATTCTATTGCAATACACTTTGCTGAGTGATGAACTCACGCTTGTTGTTTTGTGTTGTTTTTAGGTACATGAATTCGGCATACGGGAAAGGGAATTAGCGTCACGTCTCCACTTAGTTTCACTCCTCTAGACAACTACACACCCTCTTTGGTAGTTGTGATGGTTTTATTTTATTGCGCTAAACTTGGACTATGCTATATCGTGTGCTTGGTTTTAGTATTCACTCTGTATTGGTTCATGAAACATTTGAATTTATATTCTTGGCTTGAACTGATGCTATAACTCATGTTATTGATGTTTTAGATGTCATCTGTTATGCTATTGAGTTAAGATAATATTATTGTTGCTTCAAACCATGGAAAAACAAAGGATATGTTGCTGAAATTTCAGTTAAGCAATTAGCGTAGTTGCTGTAATTTATTGTTAATATGTGTTTTTGGTTGATTCCAGTATCGTTTGGGTGACATTAACGTCATACTAGGTGCCAGGGTGTTACAGCGGTTTTCTTTCCTTTTTTTTGTGGCCAAACAAATATGAGTGTAGCACAATATATATGACTAGGTGCAATAAAGTGCAATCCAAATTATGCAATAGATTGTAACATGAGTAGCCCTAGCGCAATATCAAATAGCTAGTCTCGATTAGGTTCAAAGTGTTCGCAAAAGGATGATTGGCTTCATAAAGGAATAAGGTCCAATATCTTTGGTATTTTGAGTTTATGGACTGACAAAAGTACTAGACTAAACAAGAAATGAGACAACACAACAAAAGAACAAGTGGAAACAACGAACTAGAGATCAACACACAGTTCTGGAATTGGCAGACTAGAACAGAAGCTGGAATGCACGACCAAAATCAGTGCCCTACCAACCAAATCAAGACATAACTCCACTTGATTTATGAAGATAATCTTGTAAGCTTTAAATCAAGTACAAGAACACCCAAATTGGAGCCTCGGATGTAGAAGTTATGGTAAAAATACCGAAAAGGTGCACAATCTGTCCCAATGGTTTCGGCCAATTGAAACTGAATTTAATTCATATTTTTAAATTTCGAATCAGACTGTACGGACAAAAAGGTTTTTGTAGAGGACTCCTCAATGATTATAGCAAAAAAAGGTTCACCTCAATCCGATCTCGGATGTGGAAGTTATAATCAAAATACAGTAGGGTGCACAATCTGTCCCAAAAACTAGGGTTTCGGCTGAAATTGAAACCAAGTTGAATTCGTATTTTTAAATTCTGAATCAGGCTGTACGGACAAAAAGGTTTTTGTAGAGGACTCCTCAAGGATTACAACAAAAAAAGGTACACCTCAATCCGATTTTGGACGTGGAAGTTATGATCAAAATACCAAGATGAAACGTGGTCTCGACTCAAACTCGCTCGAGATTGGATTGGTTTGATCGGTTATGGAAGGTTTTTGACGTGGGGACTATGATCAGCAACTAGACAATGCTAAAATGAACACAAAATCAATTTAGCAAACTAAAAATTAATAGATCGAAGGCACAAACATGGTTTGGACAAGAGGAACAAATCTTTTTGTGGCAAATTTTCTGGACTATAGTGATGAAATCAATCTACTAAACTAGGATACATAAATCTCTCACCGAGCAACCTGGTTTGCTTTAATACCACTTGATAGCACTTTGGGTGTCCCGATCTTTCGATGAGAAACACAAGATCGATTTGTATGGAGATGACTTTGACAACCCGACTACAACGTATGACGACGATGTGCCTTAGCAATTGCTAAACCAACTCCAGAGGGTTATTGACCTTGCCGTGGGCACGATCAACCTGATCATGAAGATTAATTCCTGCAAGCAATCGAAGAACAAGCAAGAACAAAGCAAAAGCAAGCTAAAATTGCAAATATAATTGAAAGATTGATAAGTTGGGGTTCCGATACAGGGAGCTTCTTAGGCGGCTATTGAGCACGTCTGAAAAGACTCAAAATTATAGCAATGGTTAAACTATCAAATAAACAAAACCCAAAATCTAAAAGAGGCAGCGACTGGCTATTTATGAGAGATAGGGGCGTGCGGAACACGTCCAAAACTGGTGGAGGACAATTACAACTCAATTTACAAAGCTCAAGGCCCATGAATTCTCGGACTAGAAAAGTGACGTCACTTGTTTAGCAGATTCCTGTTGACTCGTATGGAATTTGGAGATTAGGCTGGATCCGTTGGAAATAAGATGAAGTCAGCTTTCAAACAAGTATAAGAACACATCAATTGGACTCCGTATGCAAAAGTTATGCTCATTTTACTTTAGGTTGTTATCCGGAGGCCGAGTTGGCTTCAAAAGCTTTGCACACTTGATCTCTAACTTTGCTTGATGTAGATGTGCATCCTTATTGATCCAAACAATGATTCCTAAGTATAAGCACATCACACACATCAAGTAGTGGATTATTCTCAAAAGTGTAATTAGATATGCTTAAGAATGACTTTACCTGATAATTGAATTGATAGGCTCATATACGAGTCAATGGCCCTTGAACCAGCGAAGATGGAGAAGGATGGCCAAGGTGGGGGCCAATGAAGCCATGCAGATGGAGCTATCATAGTTGATGTATATGAAAAGATAGAGAAGGATGGCCAATGTGGGGGCTGATGAAGCCATGCAGATGGAGCCATCATAGTAGATTTATACGAAGTAGAGGATGCCGTAAAGTGTCAGCAACTTCTCACAAACGTAATGGAATAAAAGGACGTAGTTGATATAATTGCAGCAACACTTGGTGATGACCATATGTATGCGGTGTTGGTTCTATCCATGATGAGAATGGTCTCATCAGACTAACCCCAAAATCTGCAGGCAATTCAAGCTTATATGCATTATCATTAATCTTTGCCAATACTTTGAAAGGACCATTAGCTCGAGGCATCAACTTAGATTTTCTTAATTCAGGGAATCGGTCTTTTCGCAGATGCAACCAAACTAAATCTGCAGGTTCAAAAGTTACATGCTTCCTTCCCTTACTACCAGCAAGTTTATATTTAGCATTCATGCGCTCTATATTTCTTTTAGTTATTCATGCATTTTCATAATCAAATCAACATGTTGTTTAGCATCAAGATTCAATTTCTCCAAAGATGGAAGAGGTAACAAATCAATTGGAGTAATGAGGCACAAATCGATATACAATCTAAAAAGGGCATATCTTAGTAGTAGATAAAGTTCTTTTTCAAAACAGCCCTAAGCATGGTAGATAAAGTTCAATTAACAACTTTAGTTTTGCCCATCTGTTTGGAGATGACAAGTAGTATAAAATAAAAAGCTTAGTCCCCAATTTAGCCCACAAAGTTCTCTAAAAGTGGCTTTGGAATTTAGTGTCATGATCTGAATCTATTGTGTTTGGCACACCATGCAAGCGAACAATTTCATGAAAGAATAAATCGGCAATGTTGGTAGCGCTATCGCTTCGACAAGGTATGAAGTGTGCCATCTTTGAAAATCTATCCACAACAAGAAAGATGCTATCCCCCCTTCTTTGTTCTAAGAAGTCCTAAAACAAAATTTATAGAAATATCCTCCCAAGGCACGCTAGGAACATGAAGTGGCATGTATTAACCATGTGGATTAAGTCGTGGCTTAGCTTTTTGACATGTCGCGGCAGCGAGCTTACTAAACGTTCCACGTCCCGTCTCATCTTGGGCCAAAAGAAATGGTTAGCAAGGATGTCCACCATCTTCTTGACACCAAAATGTCCCATCAACCCACCGCCATGCGCTTCCTGTAACAACAATAACCACACGGAGCTAGCTGGAATGCATAGCTTGTTAGCCCGAAACACAAACTGATCGTTGAGGACAAATTTGTTCCAAGTTTTCCCTTCTTTACAATTCAACAATACATCTTTAAAATCATCATCATATTGTTGTTTAATCGTCTTTAATCCAAAGATTTTGAAATCAAGCTGTGAAAGCATGGTATATCTCCTAGACAAGGCATCAATAATAACATTATCCTTTCCCATTTGTGTTTAATGACATAAGGAAAAGACTCAATGAATTCAACCCACTTTGCATGCCTACGATTCAGTTTTCCTAGACTTCGAATATGCTTTAATGATTCATGATCAGAATGAATGACAAATTCTTTGGGCCTTAAATAATGTTGCCATGTTTCCAGAGTTCAAACTAGTGCACATAATTCCTTATCATAAGTAGAATAGTTCAAACTAGGCGCCTCAACTTCTCACTAAAATATGCAACAGGTTTTCCTTCTTGTAACAGAACACCACCCAAACCAATTCCGCTAGCATCACATTCTAGTTCAAAGGTTTCAGAAAAATCTGGGAGTTGGAGTAGAGGTGCATGTGTTAACTTATCTTTCAAGACATTGAAGGCATCTTCCTGTGCCATGCCCCAAACAGAACACCCTTCTTGGTGAGTTCATTCAACGGTACGGCGATTGTGCTAAAGTCCTTCACAAAGCGATGATAGAACCCAACAAGTCCTAGAAAACTTCGCTTTGTGTGACCGTGTTAGGAGTCGGCCAACTATGTATTAAGGCCAACCTTGGCTTGATCAACTTCAATGCCCTGTGGAGTAACAACATAGCCAAGAAAAGTGACTCGATCCGTGCAAAAGGTGCACTTCCCAAGATTACCAAATAAACATGCATCGCGTAAAGCATTGAAAACAGCACGTAAATGTTCAAGATGATCCTCTAAAGATTTGCTATAAATCAAGATGTCATCAAAGTAAAACCACCATAAATTTTCCAACAAAAGCATGAAAAATCTCATTCATCAATCTCATGAAAGTGCTAGGTGCATTAGTGAACCCGAAAGGCATTACTAACCACTCATATAGACTGAACTTAGTTTTAAATGCTGTTTTCCATTCATCTCCTAACTTCATGTGAATCTGGTGGTACCCACTACACAAATCAACTTTAGAGAACATAGTAGAGCCATTTATTCATCAAGCATATTGTCTAACCTAGGAATAGGATGACGATAGCGGATAGTAATATTATTAATGGCTCGACAATCCACACAGATACGCCATGAACCATCTTTCTTGGGTACCAAGATAACTGAAACAGCACAAGGGCTAAGCGATTCACGAATGTACCCTTTATCCAGCAAGTCTTGAACTTGGCGTTGTATCTCTTGAATTCTGGATTGGTTCTGTATGGCGCTTGATTGGGCAAAGATGCCCTAGAATGAGATCAATTTGGTGCTCAATCCCCCTGATGGGCGGCAACCCTGGAGGAATGTCCTTTGGAAAGACGTTAGTGTACTCCTGCAAAAGGTTAGCGACGACAGGAGACAAAGAAAGGGACATATCCTCTAGTGAAAACAAAGTTTCTTTGCAGATCTAAGCATAGCAGGGAGAACTTCTAGCATCCAACTCGTTCACATCAGATTTTGTCGCAAAAAAACAAGCACCTTTCAACTAAATCTCATTTGTCTTGTCACAATCAAAGTTAGATTCTTTCTTTCTATGTTGCTCAAACCCTTTTGCGACAATATGATTTTGACTCTTAGCATGCTCTCGATTATTCTCTTTGCTATCTCTAGCAATCTCATCTTTTAAAATTGCTTCAGGTGTCTAGGATGTAAGACAATTTTCTTCTCTTATGCACAAAAGAGTATTGATTGGTTATACCATGATGTGAACAATCTTTATCACATTGCCACGGTCTACCTAATAATAGGAACATGCTTGCATAGGTACAACATCGCAATCAACATAATCATGATAAGAACCTAAAGCGAAATATACTCTTACCAGACGAGTTACCTTGAGTTTGCCGCTATTGTTGAACCATTGAATGTAGTAGGGCTGAGTGTGGGGTCTAGTGGAGAGTGTTAGCTTCTTCGCCATGTCCATGGTTGCTAGATTATTGCAACTCCCACCATCAATTATTATTCGAATGGATCGCTCCTTAGTGCCTTTTGTGTGGTGTTAGTTGTGGCGTTGATTTGGATCGGCGCGAGCAATCTGAGTACTAAGCACACGTTGCGCAATAATACTCAAATATTGGTCAGCATCACCAGTGTCACGTCTACCTCTTCATGTTCTGAATTCGGATTGCCGTCTTCATGTTCAGCAAGCAAAGCATATGTTTCTTCATCAAGATTGCTTGCTGAATCGTACTTGCCATCTTCGCGGATTATTAGCATGTGCTTGCTCGGACACTCCTTCATCATGTGGCCAAATCCCTTGCAGCGATGGCACTGAATGTCCTTTGTGCGTCCTGTCGAGGCTACAGACGACGACGAGCTTTTTGTTGGAGCTTGTGGGGCGCTTTTCGTCAGCATTGGTCGTGGTGCTGAATTTTGAATAGAAGATGTCATTTTGTTGTTGGAGGGGGTTGTTGGAGGGGTACGACCGGAAGGGGCAGCAGGGGTGTGCGGCATCCATGAAGTAGCACGACCTACAGAAAAGTTAGCTTTCATTCAGCTTTACAAGCAAGATGGAATAAACGAGTCATCGAATTATAATCCTTATAATCTAGAATGTCCTGGATTTCTCGATTTAAACCACATAGAAAACGAGCCATAGAAGCTTCCTTATTCTCAATTAAATCACAATGCAACATGCCAATTTGCAATTCTTGGTAATATTCCTCTCCGGAACTTTTACCCTAGTGTAGGCGCTGCAATTTCTTTAATAAATCTCTAGCATAATATGAAGGAACAAATCTATGTCTCATGATCAGCTTTAATGCTTCCCAAGTGGTGGGTATATTATTTGGATGGGCGCGACAATGTTCTCTCCACCAAACAGAAGCAAAGTCAGAGAATTCACAAGTGGCAGTCCTAACTCTTCTATTCTCAGCAAAATCATGGCATGCAAATTTCTGATCAACAAGTAATTCCCAGCTAATATAACCAGGTTGATGTAACACTGGGTGTCCCGATCTTTCGATGAGAATGATAACTTTCGATTTGGGTGGAGACGACTTTGACGATCCGACTACAACGTACAACGACAATGCGCCTTAGCAATCGCTAAACCAACTCCAAAGGGTTATTGACCTTGCCGTGGGCACGATCAACCTAATCACGAAGATCTATTCCTACAAGCAATCGAAGAACAAGCAAGAACAAGGCAAAAGCAATCTAAAATTGCAAATATAGATGAAGTATTGAAAAGTTGGGGTTCCGATACAAGGAGCTTGTTAGGCGGCTGTTGAGCACGTCTAAAAGACTCAAATAATAGCAAAAGGCTAAACTATCAAATAACCAAAACCCAAGTTATTTTGGGGGACTCCCTAGCTATATATAGGAGAAATAGGAGGCCAAAACCATGCTTGGGGCGTCCAAAACACATCCATGGCTGAGTAGGACTCCTATTCCTAGTTGGACTCGGATTTGAAAAGATGGCCGAACTTGTTTTGCAGATTCCCGTTGACTCGTAAGGAATTTAGACATGGGGCCAGATCCGTTGGAAAGAGGACGAAGAAACCTTTCAAACCAGTACTCATAGACCCCAAACACCTTTGTGGATCAAAAGTTAAGGTCGTTTTAATTTGGTGCTGTCCCAGAGGCCGAATCCGAGTTGAACTTGTGCACCAGAAGAATTGGCTTCATGCTTGATGTTTGGGAGTCCTTCTCCTTGGTTTCTAAGGACAATAAAATTATCACAAGGATGAATTGGTACGGATATTTTCCGACCTAATCGACCGACCGAATTGATTTGGATGATGATTTGGATAGTTTCACAGATATCCGATTGATTTCTGATAAGGATATGGATACAAATAATTTGCATGGATACGGATACGGATATGGAACACTGATTATCCGATGGATACGGAATATCCGAGTTTTTGTTCGGATAATATCCGAATATGACATACGGATATTATCCGAATAACACGTTTCAGAATAACACATTAACAATTTAACATGTTTCACTGTTTCAGAGACTGGGTCTGCATTGGATGACAAGATATAATGTGTTCATGTGTGCTAGATGCTAATTTGGAGATATTTGGGTAAAGGTGGTACAGAAATTGGCAAGTGGCGTTTCAGGAGGGCTACTTAGGATTCAGCAGCATATGCCAGCTGCAAATCATTTGGTTCAATTATTGCAATGGGGTACATTGTTACTCACAGAGTCACATGTATGACAAGCTAGGGATAAAAAGGCAAAAAAAAGACATACAAATATATTTCTTTTGGAATTTTGAATTTAAGTTTGGACCGATTTTGGAAAAAAATTGAAATTGGATTTTAAAATATCCGACTAATATTATTCGTATCCATGTTGATTCCGATCCGTATTCGATCTGTATTCATAACCGATATTATCCTGTATAATTCGTATTCGATTCTGTATTCGATACTATTCGTATTCGATTCTGTATTCGATAAAAAATACGGATACAGATATGAATAGGACGATATTCGACCGTATCCGATCCGATCACATCCCTAGGCACGATCAACCTAATCACGAAGATCTATTCCTACAAGCAATCGAAGAACAAGCAAGAACAAGGCAAAAGCAATCTAAAATTGCAAATATAGATGAAGTATTGAAACGTTGGGGTTCCGATACAAGGAGCTTGTTAGGCGGCTGTTGAGCACGTCTAAAAGACTCAAATAGTAGCAAAAGGCTAAACTATCAAATAACCAAAACCCAAGTTATTTTGGGGGACTCCCTAGCTATATATAGGAGAAATAGGAGGCCAAAACCATACTTGGGGCGTCCAAAACACATCCATGGCTGAGTAGGACTCCTATTCCTAGTTGGACTCGGATTTGGAAAGATGGCCGAACTTGTTTTGCAGATTCCCGTTGACTCGTAAGGAATTTAGACATGGGGCCAGATTCGTT
This sequence comes from Rhipidocladum racemiflorum, assembly GCA_036346355.1. Classification (NCBI taxonomy): domain Eukaryota; kingdom Viridiplantae; phylum Streptophyta; class Magnoliopsida; order Poales; family Poaceae; genus Rhipidocladum; species Rhipidocladum racemiflorum. Next base: position 24,800 of record JAYEVF010000038.1, read on the forward strand.
GGAAAGAGGACGAAGAAACCTTTCAAACCAATACTCATAGACCCCAAACACCCTTGTGGATCAAAAGTTAAGGTCATTTTAATTTGGTGCTGTCCCAGGGGCCGAATCCGAGTTGAACTTGTGCACCAGAAGAATTGGCTTCATGCTTGATGTTTGGGAGTCCTTCTCCTTGGTTTCTAAGGACAATAAAATTATCACAAGGATTAAATAGCATTCCATTCATTAAATTATTTGTATGCAACCCGAGGAACGCATTCACCTGGCAATTGAATTGATGTGCGCGAGCTTGAGTAATTGGCCCTTGTATTACATTGTTTGTTTCAATTGGGTTTGTAGGCATGGCCGTATCCATGGTAGTGATGTCCTCATCACAGGTATACAAGGACCAATCACTGCAATACTTACCACTTTCCCGTCTGAGACATAAGAATTTCGTAAAAAACAGTATAATCTATACTAATATAAAATGAGCATTGTATGACATCCTCCCCTCTTCTCTACACGTGCATAGCCTACTGTACCCCATGGATGCATAACAAACCAGCCACCAGAAAAAAGTCACAAAATCGCCCTGATAGCACTTTGGGTGTCCCGATCTTTCGATGAGAAACACATGATCGATTTGGGTGGAGACGGCTTTGACGATCCGACTACACCGTACGACGATGATGCACCTTAGCAATCGCTAAACCAACTTCAAAGGGTTATTGACCTTGGCGTGGGCACGATCAACCTGATCACGAAGATCAATTCCTTCATGCAATCGAAGAACAAGTAAGAACATATCAAAAGCAATCTAAAATTACAAATGTAGATGAAGGATTGATAAGTTGCGTTTCTGATACAGGGTGCTTCTTAGGTGGCTGTCTAGCACGTCTGAAAAGACTCAAAATAGTAGCAATGGCTAAACTATCAAATAAACAAAACCCTAGACCTAAAAGAGGTGGTGGCTGGCTATTTATAGGGGCGTGGGGAACACGTCTGTTCGGCGTATTCTACACCGGGTACTCTCCCGCCCTTAAAAAGGTATGAAGGGCCCCATGTGGCCACGTGGCAAGCAGTGCTCTTAAGCCCTCCTCGCTGGCGCAGGAGGCCCACGTGGCTACGTGGCAAGTAGCGCCCCTAAGCCCTCCTCGCGGGGCGAGGAGGCCCACGTGGCAACGTGGCGAGCAGTGCTCTTAACCCTCCTCGCGGGGTGAGTGATGAGGACATCACTACCATGGATACGGCCATGGCTACAAACCCAATTGAAACCAACAATGTAATACAAGGGCCAATTACTCGAGCTCGTGCACGTCAATTCAATTACCAGGTGAATGCGTTCCTCGGGTTGCATACAAATAATTTAATGAATGGAATGCTATTTAATCCTTGTGATGATTTTATTGTCCTTAGGAACCAAGGAGAAGGACTCCCAAACGTCAAGCATGAAGCCAATTCTTCCGGTGCACAAGTTCAACTCGGATTCGGCCTCCGGGACAGCACCAACTTAAAATGACCATAACTTTTGATCCATAAGGGTGTTTGGAGTCTATGAGTACTGGTTTGAAAGGTTTCGTCGTCCTCTTTCCAACGGATCTGGCCCCATGTCCAAATTCCTTACGAGTCAACGGGAATATGCAAAACAAGTTCGGTCTTCTTTCCAAATCCGAGTCAAACTAGGAATAGGAGTCCTACTCGGCCATGGATGTGTTTTGGACGCCCCAAGCATGGTTTTGGCCTCCTATTTCTCCTATATATAGCTAGGGAGTCCCCCAAAATAACTTGGGTTTTGGTTATTTGATAGTTTAGCCTTTTGCTACTATTTGAGTCTTTTAGACGTGCTCAACGGCCGCCTAACAAGCTCCTTGTATCGGAACCCCAACTTTTTCTATACTTCATCTATATTTGCAATTTTAGATTGCTTTTGCCTTGTTCTTGCTTGTTCTTCGATTGCTTGCAGGAATTGATCTTCGTGATCAGGTTGATCATGCCCACGGCAAGGTCAATAACCCTCTGGAGTTGGTTTAACGATTGCTAAGGCGCATCGTCGTTGTACGTTGTAGTCGGATCGTCAAAGTCGTCTCCACCCAAATCGAAGGTTATCATTCTCATCGAAAGATCGGGACACCTAGTGTTACATCAAGTGGTATCAGAGCTTCAGTTGATCGGTGAGAATATCAGTGCCTTAGGTTAGTTTTTGATTTCTGTCCTAAATTGAAAACTACTCCACAAAAATTCAACCTTTAGTTTCAATCTATTATTTTAGTGAGTTTTGTTAGGTTTTAATCCATTAGAGTCCATGTTTTAGTTGCTAATCTTTCTTTTCCTTCGCGTAGCTTCAATCCTTCAATTCTGTCCAGTTTTGTGTTCTTGCACTCTATTGAAAGCTGAGGATATAAGCTTCAATTCCTTCCACAGTCAACCAATCAAATTCGGTGATCTTCAAACATTAATCTAGGCTACAAGTTTGCTGCCCTAGAAAAACATCAGTACACCTGCCTTTGGGAACCAATTCATCCTTTGTGAACACTTTGATCCTATTTGAGACTAGCTTGTTGATATTGCTTAGGGCTGCTCTCCTTGATACATTGCATAATCTTCAGTTATCATATCATATCTTGAGACACCGAGTTAGGGATTCCAAAACTTTGTTCATACTATTGTTGGCCGAAAGTCACCAAAAGAAAGAAAAGAGAAAGCGCCAAAAGGCAAAAAAAAAAAGGAAAAAAAAAGAAAAAGAAAAAGAAAATTGTGGCCAGTCACACTACATTGAGCAAAACCCTAATTTGTGTTCGTTACTTTTTATATTGTGCAATTTATTAATTAGTGAGCAATCTTCTGCCCTTTTTTTACATTCTCAAAGCAATAAGTTAGCGTCTCTCTACGACTTGTGCCATAGAGCTTTTGGTGCATCACTTATATTTTATAGCTCATTCCTTGATTGCATAAGTGCTATTATCTTTGCGTGTGTGTTGCCTTCAAATTCACTTATATCTTTGAGATCGGCAACTAGGGCTTGTGAATTCTAGTTTAGATCATTACTTATCATTACAATAACTAGAATTATCAGATTCCATAGGAAATAAATATTGCTTATCCAAGCTCCACATCCAACCTCGTACTTTTGTTCGGTCCCTTGGCAATCGCTTTATCCAAGCTTCGAAGAACTTTTGACCACGCCAACGGCCGTCAACACCTGCTGCATGTAAGAACTTGTAAGAGCTTTGGTTATAGGCTTGAATGTTGAGAGAATTGCCACCACCTCCTTGTAGTTGATAGGAACATTATACTTGTTATATTGTTTTCTTGTCTTCTACTAACCATGTCAGGTGATGAGGATTCGCTGCATCACTCTCCACGCGCAAAGGGAATTGTTGCTAGAATGTCGCTGCAAGAAGACCGCCTCCGGTCTATCGAGACCGCTCAGAGAGTTGCTAACACTAATCTTGCTACTATTTTGTCTAGACTTGATACGCTTGCAGGTACTGCCGCAGGAACTTCCAATCCTCCACCTCATCTTCTAAGCAACAAAAATGGCATACTACATGCTCAGGTACATGTTGATGATGATTCTCTAGGTAAGGTTAAATTCGCCATTCCACCTTTTAATGGTCAATATGATCCTGATGCCTATATTAATTGGGAGATAGCAGTAGACAAAGAATTTGGCAAGTATGATTTGTCTGAAAATGAAAAGATTAGGATTGCTGCTAGTGTGCTAAATGAATATGCATTAACATGGTGGAAACATATTTGTAGAAAAGAGAGAAAACCTAAAAATTCGAAGGCCATGAAAAGACTTATAAGAATTGATTATGTTCCTTAATATCATACTGAATTTTTGTATACTAGACTCCAATGCTTGAAACAAGGACATAAGTGCGTTAAGGAATACTATGAACGATTTCAAAATCATTTGTTGCGTTGTGGTTTAGTTGAAGGTGAAGAAGCAACAGAGCTTAGGTTCATACGTGGACTTAATCTAGAAATTCAGGATGCTCTTATTGATGAAACATATAGATCTCTTTCAGAATTAGTTGTATGTGCTTGTAGAGTTGAAAATATGCTTACTGAATCCGTGAAAGAATCATTAGCTTCATTTGAGGCCCCCATTGTTGCACCTTCTTTTGTAGCTAACATTTTGCAGAAAAGTGAGCACCATCGAGAGAATGATGTTGAAGTGCATATGGAAAAGAACCGAGCAGTACTACCCCATGTTTAAGTGAAGAGATAATAGTTGAAGAAACACCTACAACAACTGATGAGAATTTACAAGGTAATGTAACAGGTATGGACATTACACATGGAGAAAATAATTTTGAAGAGCTAAAAATATTCACAAATCATGCTATCGTGGAGCAATTATTAGTGGAACCAATTATTGATTTTGCTTTGTTACAAGTTGATTTTGCTTTGTTACAAGATGATTTGCTTGCTGTTTCTTGTGATAAAGAAGAGTTGTGTGACAATACTTCACTTATATCCATGACACAACTAGCGAATGGACATGTCACTTTTGTTAACACACTAGACAGTTATGCTGAAAATAAACATGTCATTTACATCACAAGCGAAAATGATGAGTTGAAATTGATGTCTCCTTTATATACATTAGGCTACATTGAATTTGATATTCTGTGTGATCTGAATTATTTAGAGGAGAGACTTTTTTTACATTCTGATTTGTCATGGTTATCGCGAAATATCTTTTATGTTATTGGCAAAAATAGTGAGAAAGGAGAGTATAAAGCACATCGAGTTTACATTTGTTCAGATTTTAAACCTCCGTTTGCAATGCAACAATGCCATCAATTTAATAATTGCCATATCACTAATCATGTCAGACCAAGTACATTTGGTTCCATTCACGATAGTTTTCAAGAAGGGAGGATATGGTTGATAGAAATTGTCGATCCATTGATTTCATTGCAAATGTGCATATTGCTTTGTTTCCTGTCATTACTAACATTTCGCAGGACAATATGATGGAGTCGAGGATGATTCCACTTCAAAAAAGGGAGGATGATGAGACCATGCTCATCATGGACAGAACTAACACTGCATAGATATGGTCATCACCAAGTGTTGCTGCAATTATATCAACCGCATGGTTTCATCGACCCCCACCTTGGCCAGGACCATTAAGTTGGCGACACTTCATGGCATCCTCTACTTCGTATACATCTACTACGATGGCTCCATGTGCATGGCTTTATCGACCCCCACCTTGGCCAGATTTAAAGACATACTTGAGAGAAAATGATGAACTTGAGTCGATGACGAATCAAATGCAAGAAGGGGAGGATGATGAGGACATCACTACCATGGATACGGCCATGCCTACAAACCCAATTGAAACCAACAATGTAATACAAGGGCCAATTACTCGAGCTCACGCACGTCAATTCAATTACCAGGTGAATGCGTTCCTCGGGTTGCATACAAATAATTTAATGAATGGAATGCTATTTAATCCTAGTGATGATTTTATTGTCCTTAGGAACCAAGGAGAAGGACTCCCAAACGTCAAGCATGAAGCCAATTCTTCCGGTGCACAACTTCAACTCGGATTCGGCCTCCGGGACAGCACCAACTTAAAATGACCATAACTTTTGATCCACAAGGGTGTTTGGGGTCTATGAGTACTGGTTAGAAAGGTTTCGTTGTCCTCTTTCCAACGGATCCAGCCCCATGTCCAAATTCCTTACGAGTCAACGGGAATCTGCAAAACAAGTTCGGTCATCTTTCCAAATCCGAGTCAAACTAGGAATAGGAGTCCTACTTGGCCATGGATGTGTTTTGGACGCCCCAAGCATGGTTTTGGCCTCCTATTTCTCCTATATATAGCTAGGGAGTCCCCCAAAATAACTTGGGTTTTGGTTATTTGATAGTTTAGCCTTTTGCTACTATTTGAGTCTTTTAAACGTGCTCAACGGCCGCCTAACAAGCTCCTTGTATCGGAACCCCAACTTTTTCTATACTTCATCTATATTTGCAATTTTAGATTGCTTTTGCCTTGTTCCTGCTTGTTCTTCGATTGCTTGCAGGAATTGATCTTCGTGATCAGGTTGATCATGCCCACGGCAAGGTCAATGACCCTCTGGAGTTGGTTTAGCGATTACTAAGGCGCATCGTCGTTGTACGTTGTAGTCGGATCGTCAAAGTCGTCTCCACCCAAATTGAAGGTTATCATTCTTATCGAAAGATCGGGACACCCAGTGTTACATCAGTGAGGAGGCCCACGTGGCAACGTGGCGAGCAGTGTCCAAAAGCCCTCCTCACGGGGCGAGGAGGCCCGCGTCACAGGACGCAAGGGTGAAGAAGGCTTCGCCCAGAAGCCTCCCATGGGGCATGGTGTCAGGGCATTTAATGCGGGGCATGGCACTAGGCCCCTTTTCCTGACATGGCACAACTGGCTTGCCATGGGAAGCGCAAAGCCCTGACGGCTCGTGATGTAGTGGCACAAAGAAGGAGGCCACAAGATGGGATGGCATTAATGGAATGTAATTAATGAGCCGTGTAGCGGCATAGTTTTGTCCCCCTACTTGCCCAGGCCGACCAGGGGTATATAAGGGCGGATGGGTGTATGTAGGGGGAGGGTGAGTTTTTTCGAAGATTAACGAAGACTTCAGGCAGGACGTAGGGCTATTACCCACCTTGGGGGCCCGAACCTGGGAAAACCAAGGGTGTCTACTGTTTATCTTCTCCGGGACGGCGAGGAGAGAGTGACCAGGCTAAGTCTCCGCTAAGCACACCCCCAAACCGAACTAAAACCTCCCTCGCGAGAGGATCTTGTCGTAAAAAAATGCGGCAAGGGGCGCGCCAGGTAGGGGTGCGCGATTGGCATACTTCGGTTTGACTCCAGCCATTCCCGGCGAAATCCATCAAAGGTCCGTCCATCAAGAGGATGGCGGGTTCGCATACAACACCACCACCCGCAGCCGGAGCTGTCAGTCCTCCGATTGCACCCACTCACTCTCCCCGGGCGAAGGGCGACTCCGCGCCACTTCCAACCGGGGGTGCTGAGGCCTCTCGAGGGGCCGTCGGGCCCCCGGCTCGTCGTCGACTGGCGTGGGAAGAAGCCCCCCGGCCCAGAACCTGCGCGCGGCGCGTCTCCTGCTGAGTCATCCACCTCTGGAGCTCACAGGGGACAACCCCGCCGCACCCTGTGATGAGGACATCACTACCATGGATACGGCCATACCTACAAACCCAATGGAAACCAACAATGTCATACAAGGGCCAATTACTCGAGCTCGCGCACGTCAATTCAATTACCAGGTGAATGCGTTCCTCGGGTTGCATACAAATAATTTAATGAATGGAATGCTACTTAATCCTTGTAATGATTTTATTGTCCTTAGGAACCAAGGAGAAGGACTCCCAAACGTCAAGCATGAAGCCAATTCTTCCGGTGCACAAGTTATACTCGGATTCGGCCTCCGGGACAGCACCAACTTAAAACGACCATAACTTTTGATCCACAAGGGTGTTTGGGGTCTATGAGTACTGGTTTGAAAGGTTTCGACGTCCTCTTTCCAACGGATCCGACCCCATCCCCAAATTCCGTCCGAGTCAACGGGAATCTGCAAAACAATTGGCGTCACTTTTCCAAATCGAGAAGACGTGGGCTTTGGGCCTTGTAATAGAGTTGTAGTTGGTATCCTACTGCTTTGGACGTGTTTCCCACGCCCCTACCTCTTATAAATAGCCAGACATCGGCTCCTTAGGGTTTTGGGTTTTATTTGATTAGTTTAGCCAAGTGCAAATTTGATCCTGCGAGTTGTGCTGGACAGCCACCTTGTCAAGATCGTCAATAAGACTCCACTTTGTTTCGCTTCCAGTTTTATCCGCAATTTCAGATTGCTTATCCTATTGTTCTTGCTTGTTCTTCGGTTGCTTGCAGGAATTGAACTTCGTGTTCAGGTTGATCGTGCCCACGGCAAGATCAATAACCCGCTGGAGTTGGTTTAGCGATTGCTAAGGCGCATCGTCGTCGTACGGTGTAGTCGGATCGTCAAAGTCGACTCTAACAAATCGATCGTGTGTTTCTCATCGAAAGATCGGGACACCCATAGTGCCATCACGGCGCCATCACCCTGGCTCCGGGATGTGGTCCGCCTTGTGGAGGCGGCCCAGCTTCGAGTGGGAACTTCCGATCGGTCTACGACCAATGGGACTCCCCCTCGAAGCGGCACGCTCACTCTTCCCACACCGCAAGCCACCCGGGCGGGAGACGTATCGGCCAGGAGGGCCCAAAGCGAGGCACCCGGCCCGTTTGAAGGCAGCGGGCGTTACGGGGGATCATCACAGGGGGCTCCGGCGACGGCGCAGCGGCGATTCTCCCGGCCGCTCACGCGGTCATCGTTCCCAAGATTCCGAACGCACTCTGCGTACAGTTTCCGGGAGCCGGACCCCCTCCAGAGATTCCCCCGTCCGGAGTTCGGAGGAAGTTCATTCCTCCCGCTCCCCGGGGACTCGTCTTCAGCAGACCTCCGCGCATTCTGCGCGTCGAGACGCCGAAACTGAGGATGACTCCCCTTAAAGCGCGGGATGCCAGGCGTTCACCCGACAGCTATGCCGCGTGGCGTGGCCCAACAGGTTTCGCCCGGCATCCCTCGAGAAGTATGACGGCACCACCAACCCGGAGGAGTTCCTGCAAATTTATACCACGGTGGTGATGAGGACATCACTACCATGGATACGGCAATGTCTATAAACCCAATTGAAACCAACAATGTAATACAAGGGCCAATTATTCGAGCTCGCGCACGTCAATTCAATTGCCAGGTGAATGCGTTCCTCGGGTTGCATACAAATAATTTAATGAATGGAATGCTATTTTATCCTTGTCATGATTTTATTGTCCTTAGGAACCAAGGAGAAGGACTCCCAAAAGTCAAGCATGAAGCCAATTCTTCCAGTGCACAACTTCAACTCGGATTCGGCCTCCGGGACAGCACCAACTTAAAACAACCATAACTTTTGATCCACAAGGGTGTTTGAGGTCTATCAGTATTGGTTTGAAAGGTTTCGACGTCCCCTTTCCAATGGATCAGGCCCCACCTCCAAATTACTTACGAGTCAACGGGAATCTGCAAAACAAGTTCGGTCATCTTTCCAAATCTGAGTCAAACTAGGAATAGGAGTCCTACTCGGCCATGTATGTGGTTTGGACGCCCCTAGCCTGGTTTTGGCCTCCTATTTCTCCTATATATAGCTAAGGAGTCCCCCAAAATAACTTGGGTTTTGGTTATTTGATAGTTTAGCCTTTTGCTACTATTTTGAGTCTTTTAGACGTGCTCAACGGCCGCCTAACAAGCTCTTTGTATCAGAACCCCAACTTCTCAATATTTCATCCATATTTGCAATTTTAGATTGCTTTTGCCTTGTTCTTGCTTGTTCTTGATTGCTTGCAGGAATTGATCTTCGTGATCAGGTTGATCGTGCCCACGGCAAGGTCAATAACTATCTGGAGTTGGTTTAGCGATTGCTAAGGCGCATCGTCGTTGTACGTTGTAGTCGGATCATCAAAGTTGTCTCCACCCAAATCGAAGGTTATCATTCTCATTGAAAGATCGGATCCGTTGGAAAGAGGATGTCGAAACCTTTCAAACCAGTACTCATAGACCTCAAACACCCTTGTGGATCAAAAGTTATGGTCGTTTTAAGTTGGTACTGTCCCGGAGGCCAAATCCGAGTTGAACTTGTGCACCGGAAGAATTGGCTTCATGCTTGACGTTTGGGAGTCCTTCTCCTTGGTTCCTAAGGACAATAAATCATCACAAGGATTAAATAGCATTCCATTCATGAAATCATTTGTATGTAACCCGAGGAACGCATTCACCTGGCAATTGAATTGACGTGCGCGAGCTCGAGACGACTTTGACGATCCGACTACAACGTACAACGACGATGCTCCTTAGCAATCGCTAAACCAACTCCAGATGGTTATTGACCTTGCCGTGGCACGATCAACCTGATCACGAAGATCAATTCCTACAAGCAATCGAAGAACAAGAAAGAACAAGGCAAAAGCAATCTAAAATTGCAAATATAGATGAAGTATAGAAAAAGTTGGGGTTCCGATACATGTAGCTTGTTTGGCGGCCGTTAAGCACGTCTAAAAGACTCAAATAGTATCAAAAGGCTAAACTATAAAATAACCAAAACCCAAGTTATTTTGGGGGACTCCCTAGTTATATATAGGAGAAATAGGTGGCCAAAACCATGCTAGGGGCGTCTAAAGCACTGCCATGGCCTAGTAGGACTCCTATTCCTAGTTTGACTCGTATTTGGAAAGATGACCAAACTTGTTTTGCATATTACTGTTGACTCGTAAGGAATTTAGACATGAGGCCGGATCCGTTGGGAAGAGGATGACAAAACCTTTCAAACCAGTACTCATAGACCCCAAACACACTTGTGGATCAAAAGTTATGGTCGTTTTATGTTGGTGCTGTCCCGAAGGCCGAATCCGAGTTGAAGTTGTGCACCGAAAGAATTGGCTTCATGCTTGACTTTTGGGAGTCCTTCTCCTTGGTTCCTTAGGACAATAAAATCATCACAAGGATTAAATAGCATTCTATTCATTAAATTATTTGTATGCAACCCGAGGAACGCATTCACCTGGCAATCGAATTGACATGCGCGAGCTCGAGTTATTGGCCCTTGTATTACATTGTTGGTTTCAATTGGGTTTGTAGGCATGGCCGTATCCATGGTAGTGATGTCCTCATCACCCGAAGAGGACAAAGCTCAACACTTCAATGACTTGGCCGTCAATGCCTTGTTCAACGCTTTAAGTGGTACAGACTTCAATCGGGTTGACAGTTTAGACAACGCCAAGGACTTATGGGAGAGACTCATGGTCACACATGAAGGCATGTCAAGTGTTCGTGAATCGAAGATTGAGCTAATCGTTGGTGAGCTAAGTCGGTTCACCTTAGAAGATGGTGAGAGCTACACCAAAATGTTTGATCGGCTAATGGTATTGGTGAATCAAGCAAAAGGTCTTGGATGCACCGACCTCACAGACAAGGCCATAGTCAAGATCATCCATCGTGTCATCACTCCAACCAACCACAACCTAGTTCAACTAATCCAAGATCGGCCAAACTTCGATACTCTCACGCCTCATGATGTAATTGGCCGGTTGATGATGGATGAGATGATGATCAAGGAGGCCGAAGTGGTTGAAGAACTCAAATCCGGCAAGAAAAGAGGAGTAGCTTTGAAAGCTGTCAAGATAGCACAAGAAGCCGAAGAAAGCTCAAGTGATGAAGAGTCAAGTGGTCCCTTGACAAACGAAGATATGGCATTGCTCTAAGAAGATTCAACAAATTCTTAAAGAAGAAGGGTTACAAGCCGGGGAATCATACCAAAGGCTATGGAAACAAGTCAAGAGGAAGACATTCAACCCGGAAGTGCTATGAGTGTGGAGAACCCGGCCACTTCATTGCCGAGTGTCCACAAAAGGAAAAGAAGGAACACAAACCTCATAAGAAGGACAAGTTCCGGAAGAAGGAAAATGACAAGAGCAAAAAGTACAAAGGCAAGGGTCATGCTTACATTGGAAAGGAGTGGAATTCCGACTCCGACTCAGAGTCCGAGTCCGAGACGGACTCCGACAAAGAAGGAGGACTTGCTTCCGTTGCATCGCCACTCCACCAACAAAGTCGAAGAGCCTCTTCGACAACTTAAGCGATGAAGATGAAAATGTTTAGATGTGCCTTATGGCTAAGGTGATGTGCACACGGGTGCCCGATCTTCTGGTGAGGGGATAACTTCGATTTGGCGGAGAATGACTTTGACGATCCGGCTACGAACCACGCAAGGATAAGTGCCCGCAATCGCTAAACCATGCTCCTAATCGTTATCAACCATGCCAAGACACAGATGACCTGACCACGAAGGTCTATTCTTGCAAGCAACCGAAGAACTAGCAAGAACAAGAATAAAGCACACACATGAACTGAGGTTCTGAACTTGTTTACTGCTGCTCTAGCCAAGTCAGGAGAACAAGGTTAAAGTTCCACACATGGGGGCAACTAAACTTAACAAAACCTAAGGAAAGAAGTGAAGAGACAAGCCAATATAGTAGTGTAGCAGTTGTGAACAGTAGCAGGGAAGTCAAAGAGGTGGAGAATACATGGCCTAAGGCCCAAAAAACAAGGTGGTGCAATACCCAAAGTTCAAAACAGTTCTGGCCGTAACTTGTTTCAACGATTCTGGATGCAGCATTTGGTTTTTGGTATTGTGGCTGGATCCATTGGAAAGAGCACGGAAATATCTTTCAATCAAGTACTCACACGCCCCAATCGGAGTCCGTTTGAATGTTTTATGAGCGTTTAAAGTCAGACTGGTCATTGGAGGCTGAGCTGAAACCTTTCGCATTCCCACATTGCTTTATGACTTGTGTTGGCTGATTAATGCTCCCTTGATGATCCTTGCCCAGGTTCCTAAGTATAAGAATATTATTAAGTAGCGGTCTATTCTCTAATGTAAAATTATGCAACCCGAGAAACGAGTTCACTTGTTGATTTAGCTGCCGTGCACGTGCCCTTGTATAGGAGCTTGCATAGGGGATGGTGGAGTTGTGGTCATGGGTGCATCCAGTATAGTGATGTCCTCATCATCCTCCCCCTCTTGAAAGAGAGTCGTCTTCGACTCAAGCTCATCTTCTTGACCCAAATAAGGCTTCAAATCTGCAATGTTAAAGGTGGGGCTAACCCCAAACTCTGCAGGCAGTTCGAGCTTATATGCATTATCATTTATTCGTTCTAGCACCTTAAAAGGGCCATCAGCACGTGGCATCAACTTAGATTTTCTCAATTCAGGGAATCTTTCTTTGCACAAATGTAGCCAAACAAGATTACTAGGTTCAAATGTTAAATGTTTCCTACCATGGCTACCAGCAACTCTATACTTCTCATTCATGCGCTCAATGTTGTCTTTTGTAGTTTCATGTAATTTGAGAATAAAATCAGCACGTTTTTTGCATCTAAATTCACCCTCTCGATAGAAGGAACAGGCAACAAGTCTATGGGAGCATGAGGGTTAAAACCATACACTACCTGGAAAGGGCTGACCTTTGTAGTGAAATGAATTGCATGATTGTAGGCAAACTCCACAATGAGGAAGACATTCCTCCCACTCTTTCAAGTTCTTCTTCAAAACAGCCCGTAACATTGTTGACAAAGTGCGGTTGACAACTTCAGTTTGGCCATCTGTTTGGGGGTGACAAGTGGTGGATAATAGCAGCTTGGTCCCGAATTTGTTCCATAGGGTCCTCCAAAAATGGCTTAAGAATTTGGCGTCACGATCTGAAACAATAGTGGAAGGCATACCATGCAAGCGTACAATTTCTTTAAAGAACAAATCAGCAATGTGAGTGGCATCATCGCTCTTGTGGCATGGAATGAAGTGTGCCATTTTTGAGAATCTATCAACAACAACAAATATGCTATCCCTCCCCCTCTTTTTGTCCAAGGCAATCCTAGAACAAAGTCCATTGAAATATCCTCCCATGGAACACTAGGGACAGGAAGAGGTATATACAAACCGTGGGGGTTCAATCGGGACTTGGCCTTTTGGCATGTGGTGCAGCGTGCCACATAGCACTCGACATCACGTCTCATCTTAGGCCGATAGAAATGAGCTGCAAGCGCATCCTCCGTCTTTTTGGCTCCAAAGTGCCCCATCAATCCTCCTCCATGAGCCTCCTGTAGCAACAAAAGTTGAACAGAGCTAGCTGGAATGCATAGCTTGTTAGCTCTAAACAGGAAGCCATCATTGTTCACAAATTTATTCCAACTCGTTCCATCCTTACAATTTAGCAAGGGTTCCTTGAATTCATTGTCTTGAGCATATAAATCCTTTATAGTTTCTAATCCAAAAATCCTACAATTAAGTTGGGAGCATCAGCAATCACATTATCATTTCCTTTCTTGTGTTTAATGACATAGGGAAAAGATTCAATGAATTCCACCCATTTAGCATGTCTACGGTTCAGCTTATTTTGGCTTCGAATGTGTTTAAGTGATCATGATCAGAATGTATAACAAATTCTTTGGGCCATAAATAATGTTGCCACGTTTCTAAGGAACATACAAGAGCATATAATTCCTTATCATACGTGGAGTAATTAAGAACAGGTCCACTCAATTTCTCGCTGAAATAGGCAACAGGCTTACCTTCTGATGCATCCCTCTCGGGTGCGCACCGTGCACTTCGCGGCCCAGCCGTATGGCGCACGCGCCTCGCCCAGTGAGCGGACTGCCCATCTGGCCCAGGGGCGTGGGCCTACGCCCAACGAAATAAATACACACCTTGGCTACCATAGCCAGGCCATAAGAGTCCCATGTGGCCCCCAAAAGACTAGCCTAATGGGGGGAGGGTTGCTCTCCCTTTTAAGGTGGTATTATCTCCCCTCCACAAGCAAGGTGGTACTATAGATAAAGTATAGAAAAAGTTGGGGTTCCGATACAAGGAGCTTGTTAGGCGGCCGTTGAGCATGTCTAAAAGACTCAAATAGTAGCAAAAGGCTAAACTATCAAATAACCAAAACCCAAGTTATTTTGGGAGACTCCCTAGCTATATATAGGAGAAATAGGGGTCCAAAGCCGTGCTAGGGGCGTCCAAAACACATCCATGGCCAAGTAGGACTACTATTCCAAGTTTAACTCGGATTTGGAAAGATGACCGAACTTGTTTTGCAGATTCCCGTTGACTCGTAAGGAATATAGACATGAGGCCAGATCCGTTGGAAAGAGGACGACGAAACCTTTCAAAACAGTACTCATAGACCCCAAACACCCTTGTGTATCAAAAGTTATGGTCGTTTTAAGTTGATGCTGTCCCGGAGGCCGAATCCGAGTTGAACTTGTTCACAGGAAGAATTGGCTTCATGCTTGATATTTGGGAGTCCTTCTCCTTGGTTCCTAAGGACAATATAATCATCACAAGGATTAAATAGCATTCCATTCATTAAATTATTTGTATGCAACTCGAGGAACGCATTCACCTGGCAATTGAATTGACGTGCGCGAGCTTGAGTAATTGCCCTTGTATTACATTGTTAGTTTCAATTAGGTTTGTAGGCATGGCCGTATCCATGGTAGTGATGTCCTCATCATCCTCCCCTTCTTGCATTTGAGTCGTCCTCAACTCAAGTTCATCATCTTGTCCCAAGTATGGCTTTAGATCATATAATTGAGTTGACGGGCTTGAGCTCGAGTGAATGATCCTTGAACCGACGAATATGTAGAAGGATGGCCAAGGTGGGGGCCGATGAAGCAATGCAGATGTAGTAGAGGATGCCATAAAGTGTCGCCAACTTAATGGTCCTGACCAAGGTGGAGCCCGATGAAGCCATGCAGTTGATATAATTGCGGCAACACTTGGTGATGACCATATGTATGCATTGTTAGTTCTGTCCATGATGAGCATGGTCTCATCATCCTCCCTTTCTTGAAGTGAGGATCCTTGAACCGACGAATATGTAGAAGGATGGCCAAGGTGGGGGCCAATGAAGCAATGCAGATGTAGTAGAGGATGCCATAAAGTGTCGCCAACTTAATGGTCCTGACCAAGGTGGAGCCCGATGAAGCCATGCAGTTGATATAATTGCGGCAACACTTGGTGATGACCATATGTATGCATTGTTAGTTCTGTCCATGATGAGCATGGTCTCATCATCCTCCCTTTCTTGAAGTGGAGTCGTCCTCGACTCCATCATATTGTCCTGCAAAATGTTAGTAATGATAGGAAACAAAGCAATATTCACATTTGCAATCAAATCAATGGATCGAGAATTTCTATCAACCATATTCTCCCTTTCTTGAAAACTATCATGTGACGTGTGAATGGAACCAAAAGTACTTGGTATGTGGTTTGGACACCCCTAGCCTGGTTTTGGCCTCCTATTTCTCCTATATATAGCTAGGGAGTCCCCCAAAATAACTTGGGTTTTAGTTATTTGATAGTTTAGCCTTTTGCTACTATTTTGAGTCTTACTTGGAATCTACGAAGAAGTCTCTGGAGGAGCAGTTGGACAAAGTGACCTAGCAACTTGCTGATCTCCAGACATCCCTCTCCACGTCGGCTTCATCTTTACCAACGCAGAAACGCACCCTAGGTGACATGGTGGCCGTGGTGAAGAGTCAATCGGCCAAGATAAAGGCAATCCCCAGGAGCGCAGCTGATGACAAACACATCATTGATAATCGCCAAGGCTGCAGGGGCTTTATCGGGTCTAGGAGCTCATCTTCCCGGACCAGGGCTGTAACTTTTAATGCTGTTTCTAAACCGTTGATATCTCTTGGCTACGTTGTTGTAAACAGTCTGTTTTTGGATTGGTGTAATCGGATCGGCTGTCTAACCGATCTTTTGTCTTGGCATTTGTGCTTTTGCAATCGGCTCTTGATCGTTTCCGTTTCTGTAATTTAGGATCCAATCCACATGCTAGGGTAGTATGCCTTCAAATATTTTCCATTGATTGCTTTAGGCATCACAAATCCGCTTAAGGTCTCAAGTATGTATGAGTTTCCGTCGACCGGCTGATTTATTTTATAGGGTCCTTCCCACGCTGGAGACCATTTACCGAATCGTCTATCCTTAGAGCCAACCGGTAATACCGTTTTCCAAACTAGATCGGCTTCGCTAAAATTTTTAGTCACGACCTTCTTGTTGTATGCCCGAGCGACTCTTTCCTTGTTTCTTTTAAGCCGATCCAATGTGATTAGCCTTACTTCTGCCAGATCGTCTAAGTTATTGAGCATCGAATTTTTGTATTCATCGGCTGTCAAACTTCTTTGTTCGAACACTCTTGCTGAGTCGATATTGATTTCCATAGGTAAAACGGCTTCCTGCCCATACACCAGCTGAAACGGTGACAACTTGGTTGATCCATGGTATGAAAGCCGATAAGCCCATAAAGCTTCCGATAGTATCGAAAGTGCCGTTCCTTGGTTTTTCTTCGATTTTCCTTTTATCAGTTTTATTAACGCTTTGTTTGATGACTCGGCCTGCCCATTGGCTTGAGCATAATAAGGAGGAATTAAGTAGTTTAATCCCAAGACTTTTCGCGAAGTCTTTGAATTCTTTAGACATGAACACCGTCCCTTGATCGGTTGTGATGGTCTGCGGAGTACCGAATCGATGGACTATGTGCTCATTGACAAAATCGATCACTTCTGCACTGGTGACCTTTTTGAGTGGTATGGCTTCTACCCATTTTGAGAAGTAGTCAGTTGATGCGAGAATAAAGTTGTGGCCCTTGCTGGATGCTGGGAAAATTTGGCCGATTATATCTATACCCCATCCTCTAAACGGCCAAGGTTTGATGATCGGGTGTAAAGCCGATGCTGGTGCTGACTGTACGTTACCGAATTTTTGGCATGTTTGGCACCCTTTGTAATACTTGAAGCAATTTTCCAGCATCATCGGCCAAAAGTATCCTATCCGTCTTAGCATCCACTTCATTTTGTGAGCCGATTGATGATATCCGCAAATCCCCTCATAGACTTCACCCATCGCCACCTTGGCTTCTTCGGTTCCCAAACACTTTAGCAGTAAACCTTCCATGGTTCGAAAATACAAGGCATCTTCCATTACTACATACTTCAGAGCTTTCACGGACTTTTCGCTCAGTTGGCTTAGAAGGGTCTAGCAAATAGTTCTTTATTTCTGTTCTCCGATGCCGGTATGGACGCACATCACTGCATTATTGATCTACTCGCCCGTCCATTATGCGCCATCGGCTCTATATCCTGAAGCTTTTTGTGCCAACAAGTTGGCTTGGTCATTCGATTCTCTGGGAATGTGGTCAATGGAAAAGGTAGTGAATGACCCAACCAATTGTAGGCATTGTTGCAAGTACTTTTTCAACATGTCATCGTTACATTGAAATCCCCCTCTAACTTGCTGTACTATCAGCAAGGAATCTCCATAAGCACTAACGTTGCTCACCCCTACGCTTTCTAGTAGCTGCAATCCCTTGAGTAATGCCTCGTACTCCGCTTGGTTATTTGAGCATCGGCTATTGAGCCGATACGCGAACTCAAAAACCTGTTCTTTCGGGGATATCAATACTATGCCGATGCCTCCGCCCTTTTGGCATACTGACCTGTCGAAGTATAGACGCCAAGGGGCGACATCGACTAATCCAATCATAGTCCTGCTTCCTGTAAGGAAATCGGCTACAACCTGTCCTTTGATAGCTTTAGCCAATTCGTACGTTAGGTCGAACTCTGTTAAGGTGTACGCCCATTTCCTGAGTCGACCTCACAGGATTGGTGCCGATAGTATGTATTTAATAACGTCGGTTTTGCATACCACAACACAGTTTGATGCCAACATATAATGTCTTATCTTTGTGCACGCGAAATACAGTGATAAGCACAACTTTTTCTACCATGGGGTATCTGATTTCAGTATCTAGAAGTCGTCGGCTCAAATATAATATAGTACATTCTTTACCATCGGCTTCCTGTGTCAAAACTGCTCCTATTGCCTCCTCCTCAGCCGATATGTATAACCTAAAGGGTAAGCCCTTTATTGGCGCGATCAACACTGGAGGTTTTATCAAATACTCCTTTATATCTGATTTAACATTGGGTGTCCCAATCTTTCGATGAGAATGATAAGCTTCGATTTGGGTGGAGACGACTTTGACGATCCGACTACAACGTACAACGACGATGCGCCTTAGCAATCGCTAAACCAACTCCAGAGGGTTATTGACCTTGCCGTGGGCACGATCAACCTGATCATGAAGATCAATTCCTGCAAGCAATCGAAGATCAAGCAAGAACAAGGCAAAAGCAATATAAAATTGCAAATATATATGAAGTATAGAAAAAGTTGAGGTTCCGATACAAGGAGCTTGTTAGGCGGCCGTTGAGCACGTCTAAAAGACTCAAATAGTAGCAAAAGGCTAAACTATCAAATAACCAAAACCTAAGTTATTTTGGGGGACTCCCTAGCTATATATAGGAGAAATAGGAGGCCAAAACCAGGCTAGGGGCATCAAAACCACATCCATGGCCGAGTAGGACTCCTATTCCTAGTTTGACTCGGATTTGGAAAGATGACCGAACTTGTTTTGCAGATTCCCGTTGACTCGTAAGGAATTTGGAGGTGGGGCCAGATCCGTTGGAAAGAGGACATCAAAACCTTTCAAACCAGTACTCATAGACCTCAAACACCCTTGTGTATCAAAAGTTATGGTCGTTTTAAGTTGGTGCTGTCCCGGACGCCGAATCCGAGTTGAACTTGTGCACCGGAAGAATTGGCTTCATGCCTGACGTTTGGGAGTCCTTCTCCTTGGTTCCTAAGGACAATAAAATCATTACAAGGATTAAATAGCATTCTATTCATTAAATTATTTGTATGCAACCCAAGGAACGCATTCACCTGGTAATTGAATTGACGTGCGCGAGCTTTAGTAATTGGACCTTGTATTACATTGTTGGTTTCAATTGGGATTGTAGGCATGGCCGTATCCATGGTAGTGATGTCCTCATCAATATCCTCAAAGGCTTTCTCTTGATCGGCTCCCCACACAAACTCTTGGTTGTTTTTCAGCTTAAGCAATGGGGTAAAGGCACGAATCCGGCCAGACAGATTTGAAATAAAGCATCGCAGATAATTGATTTTGCCGATCAATATCTGTAGCTCTTTCTTATTTGTCGACGGTTTAGTATCGGCTATGGCTTTAACTTTAGCTCGATTTACTTCGATTCCTTTTTCGTGTACTGTGAACCCCAGGAATTGCCCAACCGATACTCCGAAGGCGCACTTGAGCGGATTCATTTTCAGCCCATGTGCCCTCGTGCTTTCAAACATTTTTTCTAAATCGGCCAAATACTGCCAATCTTCTTTTGATTTTACAACGACGTCGTCAATGTAAATTTCTACAGTATGGCCGATTAGATCATGGAAGATATGGTTCATAGCACGTTGGTAAGTAGCCCCTGAGTTTTTCAAGTCGAATGTCATGACGGTCCATTCGTAAAGTCCCAAAGCCCCTAGGCACCTGAAGGCTGTTTTGGGTATATCGGCTTCGGCCATAAGTATTTGATTGTACCCGGCGTTCCTATCTAAGAAGCTTATGATTTTGTTTCCAGTTGCAGCGTCGATAAGCATATCGGCTATTGGCATCGGATACTCATCTTTTGGTGTGGCTTTGTTTAAATCTCTGAAGTCTATACATACCCGGAGCTTACCATTTTTCTTTTTTACGGGAACGATATTTGAGACCCACTCTGCATATCGGCAGGGCCGAATAAACTTGGCCTCTAATAATCGCTCTACTTCCTCTTTTATGGCATCATATAATATAGGATTAAACCGCCTTGGATATTGTTTAAATGGTCGATATCCAGCTTTTATGGGGAGCCGATGCTCAACGAGCTGTCGGCTTAATCCTGGCATCTCGTAGTATTCCCACGCGAAGCAATCTCTGTATTTTTTAAGCATCTCGACCAACTTTGTTTTATAGTCTAGGTTTAATCTAGCGCTTACAAAAGTTGGCCTTTTCCTATAACCTTCTCCAATATTGACTTCTTCAAGCTCATCGGCAGAGGTGAAGCCTTGTCCTCGTCTCTCCTCCTCGAAATCTTCAATTGCTTCTTCATAATCTTCTTGCCGATAGCTCCTAGCTTTTTCTTGCAACTTCTTTACTATTTCGAACTCCATCTCCTAATGACTTCATTTGTCCGATCGAATGTATTGGGTTTGACACTGATCGGCCTCAATCTAGACTTCTCAACGCAGATGAAATCACAGTTATCCAAACTTGTCCCTGATATACACTCGGCTTCTTCGTGTGGCCAATTTGTGTCAGGGCTGGCCATGGCGACGTGAGCCGATGTGTCGGCTGATACAACTTCCACTTCGTCATCATTCCATTGTACAAGTTTTTGATGCATAGTCGACGGAATGCAACAATTGGCATGAATCCAATCTCGTCCAAGAAGCACACTGTAATTGCCCTTGGCTTCGATAACAAAGAATGCAGTCGGCAGTGTCTTTGATGTAACACTGGGTGTCCCGATCTTTCGATGAGAATGATAACCTTTGATTTGAGTGGAGACGACTTTGACGATCCGACTACAACGTACAACGACGATGCGCCTTAGAAATCGCTAAACCAACTCCAGAGGGTTATTGACCTTACCGTGGGCACGATCAACCTGATCACGAAGATCAATTCTTGCAAGCAATCGAAGAACAAGCAAGAACAAGGCAAAAGCAATCTAAAATTGCAAATATAGATGAAGTATAGAAAAAGTTGGGGTTCCGATACAAGGAGCTTGTTAGGCGGCCGTTGAGCACGTCTAAAAGACTCAAAATAGTAGCAAAAGGCTAAACTATCAAATAAACAAAACCCAAGTTATTTTGGGGGACTACCTAGCTATATATAGGAGAAATAGGAGGCCAAAACAGTGCTAGGGGCATCCAAAACACATCCATGGCCGAGTAGGACTCCTATTCCTAGTTTGACTCAGATTTGGAAAGATGACCGAACTTATTTTGCAGATTCCCGTTGACTCGTAAGGAATTTGGACATGGGGCCGGATCCGTTTGAAAGAGGTCGACGAAACCTTTCAAACCAGTACTCATAGACCCCAAACACACTTGTGGATCAAAAGTTATGGTCGTTTTAAGTTGGTCCTTTCCTGGAGACCGAATCCGAGTTGAACTTGTGCACCGGAAGAATTGGCTTCATGCTTGATGTTTGGGAGTCCTTCTCCTTGGTTCCTAAGGACAATAAAATTATCACAAATATTAAATAGCATTCCATTCATTAAATTATTTGTATGCAACCCAAGGAACGCATTCACCTGGCAATTGAATTGACGTGCGCGAGCTCGAGTAATTGGCCCTTGTATTACATTGTTGGTTTCAATTGGGTTTGTAGGCATGGCCGTATCCATGGTAGTGATGTCCTCATCATCCTCCCCTTCTTGCATTTGAGTCGTCATCGACTCAAGTTCATCATCTTCTCCCAAGTATGGCTTTAGATCTGATAATTGAGTTGACGGGCTCAAGCTCGAGTCAATGGTCCTTGAACCGACGAAGATGTAGAAGGATGGCCAAGGTGGGGGTCGATAAAGCCATGCAGATGGAGCCATCGTAGTAGATGTATACGAAGTAGAGGATGCCGTGAAGTGATGGCGCCGTGATGGCACTATGGGTCTCCCGATCTTTCGATGAGAAACACACGATCGATTTGTTAGAGTCGACTTTGATGATCCGACTACACCGTACGACGACGATGCGCCTTAGCAATCGCTAAACCAACTCCAGCGGGTTATTGATCTTGCCGTGGGCACGATCAACCTGAACACGAGGTTCAATTCCTGCAAGCAACCGAAGAACAAGCAAGAACAATAGGATAAGCAATCTGAAATTGCGGATAAAACTGGAAGCGAAACAAAGTGGAGTCTTATTGACGATCTTGACAAGGTGGCTGTCCAGCACAACTCGCAGGATCAAGTTTGCACTTGGCTAAACTAATCAAATAAAACCCAAAACCCTAAGGAGCCGATGTCTGGCTATTTATAAGAGGTAGGGGCGTGGGAAACACGTCCAAAGCAGAAGGATACCAACTACAACTCTATTACAAGGCCCAAAGCCCACGTCTTCTCGATTTGGAAAAGTGACGCCAATTGTTTTGCAGATTCCCGTTGACTCGTTAGGAATTTGGAGATGGGGCCAGATCCGTTGGAAAGAGGACGTCGAAACCTTTCCAACCAGTACTCATAGACCTCAAACACCCTTGTGGATCAAAAGTTATGGTCGTTTGAAGTTGGTGCTGTCCCGGAGGCCGAATCCGAGTTGAACTTGTGCACCGGAAGAATTGGCTTCATGCTTGACGCTTGGGAGTCCTTCTCCATGGTTCCTAAGGACAATAAAATCATCACGAGGATTAAATAGCATTCCATTCATAAAATTATCTGTATGCAACCCGAGGAACGTATTCACCTGGTAATTGAATTGTCGTGCCCGAGCTCGAGTAATTGATCCTTGTATTACATCATTGGTTTCAATTTGATGTGTAGGCATGGCTGTATCCATGGCAGTGATGTCCTCATCACCCTCCCCTTCTTGCATTTGAGTCATCCTTGACTCAAGCTCATCATCTTCCCCCAAGTATGGCTTTAAATCTGCAATATCGAAGGTGGGACTAACCCCAAAATCTGCAGGCAATTCAAGCTTTTATGTATTATCATTAATCTTTTCCAATACTTTAAAAGGACCATCAGCTCGAGGCATCAACTTAGATTTTCTTAATTCAGGGAATCGATCTTTTCGCAGATGCAACCAAACTAAATCTCCAGATTCAAAAGTGACATGTTTCCTTCCCTTACTACCAGCAAGTTTATATTTAACATTCATGCACTCTATATTTTCTTTAGTTGTCTCATGCATTTTCATAATCAAATCAACACGTTGTTTAGCATCAAGATTCAATTTCTCCGAAGATGGAAGAGGTAACAAGTCAATAGGAGCATGAGGCACAAATCAATATATAATCTCAAAAGGGCACATCTTAGTAGTAGAATTCATCGATCAATTATAAGCAAACTCAATATGAGGCAAGCATTCTTTCCACAATTTTATGTTCTTTTCCAAAACAGCCTAAGCATGGTAGATAAAGTTCGATTAACGACCTCAGTTTGTCCATCAGTTTGGGGATGACAAGTAGTAGAAAATAAAAGTTTAGTCCCCAATTTAGCCCACAAAGTTCTCCAAAAGTGGCTTAAGAATTTAGTGTCACGATCTGAAACTATTGTGTTAGGCACACCATGTAAGCGAACAATTTCACGAAAGAATAAGTCAGCAATGTTGGTAGCATCATCGCTTTTGTGACAAGGTATGAAGTGTGCCATTTTAGAAAATCTATCCACAACGACAAAGATACTATCCTCCCTTCTTTGTTCTAGGAGTCCTAAAACAAAGTCCATAGAAATATCCTCCCAAGGCACGTTAGGAATAGGCAGAGGTATGTATAAACCATGGGGATTAAGTCGTGACTTAGCTTTTTGACATGTAGAACAGCGAGCGATGAAACGCTCCACGCCTCGCCTCATCCTGGGCCAAAAGAAATGGCTAGCGAGTATGTCCTCCGTCCTTTTCACACCAAAGTGTCCCATCAATCCTCCTCCATGCGCTACCTGTAGCAATAACAAACTAACAGAACTAGCTGGAATACAAAGTTTGTTTGGAATAAACAAAAAAACATTATTGATGACAAATTAGTTCCAAGTTTTTCCTCTTTACAATTGAGCAACACATTTTTAAAATCATCATCATACACATATTGCTCTTTAATCGCTTTCCAAACCAAAAATTTTGAAGTCAAGTTGTGAGAGCATGGTATATCTCCTAGACAAGGCATCAGCAATGACATTATCCTTTCCCTGTTTGTGTTTGATGACATAAGGAAATGACTCAATGAATTCAACCCACTTTGCATGTCTACGGTTCAGTTTAGCTTGACTTCTAATATGTTTTAACGATTCATGATCCGAATGTATAACAAATTCCTTGGGCCATAAATAATGTTGCCATGTTTCTAAAGTTCGAACTAGCGCATATAACTCCTTATCATAAGTAGAATAATTCAAACTTGGCCCACTCAATTTCTCACTAAAATAAGCAACAGGTTTTCCTTCTTGTAACAGAACACCACCCAAACCAATTCCACTAGCATCACATTCTAGTTCAAAAGTCTTAGAAAAGTTTGGAAGTTGGAGTAAAGGTGCATGTGTTAACTTAGCTTTCAGAACATTGAAGGCATCTTCCTGTGACTTGCCCCAAACAAAAGGCACACCCTTCTTGGTGAGTTCATTCAAAGGTGCGGCGATTGTGCTGAAGTCCTTCACAAAACGACGATAGAATCCAGCAAGTCCTAGGAAACTCCGCACCTGTGTGACCGTGTTAGGAGTCGGCCAACTCTGTATCGCTTCAACCTTGGCTTGATCAACTTCAATTCCCTGTGGAGTAACAACATAGCCAAGAAAAGAGACTCGATCCGTGCAAAAGGTGCACTTATCAAGGTTACCAAATAAACGTGCATCGCGTAAAGCATTAAAAACAACACGTAAATGTTCAAGATGGTCTTCTAAAGATTTGCTGTAGATCAAGATATCATCAAAGTAAACTACCACAAATTTTCCAATGAAAACACGTAAAACCTCGTTCATCAGTCTCATGAATGTGCTAGGAGCATTAGTCAACCCGAAAGGCATTACTAACCACTCATATAACCCGAACTTAGTTTTAAATGCTGTTTTCCATTCATCTCCTAACTTCATGCGAATCTGGTGATAGCCACTACGCAAATCCACTTTAGAGAACATAGTAGAGCCACTTAGTTCATCAAGCATATCGTCTAACCGAGGAATAGGATGGCGATATCTAATGGTGATATTATTAATTGCTCTACAATCCACACACATGCGCCATGTTCCATCTTTCTTAGGTACTAAAATGACTGGAACAGCATAAGGACTAAGAGATTCACGACGCATTCTTTATCAAGCAATTCTTGAACTTGGCGTTGTATCTCTTGTGTCTCTTCAGGGTTGGTTCTGTAAGGTGCTCGGTTGGGCAAGGATGCCCTGGAATTAGATCAATTTGATGCTCAATCCCTCTAATTGGCGGCAGCCCTGAGGGGATGTCCTTTGGAAAGATGTCAGTGTATTCCTGCAAAAGGTTAGTGACAACAGGAGGCAAAGAGACGGACATCTCCTCTAGTGAAAACAAAGTTTCTTTGCAGACCAAAGCATAGCATGTATACCTACAAACAGCCAACTCATTCAAATCAGATTTTGTTGCAAGAAAACAAGCACCTTTCAATTTAATCTCATTCGGCTTAGCACAATCAAGGTTAGATTCTCTCTGTTTATGTTGTTCAAGTCCTTTGGTGACAATCTGATTTTCATTCTTAGAATTCTCTCGATTTTTCTCTTTGCTAGATCTAGCGATTTCATCCTTTACAATGGCATCAGGCGACATTGGGTGTAGCACAATTTTCTTTTCTTTATGCATAAAAGAGTATTGATTTGTTCTACCATGATGTAAACAATCCTTATCATATTGCCACGGTCTACCTAATAACATAGAACATGCTTGCATAGGTACGACATCGCAATCAACATAATCATGATAGGAACCTAAAGCGAAATGTACTCTTACCATACGAGTTACCTTGAGTTTGCCGCTGTTGTTGAACCATTGAATGTGGTAGGGCTGAGGGTGTGGTCTAGTGGAGAGTGCTAGCTTCTCCACCATGTCCATGCTGGCTAGATTATTGCAACTCCCCCCATCAATGATTATTCGAATGGATCGCTCCTTGATGACGCCTTTTGTGTAAAACAAGTTGTGGCGTTGATTTGGATCGGCGCGAGCAATCTGAGCACTAAGCACACGCTGTGCAATAATACTCAAATATTGGTCAGCATCACCAGCGCCACGTGCACTTCGTCGTGCTCGCCATTTGATCGCCGCCTTCATGTTCAGCGAGCAAAGCATATGTTTCTTCATCAAGATCACTTGCTGAGTCATACTCGCCGTCTTCACGGATTATTAGCACACGCTTGTTCGGACACTCCCTCATCATGTGACCGAAACCCTTGCAGCGATGGCACTGAACATCTTTGGTGCGTCCGCTGATGCGACCGACGATTTACCTAACTATTTGTAGTAGCTTGTGTGGCACTTTTCGTCGGCGTTGGTCGTGGTGCCGAATTTGAGGTGGTGGACGCCGTTCTGTTGATGGAAGAGGTCGGCATGGTAGTACTGCCGGCAGGGGCAGCAGGGGTGCGCGGTGTCCACGACGTAGTTCGACCTGCAGAAAAGTTAGTCTTGGCCCTTGATTGACGACCCTGCACTTCACGCTCAGCTTTGCAAGCAAGATGGAACAACCGAGTCATCGAATTATAATCCTTATAGTCTAGAATATCCTGGATTTCTCGAGTTAAACCACCTAAGAAACGAGCCATAGAAGCTTCCTCATTCTCAATTAATCCACAACGCAACATGCCAATTTGCAATTCTTGGTAATATTCTTCCACCGAATTCTTACCTTGCTGTAGGCGCTGCAATTTATTCAATAAATCTCTAGCATAGTATGAAGGAACAAATCTATGCCTCATTAGCAATTTCAAGGCTTCCCAAGTGGTGGGTATATTATTTGGATGAGCACGGCAATGTTCTCTCCACCAAACAGAAGCAAAATCAGTGAACTCACTTGTGGCAGCCCTAACTCTTCTATTCTCAGGGAAATCATGGCACGCAAATTTTTGATCCACAAGTAATTCCCAACTAAGGTAACCATCAGGGTCATATTTACCTTCAAAAGGTGGCATATTGAAATTTACCTTAGGGAAAACATCATCTCGCTCGCTCCTTGGTCGTGGAGGATCACGCCGCATACCTTGCTGATTGAAGCGTAGTCGCTGATGGTTACGATCATTATCGTAATGGATGGGGTTGGCCTCCTCCACATCAGTGGTGTCATCATATTCGTGCTCTTCGCTCTGTTCTTCTAAATCTGTTGGGGCCTCCCTGTGAGCTGAATTGTTGCTTGGACGACGGGAGGTGGATTGGAAGCACCAGATGCAGCAGCTGCAAAAGTATCAAGTCTAGCCAAAATAGTAGCAAGAGTAGTGTTAGCAATCCCTTGTGCGGCCTCGATGGATCTGAGACGGTCTTCTTGCATTGACATACGCCATTAGTGAGCCGTGACATCCTCGCTAAGACCATCGGTGGCTTCCTCGTCATTTTTTGGAAGTGAGCAATGATGCCCTTGGTTCGTGGAGAGTGATGAAGTGAACTCGCCACCGACATGGTTAGTTGATGACAAGGAAACAAAACCACAAGTATAATGTTCCTATCGACTACTAGGTGGCAAGTCTCTCAAGCACTCAAGCCTATGACCCAAGTTCTTACAAGTTCTTACAATGCAGCAGGCGCTTGTCGGCCGCATGCGTTGTCAAAGGTTCTCCTCAAGTTTGTGTAGAGCGATTGCCAAGGGATCGAACGCCAGACGGGTAGAAAGTGGAGCTTGGACAGGCTTAATTTAGTAGCAAAAGGTTAGCAATAATCCAATCAGTGAATGCAAAATTGAAGAATTGTTCAACGCCTAGTCACTAGTTGCTGACTCGAGGCTAGCAAGGATCGTGACTCAAAACTGTGGTCGGCGACAAGACAGCCTCCACAAACAGATGAAGAAACAGCGAAAAAAAAATTTCGCGAAAGAAGGGAACTATCTCAAAAGACTGGGAATCTTGTGAAACAGGTTTAGCACATAAAAATTTTCGGATCTGTTCCAGACTCTTTTTTTTTTTTTTTTTTTTTTTTTTTTACGGAACGATCCGATTCGTTTTTCTTTCAAGTGCTATGCAAAGCGAAGACTACCGTGTGACCAATGGACGGCCAGGTGATCACCTGGCTATCGTGAGGGCGACCAAAGCGATCACTGGGCGACTACCGGCAACTGGGCTATCAGTGGGCGATCAAAGCGGCGATCACCGGCGACCAACAAAGGGCGATCAATGACGGCACTGGGCGACTGGGCTATCAGGTGGGCGACTCATCGAGGCGACTGGTCAGCGGCGACTGGAGGAGGCGATGCATCGGCTAACAGAGGGCAACCGGCCGGACGACTAAGTGGGCGATCACTGGCACACCGGGCTTGGATGAGAAGGAAGCTTCGTCCTAACACCTTTTTTTTTTTTTTTTTTTTTTTTCAACAGTTCGGGACCGACACGGAACACAACTCAAACGGAACACAACTCAAACCGAACACAACTCGGAACTGTGGGAGACAAAATTTTCTTCTGACCTGAACTAGACTAGAATTCAGCAACTCGACACGACGATGCAACCAAAAATTCAATAACGCAGTGCAATCGAAAGGAAAATGCGAGGCTCAAATTGTTTTGGTATGGGGAGATCCAATCTGATGGCGCTTTCTCGACTATAGGAAAGATATCAATCTACTAATCTAGGTAAAGAATTCTCACCGAAAGCAACCTGGTTTGCTCTGATACCACTTGATGGCGCCGTGATGGCACTATGGGTGTCCCGATCTTTCGATGAGAAACACACGATCGATTTGTTAGAGTCGACTTTGATGATCCGACTACACCGCATTTACTTACGATGCGCCTTAGCAATCGCTAAACCAACTCCAGCGGTTATTGATCTTGCCGTGGGCACGATCAACCTGAACACGAGGTTCAATTCCTGCAAGCAACCGAAGAACAAGCAAGAACAATAGGATAAGCAATCTGAAATTGCGGATAAAACTGGAAGCGAAACAAAGTGGAGTCTTATTGACGATCTTGACAAGGTGGCTGTCCAGCACAACTCGCAGGATCAAGTTTGCACTTGGCTAAACTAATCAAATAAAACCCAAAACCCTAAGGAGCCGATGTCTGGCTATTTATAAGAGGTAGGGGCGTGGGAAACACGTCCAAAGCAGAAGGATACCAACTACAACTCTATTACAAGGCCCAAAGCCCACGTCTTCTCGATTTGGAAAAGTGACGCCAATTTTTTTGCAGATTCCCGTTGACTCGTTAGGAATTTGGAGATGGGGCCAGATCCGTTGGAAAGAGGACGTCGAAACCTTTCCAACCAGTACTCATAGACCTCAAACACCCTTGTGGATCAAAAGTTATGGTCGTTTGAAGTTGGTGCTGTCCCGGAGGCCGAATCCGAGTTGAACTTGTGCACCGGAAGAATTGGCTTCATGCTTGACGTTTGGGAGTCCTTCTCCATGGTTCCTAAGGACAATAAAATCATCACGAGGATTAAATAGCATTCCATTCATAAAATTATCTGTATGCAACCCGAGGAACGTATTCACCTGGTAATTGAATTGTCGTGCCCGAGCTCGAGTAATTGGCCCTTGTATGACATTGTTGGTTTCCATTGGTTTTGTAAGTATGGCCGTATCCATGGTAGTGATGTCCTCATCATGAAGTGTCGCCAACTTAATGGTCCTGGCCAAGGTGGGGGTCGATGAAACCATGCGGTTGATATAATTGCAGCAACACTTGGTGATGACCATATGTATGCAGTGTTAGTTCTGTCCATGATGAGCATGGTCTCATCATCCTCCCTTTCTTGAAGTGGAGTCGTCGTCGACTCCACCATATTGTCCTGCGAAATGTTAGTAATGACAGGAAACAAAGCAATATGCACATTTGCAATGAAATCAATGGATCAAGAATTTCTATCAACCATATCCTCCCTTTCTTGAAAACTATCATGTGACTTGTGAATGGAACCAAATGTACTTGGTCTGACATGATTAGTGATATGGCAATTATGAAATTGATGACATTGTTGCATTGCAAACGGAGGTTTAAAATCTGAACAAATGTAAACTCGATGTGCTTTATACTCTCCTTTCTCGCTATTTTTGCCAATAACATAAAAGATATTTCGCGATAACCATGACAAATCAGAATGTACAAAAAGGCTCTCCTCTAAATAATTCAGATCACACGGAACATCAAATTCAATGTAGCCTAATGTATATAAAGAAGACATCAATTTCAACTCATCATTTTCGCTTGTGATGTGAATGACATGTTTATTTTCAGCATAAGTGTCTAGTGTGCTAACAAAAGTGACATGTCCATTTGCTAGTTGTGTCATGGATATAAGTGAAGTATTATCACACAACTCTTCTTTCATCTTGTAACAAAGCAAAATCAGCAATTGGTTCCACTATTAGTTGCTCTACGATAGCATGATTTGTGGATAGTTTTAGCTCTTCAAAATTATTTTCTCCATGTGTAAAGTCCATACCTGTTACATTACGTTGTAAGTTCTCATCAGCTGTTGTAGGCGCTTTCTTCTACTATTATCTCTTCATTTACACATGGGGTAGTACTGATCGCTTTTCTCCATATGTTCTTCTACATCATTCTCTTGATGCTGCTCATTTTTCTGCAAAATGTTAGCTACAAAAGAAGGTGCAACAATGGGCGCCTCAAATGAAGCTAATGATTCTTTCACGGATTCAGCAAGCATTTTTTCAACTTTACAAGCACATACAAGCAATTCTGAAAGAGAACTATATGTTTCATCAACAAGAACATCCTAAATTTCTTGATTAAGTCCACGTATGAACCTAAACTCTGTTGCCTCTTCACCTTCAGCTAAACCACAATGCAACAAATGATTTTGCAATCGTTCATAGTATTCCTTAACGCACTTATTTCCTTGTTTCAAGCATTGGAGTCTAGTATACAAAAATTCAGTATGATATTCAGGAACATAATCAATTCTCATAAGTCTTTTCATGGCCTTCCAATTTTCAGGTTTTCTCTCTTTTCTATAAATATGTTTCCACCATGTTAATGCATGTTCATTTAGCACACTTGCAGCAATCCTAATCTTTTCATTTTCAGACAAATCATACTTGCCAAATTCTTTGTCTACTGCTATCTCCCAATCAATATAGGCATCAAGATCATATTGACCATTAAAAGGTGGAATGGTGAATTTAACCTTACCTAGGGAATCATCATCAATATGTACCTGAGCATGTAGTACGCCATTTTTGTTGCTTGGAAGACGAGGCGGAGGACTGGAAGTTCCTGGGGAAGTTCCTGCAAGCGTATCAAGTCTAGATAAAATAGTAGCAAGAGTAGTTTTACCAATCCCCTGTGCGACTGATGGATCTGAGAAGGTTCTCTTGCGATGACATACGCTCAGAGTGAGCAACAATTCCCTTGGTGCGAGGAGAGTGATGTAGGGAGCCCTCGTCACCTGACATGGTTAGTAGGAGACAAGAAAACAAAATCACAAGTATAATGTTTCTATCATCTACTAGGAGGTTGTGGCAAGTCTCTCAACACTCAAGCCTATCACCAAAGCTCTTACAAGTTCTTACGTTGTAGCAGGTGTTATCGGTCACATGCGCTAGAAAGTTTCTCTGAAGTTTGTGTAGAGCGATTGCCAAGTGATCGAACGCTTGTACGGGTAGAGAGTGGAGCTTGGACAGGCTTAATTTAGTAGCAAGGAGAATCAATCAATTAATCTCAGAAATTGCATAGAATTGAATTATCTTAACTATTATAAGAATGAGTTGGTGGTGATGGTGAGTCTACCAGGCTGTTCTTGGGCCAAAACAGTAGGGGCCCAAGGCCCAGTAGGGTAATAAGGCCGTTCTTGGTTAGAGATTCTTCAGTAATAGGTCTCAAATAAGTGATAGCTCAAGTTTTAAATTCTCATTTTTTTTGTTTTTAAGAGTTTAGAGCTTGTGGTGTTATCATCTATTTGAGATCCGTTGCAACGCACAGGCACTTTACTAGTAGTTCATAATTAGCACTTAGCCTAAGATGCTGATCAACCAAGGGTGGATAAAAGGCTTAGGCTGATACACGGAAAACACACGCGCAAAGATGTTGGAACTTGTTGCAATCAAAGGAACGAGCTAAAAATATAAGTGAGGCATCAAAAAGCTCGTATTGCATAAGTTATGGAGAGACGCTAGCTAATTGCTCAAACAAAGAACTCGGGCAATAGATTGCTCAAATTCACAAACGAGCACTATATGAAAAATGCAAAATTGCTATGATGTACTCTCAGTCAAATTTCACTTTTTTTGGCTCTATTTGCTTTTGACCGCACTTTTCTTTTCTTTTTTTTGTGTGGCGGTTTTCTTTCCTTTTTTTGTGGCCCAAACAAATATGAGAGTAGCACAATATATATGACCAGGTGCAATACAAGTGCAATCCAAATTATGCAATAGAATGTAACATGAGCAGCCCTAGAGCAATATCAAATAGCTAGTCTCTATTAGGTTCAAAGTGTTCACAAAGAATGAATTGGTTCCCAAAGGTAGGTGTACTGATCTGTAATGGATGGTTTTTTTTTGTGGGGACTATGATCAGCAACTAGACAATGCTAAAACGAACACAAATTCAATTTAGCAAACCAAAATTAATAGATCGAAAAGGCGCAAACTTGGTTTGGATAGGAGGAACAAATTTTTTGTGGCAAAATTTCTGGACTATAGGGATTAAATCAATCTACTAAACTAGGGTAAAGAAATTTCTCACCGAGCAACCTAGTTTGCTCTGATACCACTTGATGTAACACTGGGTGTCCCGATCTTTCGATGAGAATGATAACCTTCGATTTGGGTGGAGACGACTTTGACGATCCGACTACAACGTACAACGACGATGCGCCTTAGCAATTGCTAAACCAACTCCAGAGGGTTATTGACCTTCCCGTGGGCACGATCAACCTGATCACGAAGATCAATTCCTGCAAGCAATCGAAGAATAAGCAAGAACAAGGCAAAAGCAATCTAAAATTGCAAATATAGATGAAGTATAGAAAAAGTTGGGGTTCTGATACAAGGAGCTTGTTAGGCGGCCGTTGAGCACGTCTAAAAGACTCAAAATAGTAGCAAAAGGCTAAACTATCAAATAAACAAAACCCAAGTTATTTTGGGGGACTACCTAGCTATATATAGGAGAAATAGGAGGCCAAAACAGTGCTAGGGGCGTCCAAAACACATCCATGGCCGAATAGGACTCCTATTCCTAGTTTGACTCGGATTTTGAAAGATGACCGAACTTATTTTGCAGATTCCCGTTGACTCGTAAGGAATTTGGACATGGGGCCAGATCCGTTTGAAAGAGGACGATGAAACCTTTCAAACCAGTACTCATAGACCCCAAACACACTGTTGGATCAAAAGTTATGGTCATTTTAAGTTGGTGCTATCCTGGAGGCCGAATCCGAGTTGAACTTGTGCACCGGAAGAATTGGCTTCATGCTTGATGTTTGGGAGTCCTTCTCCTTGGTTCCTAAGGACAATAAAATCATCATAAATATTAAATAGCATTCCATTCATTAAATTATTTGTATGCAACCCAAGGAACGCATTCACCTGGCAATTGAATTGACGTGCGCGAGCTCGAGTAATTGGCCCTTGTATTACATTGTTGGATTCAATTGGGTTTGTGGCATAGCCGTATCCATGGTAGTGATGTCCTCATCAGTCTTACTACCGACTGTTAATTCTGCCATCATCACCCCTTTCGCTCCGGTAGGATCTCATGTAAAATCATTCAACACCATGTTGGTTTTGATCAAATCTTCATCTGTTTTACCTAACTTCTTGAAGGTGCTCAAAGGCTATTCACTGTCGGGCCTCCATCCACTAGCATCCTTGATATTGGATGGCCATTAATATGCCCTTTGAGGTACAACGGCTTTAGATGCCGATGGGGATCCTGTGGCTTTTCAAATACAGCATCTTGCGCGCCAAGGCACAGTTGAGCGAATACCTCTTTGGTCGGCTCATCCACAGTTTTGAACTCTGAGGGTATCATCTCAGATCATTGGAGACCCCAAATCGACCGACTGGTCTGAATCACTGTCAGCCTGTTCTTTTTTCCTCCATTCTTGTTTTGCAGCTTGCACTGGTCGTAGTTTATTGAAAACCCGATCCCTCTCTCTTTCTTCTTCCGCTTCTCTCTTCCTATGTTTTCAACCTTTGGAGACGCCTACGCTGTGATTTGCTAAGTTAGGGGGGACACCACCTTGGCTTAGGCTCGATCGGCTTTCGGATTTTTCCAGCCAGACTGCCTACATCGCTTCCAAATTCTAATCTATCAGCTGTGTCGGAAGGTGGTGCTTTCGGGTTTGTGGAGGATTCACCTTGTTCTGGTATTGATAATCTCTCTCGGACCGGTCATCTGTTTTCTGATCCCAACCGGTCATGGACCGGTCTGGATAATCTATCCTTAGCCGACCGATGTGGCCGATCCCTGATTGGGTGTTGCATGGGGCATGTCAACGTGGTGGGCAAAGTCATCCCTTTCTCCCAGCAAAATTGCCAAAAGGGACATTGCCAATGGGCTTCTTCGATGTTTCTGGCCACCATATTAAATTGATGATATCTTCGCGCTCCCAATGAATTTAAGGGTGAGACTGGATCCATTTGAAAGCTGAAGAGACAAGCTTTCAATGCTGTGGTCAAACACTCCAATCGGACTCCGTTTGCATTATCTGCACCCGTTTTTCTCCAGACTGGTCACTGGAGCCCGAACCGAGTTCTTTTGCATTCACATCTTGCATGTTGACTTGTCCATGGTTCTCTTGGCCTTCCCTAAGGTGTTCACACCTTCTCACATTGTCTTCATACCAAAGAATAATGAAATTACTTGCATTAGGTAGCAGCTGATTATCATAAGTAATATAATCCTTACAAAGGAGCGAGTTCACCTGTTGATTGATTTGTTTTGCACGAGCGCGTGTTATTGGTCCTTGAAAATGATTTGGGGTCTCATGAACAGCACTAGGGGAAAGGCATCGCGATGGTGTTATGCTTCCCGTATCATCCTCCCCCTCTTGAAAAGGAGTCGTCCTAGACTCTCTGTCTTCTGATCCAAAGAATGGTGACAAATCAGCAACATTGAACGTAGTGCTTACATTGTAATCATCACCAGGAAGCTCGATTTTGTATGCATTGTCGTTGATCTTCTCAAGCAATTTGAATGGTCCATCAGCCCGTGGCATCAACTTAGACTTACGTTTCTCTGGAAAACGCTCTTTGCGGAGATGTACCCAAACCAAATCACCTGGTTCAAACAACATTTTCTTCCTTGTCTTGTTTGCCTTTTCAGCGATGTAGCGTGCCTTCTTTTCAATTGCTTCTTTTGTTTTTACGTGAATGGATTTGACAAATTCAGCTTGCTTCACTGCATCCATATTAGCTCGTTCCTGAAAAGGAAGTGGCAGCAAATCAAGTGGTGTGATTGGTTTAAAGCCATACACTACCTCAAAAGGGCAATATTGAGTTGTTGAGTGAACCGCCCGGTTGTATGCAAATTCAACATGAGGAAGGCAGTCCTCCCACTCCTTCAGGTTCTTCTTGATCATCGTACGCAGCAACATGGAGAGTGTGCGGTTCACCACCTCCGTTTGTCCATCTGTTTGTGGGTGACAAGTTGTAGAAAATAACAACTTTGTCCCAAGCTTGGCCCACAATGTCTTCCAAAAGTAGCTCATGAACTTGACATCACGATCTGAAACAATAGTTCTTGGTATCCCATGCAATCTCACAATCTCCCTGAAAAACAAGTCAGCTATATGTGACGCATCGTCGCTCTTGTGACATGGAATAAAGTGTGCCATTTTAGAGAACCTATCCACAACCACAAATACAGAATCCCTCCCCCTCTTGGTCCTAGGCAATCCTAAAACAAAATCCATGCTAATATCCTCCCAAGGTGTACTAGGAACAGGAAGTGGAGTGTACAAACCATGTGGATTAAGTTTTGACTTAGCTTTATGGCATGTCACACATCGTTGCACAAATCGTTCGACGTCTCGTCGCATTTTTGGCCAATAGAAGTGATCAGACAGAATGGCCATGGTCTTTTCTCTCCCAAAATGTCCCATTAATCCGCCGGCATGGGATTCCTGCAACAATAGCAAACGTACGGACGAATCTGGAACACATAACTTGTTAGCACGAAACAAGAACCCATCATGAACATGGTACTTTTCCCATCCTTTCCCTTCAATGCACTTAGAATATGGTTCGGCAAACTCATTATCTAAAACATATAACTCTTTTCAAACTTTCTAAACCAGGGACCTTGATTTCAAGTTGAGTCAAGAGCACAATCTTGCGTAGACAAAGCATCAGCCACCACATTTTCCTTACTCCTTCTTGTATTTCACAATGTATGGAAAAGATTCAATGAATTCCACCCATTTGGCATGTCTACGATTTAGTTTTGATTGGCCTTTCAAATATTTTAAAGCTTCATGATCAGAATGTATAATGAATTCTTTAGGCCAAAGATAATGTTGCCAAGTTTCCAAAACACGAACCAAAGCATACAACTCCTTATCATAAACAGGATAGTTCAATTGAGCACCACCAAGCTTTTCACTAAAGTATGCTACTGGTTTGCCCTCTTGCATCAAAACACCACCAATACCTATTCCACTGGCATCACATTCAATTTCAAAAGCTTTAGTGAAATCAGGTAAAACAAGCAATGGTGCTTCAGTTAAGCGCTTCTTTAATTCAGCAAAAGCATTCTCTTGAGCATCACCCCAAACAAAATCACTTCCTTTCTTGGTTAATTCATTCAAAGTTTGTGCAATTTTGCTAAAATCTTTCACGAATCTACGGTAAAAACCAGCAAGTCCGTGAAAACTTCTAACTTGACTAACATTTGTCGGTGTAGCCCAATTTTTAATTGATTCAACTTTTGAGTCATCCACTTCTACCCCATTTCCAGAAACAACGAAACCTAAGAATACAATTTTATCTTGGCAAAAATTGCATTTCTCTATGTTTGCAAACAATTTTTCAGTTCTAAGCACTTCTAGCACTTGTCTAATGTGATTGGTGTGTTCTTCCATTGTGCGGCTGTAAATTAAGATGTCATCAAAATACACAACAACAAATTTTCCAATAAATGCTCTCAAAACATGGTTCATTAGTCTCATGAATGTACTAGGTGCATTAGTTAATCCGAATGGCATCACTAACCACTCATACAATCCAAATTTTGTTTTAAATGCTGTTTTCCATTCGCCCCTTCTTTCATCTAGCAAAGGTTCTTGTTCAGCTTGTGGTCGTAGTTGCCGTACAATGTCAGCGACTATGTTGGTGTGGAGTACGGTCAGTTGTTGATTCACTTCAATTTGAAGATCTTGTATGGAGTTATTCAATTCTTCTCGTAGCTGATCATTGCCAAGGTTGAACTCTCGCCGTAAAGTGTCTCTCAAAGCACAATATTCAGTCCAATTTATTGGAGCATCTGAGCACGCCCATCCTTCTCATTGTCTCCTTGACCTGACATGGTTAGTTGTGCAAAACAGCAAGAGTAACAAAACAATATAATGTGTGGAAAAACTCTCTCAACCTCACTTATCCTTACAACCGAAGTTCTTACTTACCCTTGGCTGATTGATAGAGGAGTTCACACTTGAGTGGTGAGGCAACACAATGTGAGCCTAAGCGAACTCAAAGCTGAGATTAAAGCACACAACAGGTTTGTATGTGGAGCTTGGTAGGGAATGTGTATGACCTACACAATCTGAATTCCTGATGTTGTTTCAATAAGTAAATATCCAACCAAGAACACAATGCCTAGTTGCTGAAAACAAGATTTAAGTGATGAACACAGCAACTCACACACAAGGATGATGGAACCAATTGCAATCAAAGGAGTGAGCTGGATAAAAATATGATGATAGCATAAACAACTCAATTGCAATGGTTATGGAAAGACGCTAGCTAGCTGCAATAGATGAAGAAGGGCTCAAGATTGCACATCAAGAATGCGTTTATCACAGTGTTGCAATAGATTTTAGTAATTTTTTTTTGGCTCTCTTTCTTTTGGATGGCTATGCTACTGATTTTCAGCAAAGATTCACAACTTTTCTTTTGATTTCATGCAACCGTGTGATAGCAACATATGAGTGCAGCCCTATGCAATTGAATAGCTAGTCTTGAAAGGTGCAAAGTTTTCGCAAAGGAAAGATGGGGCTATCAAAACAGATTTGAAAATTTTTGCAACTTTGTAGCAGTCAGATTCAAACACATGTTCAACCACTTTTTATGCCGATTCAGAAAAACTTGTCTGTACCAAAGTTGGAGAGAAATTCATAAGCTTTTCAGAAAGTCCAAGAACGCGAAAATCCGAGTTCGTATGTGGGAGTTATGGCCAAAACAAAGGACTGGACAGAATGGATCAAAAAGTAACGCGAAGGAGATGAACAGTTTCAGCAACAAGAACACGATTCTATGAATAAAAACTTAGTAAAACGCACAAGAACAACAGATCTGAGACTAAGGTTCAATATTTTTTGTGAGGCAAGTTTTCAAATTAGGTAGAAAAACACAAATCCAAACTAAGGGATGATATTTTTATGTGGCAATTTTCTAGCATATGGCTGAAAGGTAAATCTAGAACTAGGGGATAAAGATCCTACCGTGACAACCAGGGCTCTGATACCAAATGATACGAGGGGTGCCCGACCTTCACGGCGTAGAATCAAAGATACACATGAAACTCGACGAAATTAGTGTGGCCAATACGCTGCCTATGCAGCAACCTGCAACACCGAGTTCGCCTAACCTCACGCAAGATGATTCCACTCGACCACGTCAAGCGGATACAATCCTCGCTGCAATCACAAGGGCTTGCAAGAGCAGCGGGAAGGAATGCACAATCTCAGAGTTTATTCAGCCGGTAGCTAGAATACCCAAGAACATGCATATAGCAGATCTGTTTGTAGTTTCAAATGGTCTAAAAGTTCTTTTTACAAAGGGGGGTGCCTTCTACATATAAGAGAGGAGGAGAGGAAGGCAAAAGGGGTGCTGGACAAGCCCAGGTCGCAGCACAAAGGCCAAAGACAAAGACATAATGGTGGCGCAGCACCCAACACATTGGAATTTGTTTCTGGCCGCCATATTAAACTGATGATATCTTCGCGCTCCCAATGAATTTAAGGGTGAGACTGGATCCATTTGAATCTTGCATCAACATTCTAGCAACAATTCCCTTTGCGCGTGGAGAGTGATGCATCGAATCCTCATCACCTAACATGGTTAGTAGAAGAAAAGAAAACAAGATAACAAGTATAATGTTCCTATCAACTACAAGGAGGTGGTGGCAATTCTCTCAACAATCAAGCCTATAACCAAAGCTCTTACAAGTTCTTACATGCAGCAGGTGTTGACGGTCGTTAGCTTGGTCAAAAGTTCTCCGAAGCTTGGATAAAGCGATTGCCAAGGGACCGAACAAATGTACGAGGTTGGGTGTGGAGCTTGGATAGGCAAAATTTATTTCCTATGCAATCTGATAATTCTAGTTATTGTAATGATAAGTAATGATCCAAAGTAGAATTCACAAGCCCTAGTTGCCGATCTCATAGATATAAGTGAAATTGAAGGCAACACACACGCAAAGATAATGGCACTTATGCAATCAAGGAATGAGCTATAAAATATAAGTGATGCACCAAAAGCTCTATTGCACAAGTCGTAGGGAGACGCTAACTTATTGCTTTGAGAATGTAAGAAGGGCACAAGATTGCTCACTAATTAATAAATTGCACAACCTAAAAGTAACGAACTCAAATTAGGGTTTTGCTCAATATAGTGCGACCGGCCACAATTTTCTTTTTCTTTTTCTTTTCCCTTTTTTTTGTTTTCGGCCTTTTGGCTCTTTCTCTTTTCTCTCTTTTGGTGACTTTCGGCCAACACTAGTACGAACAAAAAGTTTTGGAATCCCTAACTTGGTGTCACAAGATAAGATGATATG
Organism: Rhipidocladum racemiflorum; assembly: GCA_036346355.1. Taxonomy (NCBI): domain Eukaryota; kingdom Viridiplantae; phylum Streptophyta; class Magnoliopsida; order Poales; family Poaceae; genus Rhipidocladum; species Rhipidocladum racemiflorum. The sequence goes on from JAYEVF010000038.1 coordinate 65,134, forward strand.
ATAACTGAAGATTGTGCAATGTATCAAGTAGAGCAGCCCTAAGCAATATCAACAAGCTAGTCTCAAATAGGATCGAAGTGTTCACAAAGGATGAATTGGTTCTCAAAGGTAGGTGTACTGATGTTTTTCTAGGGCAGCAAACTTGTCGCGTAGATTAATGTTTGAAGATCACCGAATTTGATTGATTGACAGTGGAAGGAATTGAAGCTTATATCCTCAGCTTTCATTAGAGTGCAAGAACACAAAAATCCGAATTCGTATGTGAAAGTTATGCTCGAAACACCAAACTGGACAGAATTGAAGGATTGAAGCTACGCGAAGGAAAAGAAAGATCAGCAACTAAAACATGGACTCTAATGGATCAAAACCTAACAAAACTCACTAAAATAACAGATTAAAACTAAAGGTTGAATTTTTGTGGAGTAATTTTCAATTTAGGACAGAAATCAAAAACTAACCTAAGGCACTGATATTCTCACCGATCAACTGAAGCTCTGATACCACTTGATGTGACATCGGGTGTCCCGATCTTTCGATGAGAATGATAACTTTCGATTTGGGTGGAGACGACTTTGACGATCCGACTACAACGCATAACGACGATGAGCCTTAGCAATCGCTAATCCAAATCCAGAGGGTTATTGACCTTGCCGTGGAGCACGATCAACCTGATCACGAAGATCTATTCCTGCAAGCAATCAAGAACAAGCAAGAACAAGGCAAAAGCAATCTAAAATTGCAAATATAGATGAAGTATTGAAAAGTTGGGGTTCCGATACAAGGAGCTTGTTAGGCGGCCGTTGAGCACGCTCTAAAAGACTCAAAATAGTAGCAAAAGGCTAAACTATCAAATAACCAAAACCCAAGTTATTTTGGGGGACTCCCTAGCTATTTATAGGAGAAATAGGAGGCCAAAACCAGGCTTGGGGCGTCCAAAACACCTCCATGGCCGAATAGGACTCCTATTCCTAGTTGGACTCGGATTTGGAAAGATGACCGAACTTGTTTTGCAGATTCCCGTTGACTCGTAAGGAATTTGGAGATGGGGCCAGATCCGTTGGAAAGAGGACGTCGAAACCTTTCAAACCAGTACTCATAGACCTCAAACACCCTTGTGGATCAAAAGTTATGGTCGTTTGAAGTTGATGCTGTCCCAGAGGCCGAATCCGAGTTGAACTTGTTTTGCAGATTCCCGTTGACTCGTAAGGAATTTGGAGGTGGGGCCGGATCCGTTGGAAAGAGGACGTCGAAACCTTTCAAACCAGTACTCATAGACCTCAAAAACCCTTGTGGATCAAAAAGTTATGGTCGTTTGAAGTTGGTGCTGTCCCAGAGGCCGAATCCGAGTTGAACTTGTGCACCGGAAGAATTGGCTTCATGCTTGACGTTTGGGAGTCCTTCTCCTTGGTTCCTAAGGACAATAAAATCATCACAAGGATTAAATAGCATTCCATTCATTAAATTATTTGTATGCATGGTAGTGATGTCCTCATCATCACACCTTCTCACATTGTCTTCATACCAAAGAATAATGAAATTACTTGCATTAGGTAGCAGCTGATTATCATAAGTAATATAATCCTTACAAAGGAGCGAGTTCACCTGTTGATTGATTTGTTTTGCACGCAGCGTGTTATTGGTCCTTGAAAATGATTTGGGGTCTCATGAACAGCACTAGGGGAAAGGCATCGCGATGGTGTTATGCTGCCCGTATCAGTTCTGGTATTGATAATCTCTCTCGGACCGGTCATCTGTTTTCTGATCCCAACCGGTCATGGACCGGTCTGGATAATCTATCCTTAGCCGACCGATGTGGCCGATCCCTGGTTGGGTGTTGCATGGGGCATGTCAACGTGGTGGGCAAAGTCATCCCTTTCTCCCAGCAAAATTGCCAAAAGGGACATTGCCAATGGGCTTCTTCGATGTTTGGAGAGTCGAACCCATCTGGCCGATCGTATTTATTCGGCCAATGAACCCTTGGCCGGCGGACATTGTCTATCCGTTGCCATCGGTAACTCATCCTCTCGTATTTCTCTAGGAGTTGGGAGAAGGTTGGTCTTGCCTTAAAACTGGTTTTTCTTGGTGGGGTTCTTTCTGCTTTGTACCATCTTTCGACTTTCAAATCACCTTTTGGCTTTACTGTCCTCGGATTTTGGCCGTTTCGATCGGCTTCAATCTGTATTGAGCCGATGGTGATTTGTACTTTCTTAGTCGGCTTAATGTCCTCTTTCATAGGTTCTTTCCCCTTTCGTGTACATTGGACCATGTTGATTTGGAAAGGATTCATGTTTATCTGCATAGCCGATTCTTCCGCGAACTTCAACCGCCCATCAGCGATAGCCGATTGAATCTGTTGGCGAAAAATGTTGCAATCATTAGTGTTATGCGAAAAAGAATGATGCCACTTACAGTACCTTCACTTTTTGATTTCATCGGCCGACGGAATAACATGCCCTTCTGGTAATTTTACAAGTTTTTCTTGCAACAGTAAGTCAGATATCCTATCGCATTTTGATACATCGAAGGAATATTTAACCTCCGTCTTATTCTTAGTCGGCTTGAGCCATGAGCAAACGAGTGGCTTTTTGGGACCCCTAGCCCACTCAGCTATATTTACGTCTGTCTCATCTTTAGAAGTATCACTCGCACTGTATTCCACCATGTTTACTTTAGCCTTATCATTACCATTTAGTCTGAATTTATCTTTAAATCCTTTGTTTTCCGTATATCGGCTTTCTTGTGCCGATACACGATGGAGCAGATGGCCTAGATCGGAGAACTCTTGTCCTGCTAATTTTTCTTTTATCGGCGGGATTAGCCCTTGAAATGCCAGATCTGCTAATTGGTCATCGGGAAGCGTAACGCTGAAACATATGTTCCGTACATCCCTAAATCTCTTAATGTAGTCAGAGACCGATTCCCCGTATTTTTGTCGGACCGAACTGAGATCAGAGATTCTTAGTTCCATAGTCCCAGAGAAGAAGTATTCATGGAATCGGCTTTCCAAATCGTTCCATAAGTGGACCGAATTCGGGGGTAGGTTTGTGAACCAGGTAAATGCTGCCCCTGATAAGGATAAGGGAAAGAGTATAATTCTTAGCCCGTCGGACTGTGCTGCTTCACCGCATTGAGCCATGAATCGTCCGACGTGCTCGAGGGTAGTAATAGAGTCATCCCCTGAAAATTTGGCAAAGTCTGGGATCCTGTAGTTATGGGGGTATGGTATTCGATCTATGTAATCGGAATACGGCTTCCTATAGCCGATTACCCTCCCTTTGGGCTGTAGGCCAAATTGTTCTCTTAATACTTCAGTAATTTGTTCCGCCAATTAGCGTTGTCAGCTTGTGATGGAGCCGTGATGGCACTATGGGTGTCCCGATCTTTCGATGAGAAACACACGATCGATTTGTTAGAGTCGACTTTGACGATCCGACTACACCGTACGACGACGATGCGCCTTAGCAATCGCTAAACCAACTCCAGCGGGTTATTGATCTTGCCGTAGGCACGATCAACCTGAACACGAGGTTCAATTCCTGCAAGCAACCGAAGAACAAGCAAGAACAATAGGATAAGCAATCTGAAATTGCGGATAAAACTGGAAGCAAAACAAAGTGGAGTCTTATTGACGATCTTGACAAGGTGGCTGTCCAGCACAACTCGCAGGATCAAGTTTTGCACTTGGCTAAACTAATCAAATAAAACCCAAAACCCTAAGGAGCCGATGTCTGGCTATTTATGAGAGGTAGGGGCGTGGGAAATCACGTCCAAAGCAGTAGGATACCAACTACAACTCTATTACAAGGCCCAAAGCCCAAGTCTTCTCGATTTGGAAAAGTGACGCCAATTGTTTTGCAGATTCCTGTCGACTCGGACGGAATTTGGGGATGGGGTCGGATCCGTTGGAAAGAGGACGTCGAAACCTTTCAAACCAGTACTCATAGACCCCAAACACCCTTGTGGATCAAAAGTTATGGTCATTTTAAGTTGGTGCTGTCCCGGAGGCCGAATCCGAGTATAACTTGTGCACCGGAAGAATTGGCTTCATGCTTGACGTTTGGGAGTCCTTCTCCTTGGTTCCTAAGGACAATAAAATCATCACAAGGATTAAATAGCATTCCATTCATTAAATTATTTGTATGCAACCCGAGGAACGCATTCACCTGGTAATTGAATTGACGTGCGCGAGCTCGAGTAATTGGCCCTTGTATTACATTGTTGGCTTCAATTGGGTTTGTAGGCATGGCCGTATGCATGGTAGTGATGTCCTCATCATCCTCCCCTTCTTGCATTTGAGTCGTCCTCGACTCAAGTTCATCATCTTCTCCCAAGTTTGTCTTTAGATCTGATAATTCATTTGACGGGCTCGAGCTCGAGTCAATGGTCCTTGAACCGACGAAGATGTAGAAGGATGGCCAAGGTGGGGGTCGATAAAGCCATGCAGATGGAGCCATCGTAGTAGATGTATACGAAGTAGAGGATGCCGTGAAGTGTCGCCAACTTAATGGTCCTGGCCAAGGTGGGGGTCGATGAAACCATGCGGTTGATATAATTGCAGCAACACTTGGTGATGACAATATGTATGCAGTGTTAGTTCTGTCCATGATGAGCATGGTCTCATCATCCTCCCTTTCTTGAAGTGGAGTCGTCCTCGACTCCATCATATTGTCATGTGAAATGTTAGTAATGACAGAAAACAAAGCAATATGCACATTTGCAATGAAATCAATGGATCGAGAATTTCTATTAACCGTATCCTCCCTTTCTTGAAAACTATCATGTGACTTGTGAATGGAACCAAATGTACTTGGTCTGACATGATTAGTGATATGGCAATTATTAAATTGATGACATTGTTGCATTGCAAACGGAGGTTTAAAATCTGAACAAATGTAAACTCGATGTGTTTTATACTCTCCTTTCTCACTATTTTTGCCAATAACATAAAAGATGTTTCGTGATAACCATGACAAATCAGAATGTACAAAAAGGCTCTCCTCTAAATAATTCAGATCACATGGAACATCAAATTCAATGTAGCCTAATGTATATAAAGAACACATCAATTTCAACTCATCATTTTCGCTTGTGATGTGAATGACATGTTTGTTTTCAGCATAAGTGTCTAGTGTGTTAACAAAGGTGACATGTCCATTTGCTAGTTGTGTCATTGATATAAGTGAAGTATTATCACACAACTCTTCTTTATCACAAGAAATAGCAAGCAAATCATCTTGTAACAAAGCAAAATCAGCAATTGGTTCCACTATTAGTTGCTCTACGATAGCATGATTTGTGGATAGTTTTTGCTCTTCAAAATTATCTTCTCCATGTGTAAAGTCCATACCTGTTACATTACCTTGTAAGTTCTCATCAGCTGTTGTAGGTGTTTCTTCAACTATTATCTCTTCACATATACATGGGGTAGTACTGATCGTTTCTTTCTCCATATGCTCTTCTACATCATTCTCTCGATGGTGCTCACTTTTCTGCAAAATGTTAGCTACAAAAGAAGGTGCAACAATGGGCACCTCAAATGAAGCTAATGATTCTTTCAAGGATTCAGCAAGCATATTTTCAACTCTATAAGCACATACAACCAATTCTGAAAGAGAACTATATGTTTCATCAATAAGAGCATCTTGAATTTCTTGATTAAGTCCACGTATGAACCTAAGCTCTGTTGCTTCTTCACCTTCATCCAAACCACAACGCAACAAATGATTTTGCAATCGTTCATAGTATTCCTTAACGCACTTATTTCCTTGTTTCAAGCATTGGAGTCTAGTATACAAAAATTCAGAATGATATTCAGGAACATAATCAATTCTCATAAGTCTTTTCATGGCCTTCCAATTTTCAGGTTTTCTCTCTTTTCTACAAATATGTTTCCACCATGTTAATGCATATTCATTTAGGACACTAGCAGCAATCCTAATCTTTTCATTTTCAGACAAATCATACTTGCCAAATTCTTTGTCTACTGCTATCTCCCAATTAATATAGGCATCAGGATCATAATGACCATTAAAAGGTGGAATGGCGAATTTAACCTTATCTAGGGAATCATCATCAACATGTACCTGAGCATGTAGTATGCCATTTTTGTTGCTTAGAAGATGAGGTGGAGGACTGGAAGTTCCGGGGGCAGTACCTGCAAGCTTATCAAGTCTAGACAAAATAGTAGCAAGATTAGTGTTAGCAACTCCCTGAGCGGTCTCGATAGACCGAAGGCGGTCTTCTTGCATCAACATTCTAGCAACAATTCCCTTTGCGCGTGGAGAGTGATGCATCGAATCCTCATCACCTAACATGGTTAGTAGAAGAAAAGAAAACAATATAACAAGTATAATGTTCCTATCAACTACTAGGTGGCAAGTCTCTCAAGCGCTCAAGCCTATGACCCAAGTTCTTACAAGTTCTTACAATGCAGCAGGCGTTGTGATGGCGCCGTGATGGCACTATGGGTGTCCCGATCTTTCGATGAGAAACACACGATCGATTTGTTAGAGTCGACTTTGACAATCCGACTACACCGTACGACGACGATGCGCCTTAGCAATCGCTAAACCAACTCCAGCGGGTTATTGATCTTGCCGTGGGCACGATCAACCTGAACACGAAGTTCAATTCCTGCAAGCAACCGAAGAACAAGCAAGAACAATAGGATAAGCAATCTGAAATTGCGGATAAAACTGGAAGCGAAACAAAGTGGAGTCTTATTGACGATCTTGACAAGGTGGCTGTCCAGCACAACTCGCAGGATCAAGTTTGCACTTGGCTAAACTAATCAAATAAAACCCAAAACCCTAAGGAGCCGATGTCTGGCTATTTATAAGAGGTAGGGACGTGGGAAACACGTCCAAAGCAGTAGGATACCAACTACAACTCTATTACAAAGCCCAAAGCCCACGTCTTCTCAATTTGGAAAAGTGACGCCAATTGTTTTGCAGATTCCCGTTGACTCGGACGTAATTTGGGGATGGGGTCGGATCCGTTGGAAAGAGGACGTCGAAACCTTTCCAACCAGTACTCATAGACCTCAAACACCCTTGTGGATCAAAAGTTATGGTCGTTTGAAGTTGGTGCTGTCCCGGAGGCCGAATCCGAGTTGAACTTGTGCACCGGAAGAATTGGCTTCATGCTTGACGTTTGGGAGTCCTTCTCCTTGGTTCCTAAGGACAATAAAATCATCACAAGGATTAAATAGCATTCCATTCATTAAATTATTTGTATGCAACCCGAGGAACGCATTCACCTGGTAATTGAATTGTCGTGCGCGAGCTCGAGTAATTGGCCCTTGTATGACATTGTTGGTTTCCATTGGGTTTGTAGGTATGGCCGTATCCATGGTAGTGATGTCCTCATCACGTTGTCGGCCGTTGGCGTTGTCAAAGGTTCTCCGAAGTTTGTGTAGAGCGATTGCCAAGGGATCGAACGCCTGTACGGGTAGAAAGTGGAGCTTGGACAGGCTTAATTTAGTAGCAAAAGGTTAGCAATAATCCAATCAGTGAATGCAAAATTGAAGAATTGTTCAACGCCTAGTCACTAGTTGGTCGACTCTAGGCTAGCAAGGACTGGTGACTCAAAACTGCATCGACTGCAGTGCAGTTCCACAAATGAGATGAAAAAAAAGCAGTAAAAATTCGCGAAGGAAGGGAACTATCTCAAAAGACTGGTGATCTTGTGAAAATAGGTTTGGCACATAAAAATTTTCGGATCTGTTCCAGACTTTTTTTTTTTTTTGCGGAACGATCCGACTCGTTTTTCTTTCAAGTGCTATGCAGGCGGAAGACCAGTCGTGTGACCAGTCGGGCGGCCAGGTGGCGACCGGGCATCGTAACAGGAGGCGACCTCGGCTAACAGGAGGGCGACGTGGAGGCGACGATGGAGGCGACTACCGGAGGCAAGCGATCGAGGAGGCAACCACCGGCTAACAAGTGGGCGACTATCAAAGCGGCGACTGGGAGGCGACGATCAGCGGCGACGGTCGGGAGCGACTACGGCTAACAGGAGGGCAACCGGTCGGACGGCCAGGTGGGCGACCAGTCGGCTATCAGGAGGGCGACCAGTCAGGCGGCTACCAGTCGGGCGACCAGTGGGCTATCAGGTGGGCGACCAGTCAGGCGGCGACCAGTCGGGCGACCAGTGGGCTATCAGGTGGGCGACCAGTCAGGCGGCGACCAGTCGGGAGGCGACCAGTCGGCTAACAGGAGGGCAACCGGTCGGACGACCAAGTGGGCGACCAGTCGGATGAAAGGAAAACTTCGGTCCGAACACCTTTTTTTTTCAACAGTTCGAGACCGAAACGGAAAACAACTCGAAACCGAACACAACTCGAAACCGCTGTGGGAGACAAAAATTTCTTCTGACCTGGACTCCAACTAGACTAGAATTCAGCAACTCGACATGACGATGCAACCAAAAATTCAATAATGCAGTGTACTGGAAAGGAAATTGCGAGGCTCAAATTGTTTTGGTATGTGATGAGGACATCACTACCATGGATACGGCCATACTTACAAACCCAATGGAAACCAACAATATCATACAAGGGCCAATTACTCGAGCTCGGGCACGACAATTCAATTACCAGGTGAATGCGTTCCTCGGGCTGCATACAAATAATTTAATGAATGGAAAGCTATTTAATCCTTGTGATGATTTTATTGTCCTTAGGAACCAAGGAGAAGGACTCCCAAACGTCAAGCATGAAGCCAATTCTTTCGGTGCACAAGTTCAACTCGGATTCGGCCTCCGGGACAGCACCAACTTCAAACAACCATAACTTTTGATCCACAAGGGTGTTTGAGGTCTATGAGTACTGGTTGGAAAGGTTTCGACGTCCTCTTTCCAACGGATCCGACCCCATCCCCAAATTCCGTCCGAGTCAACGGGTATCTGCAAAACAATTGGCGTCACTTTTCCAAATCGAGAAGACTTGGGCTTTGGGCCTTGTAATAGAGTTGTAGTTGGTATCCTACTGCTTTGGACGTGTTTCCCACGCCCCTACCTCTTATAAATAGCCAGACATCGGCTCCTTAGGGTTTTGGGTTTTATTTGATTAGTTTAGCCAAGTGCAAACTTGATCCTGCGAGTTGTGCTGGACAGCCACCTTGTCAAGATCGTCAATAAGACTCCACTTTGTTTCGCTTCCAGTTTTATCCGCAATTTCAGATTGCTTATCCTATTGTTCTTGCTTGTTCTTCGGTTGCTTGCAGGAATTGAACCTCGTGTTCAGGTTGATCGTGCCCACGGCAAGATCAATAACCCGCTGGAGTTGGTTTAGCGATTGCTAAGGCGCATCGTCGTCGTACGGTGTAGTCGGATCGTCAAAGTCGACTCTAACAAATCGATCGTGTGTTTCTCATCGAAAGATCGGGACACCCATAGTGCCATCACGGCGCCATCAAGTGGTATCAGAGCAAGCCAGGTTGCTCGGTGAGAATTCTTTACCCTAGATTAGTAGATTGATATCTTTCCTATAGTCCAGAGAAACGCCATCAGATTGGATCTCCCCATACCAAAACAATTTGAGCCTCGCATTTTCCTTTCCAGTGCACTGCGTTATTGAATTTTTGGTTGCATCGTCGTGTCGAGTTGCTGAATTCTAGTCTAGTTGGAGTCCAGGTCAGAAGAAATTTTTGTCTCCCACAGCGGTTTCGAGTTGTGTTCGGTTTCGAGTTGTTTTCCGTTTCGGTCTCGAACTGTTGAAAAAAAAAAAAAAAAAGAAAAAAAGAAAAGGTGTTCGGACCGAAGTTTTCTTTTCATCCGACTGGTCGCCGCTTGACTGGTCGCCCACTTGGTCGTCCGACGCTGTTCTCTCCTTGTTAGCCGATCGTCGCCTCCCGATCGTCGCCGCCGATCGTCGCTTCCCGATCGTCGCTTCTACCTCGATAGCCCATCGTCGCCTGATCGTCGCTGGCCTGACCGTCGCCCGATCGTCGCTCGATCGTCGCTTCACCTGGAGCAGCCCATCGTCGCTCGACCGTCGCGCCCGATCGGGTCGCCACCTGATAGCCCATCGTCGCTCGATCGGGTCGCTTCCCGAGATAGCCGATCGTCGCTTCACCTGGCCGTCCGATCGTCACACGACTAATCTTCCGCCGCATAGCACTTGAAAGAAAAGCGAATCGGATCGTTAGTAAAAAAAAAAAAAAAAAAAAGTCTGGAACAGATCCGAAAATTTTTTATGTGCTAAACCTGTTTTCACAAGATTCCCGATCTTTTGAGATAGTTCCCTTCTTTCGCGAATTTTTTCGCTGTTTTTTTTTTCATCTGCTGTGGAACCTGCATCTTGTCGCCGACCACGTTTTGAGTCACGATCCTTGCTAGCCTCGAGTCAGCAACTAGTGACTAGACGTTGAACAATTCTTCAATTTGGCATTCACTGATTGGATTATTGCTAACCTTTGCTACTAAATTGAGCCTGTCCAAGCTCCACTTTCTACCCGTCAAAGGCGTTCGATCCCTTGGCAATCGCTCTACACAAACTTCGAGAACCTTTGACAACGCTTAACGGCCGACAACGCCTGCTGCATTGTAAGAACTTGTAAGAACTTGGGTCATAGGCTTGAGCGCTTGAGAGACTTGCCACATAGTAGTTGATAGGAACATTATACTTGTGGTTTTTGTTTCCTTGTCATCAACTAACCATGTCAGGTGACGAGTTCACTTCATCACTCTCCACGAACCAAGGGCATCATTGCTCACTTCCAAAAAATGACGAGGGAAGCCACCGATGGTCTTAGCGAGGATGTACGGCTCACTAATGAGCGTATGTCAATGCAAGAAGACCGTCTCAGATCCATCGAGGCCGCACAAGGGATTGCTAACACTACTCTTGCTACTATTTTGGCTAGACTTGATACTTTTGCAGCTGCTGCATCTGGTGCTTCCAATCCACCTCCCGTCGTCCAAGCAACAATTCAGCTCCACAGGGGAGGCCCCCAACAGATTTAGAAGAACAGAACGAAGAGCACGAATATGATGACACCACTGATGTGGAGGAGGCCAACCCCATCCATTACGATAATGATCGTAACCATCAACGGCTACGCTTCAATCAGCAAGGTATGCGACGTGATCCTCCACGACCAAGGGAACGAACGAGATGATGTTTTCCCTAAGGTAAATTTCAACATGCCATCGTTTGAAGGTAAATATGACCCTGATGGTTACCTTAGTTGGGAATTACTTGTGGATCAAAAATTTGCGTGCCATGATTTCCCTGAGAATAGAAGAGTTAGAGCTGCCACAAGTGAGTTCACTGATTTTGCTTCTGTTTGGTGGAGAGAACATTGCCGTGCTCATCCAAATAATATACCCACCACTTGGGAAGCCTTGAAATTGCTAATGAGGCATAGATTTGTTCCTTCATACTATGCTAGAGATTTATTGAATAAATTGCAGCGCCTACAGCAAGGTAAGAATTCGGTGGAAGAATATTACCAAGAATTGCAAATTGGCATGTTGCGTTGTGGATTAATTGAGAATGAGGAAGCTTCTATGGCTCGTTTCTTAGGTGGTTTAACTCGAGAAATCCAGGATATTCTAGACTATAAGGATTATAATTCGATGACTCGGTTGTTCCATCTTGCTTGCAAAGCTGAACGTGAAGTGCAGGGTCGTCAATCGAGGCCAAGACTAACTTTTCTGCAGGTCGAACTACTGCCGTGGGCGCCGCACCCTGCTGCCCCTGCCGCCGCATTACCACGCCGACCTCTTCCATCAACAGAACGGCGCCCACCACCGCAAATTCGGCACCACAACCAACGCCGACGAAAAGTGCCACACAAGCTACTACAAATAGTTCGTCGTGCCGTTGGTCGCATCAACGGACGCACCAAAGATGTTCAGTGCCATCGCTGCAAGGGTTTCGGTCACATGATGAGGGAGTGTCCGAACAAGCGTGTGCTAATAATCCGTGAAGACGGCGAGTATGACTCGGCAAGTGATCTTGATGACGAAACATATGCTTTGCTCGCTGAACATGAAGACGGCGATCCAAATGCCGAGCACGCACGAGGTACACGTGAGCGCTGGTGATGCTGACCAATATTTGAGTATTATTGCACAACGTGTGCTTAGTGCTCAGATTGCTCGCGCCCGATCCAAATCAACGCCACAACTTGTTTTACACAAAAGGCGTCATCAAGGAGCGATCCATTCGAATAATCATTGATGGTGGGAGTTGCAATAATCTAGCCAGCATGGACATGGTGGAGAAGCTAGCACTCTCCACTAGACCACACCCTCAGCCCTACCACATTCAATGGTTCAACAACAGCGGCAAACTCAAGGTAACTCGCATGGTAAGAGTACATTTCGCTTTAGGTTCCTATCATGATTATGTTGATTGCGATGTCGGACCTATGCAAGCATGTTCTATGTTATTAGGTAGACCGTGGCAATATGATAAGGATTGTTTACATCATGGTAGAACAAATCAATACTCTTTTGTGCATAAAGAAAAGAAAATTGTGCTACACCCAATGTCGCCTGATGCCATTGTAAAGGATGAAATCGCTAGATCTAGCAAAGAGAAAAATCGAGAGAATTCTAAGAGTGAAAATCAGATTGTCACCAAAGGACTTGAACAACATAAACAGAAAGAATCTAACCTTGATTGTGCTAAGCCGAATGAGATTAAATTGAAAGGTGCTTGTTTTCTTGCAACAAAATCTGATTTGAATGAGTTGGATGTTTGTAGGTCTACATGCTATGCTTTGGTCTGCAAAGAAACTTTGTTTTCTCTAGAGGAGATGTCCCTCTCTTTGCCTCCTGTTGTCACTAACCTTTGGCAGGAATACACTGACATCTTTCCAAAGGACATCCCCTCAGGGCTGCCGCCAATTAGAGGGATTGAGCATCAAATTGATCTCATTCCAGGGGCATCTTTGCCCAACCGAGCACCTTACAGAACCAACCCTGAAGAAACACAAGAGATACAACGCCAAGTTCACGAATTGCTTGATAAAGGGTAATGCGACGTGAATCTCTTAGTCCTTGTGCTGTACCAGTCATTTTAGTACCTAAGAAAGATGGAACATGGCGCATGTGTGTGGATTGTAGAGCAATTAATAATATCACCATTAGATATCGCCATCCTATTCCTCGGTTAGACGATATGCTTGATGAACTAAGTGGCTCTACTATGTTCTCTAAAGTGGATTTGCGTAGTGGGTATCACCAGATTCGCATGAAGTTAGGAGATGAATGGAAAACAGCATTTAAAACTAAGTTCGGGTTATATGAGTGGTTAGTAATGCCTTTCGGGTTGACTAATGCTCCTAGCACATTCATGAGACTGATGAACGAGGTTTTACGTGTTTTCATTGGAAAATTTGTGGTAGTTTACTTGATGATATCTTGATTTATAGCAAATCTTTAGAGGATCATCTTGAACATCTGCGTGCTGTTTTTAATGCTTTACGCGATGCACGCTTATTTGGTAACCTTGAGAAGTGCATCTTTTGCACGGATCGAGTATCTTTTCTTGGCTATGTTGTTACTCCACAGGGAATTGAAGTTGACCAAGCCAAGGTTGAAGCAATACAGAGTTGGCCGACTCCTAACACGGTCACACAGGTGCGAAGTTTTCTAGGACTTGCTGGATTCTATCGTCGCTTTGTGAAGGACTTCAGCACCATCGCTGCACCCATGAATGAGCTCACCAAGAAGGGTGTACCTTTTGCTTGGGGCAAGCCGCAGGAAGATGCCTTCAACATTCTGAAAGCTAAGTTAACCCATGCACCCTTACTCCAGCTGCCAGACTTTTCTAAGACTTTTGAACTAGAATGTGATGCTAGTGGAATTGGTTTGGGTGGTGTTCTGTTACAAGAAAGAAAACCTGTTGCTTATTTTAGTGAGAAATTGAGTGGGCCAAGTTTGAATTATTCTACTTATGATAAGGAGTTATATGCGCTAGTTCGAACTTTAGAAACATGGCAACATTATTTATGGCCCAAGGAATTTGTTATACATTCGGATCATGAATCGTTAAAACATATTAGAAGTCAAGCTAAACTGAACCGTAGACATGCAAAGTGGGTTGAATTCATTGAGTCATTTCCTTATGTCATCAAACACAAACAGGGAAAGGATAATGTCATTGCTGATGCCTTGTCTAGGAGATATACCATGCTCTCACAACTTGACTTCAAAATTTTTGGTTTGGAAAGCGATTAAAGAGCAATATGTGCATGATGATGATTTTAAAAATGTGTTGCTCAATTGTAAAGAGGGAAAAACTTGGAACAAATTTGTCCTCAATAATGGGTTTGTGTTTAGAGCAAACAAACTATGTATTCCAGCTAGTTCTGTTCGTTTGTTATTGCTACAGGAAGCGCATGGAGGAGGATTGATGGGACACTTTGGTGTGAAAAGGACGGAGGACATACTGCTAGCCATTTCTTTTGGCCCAGGATGAGACGAGACGTGGAACGTTTCATCGCTCGCTGTTCTACATGTCAAAAAGCTAAGTCACGACTTAATCCCCATGGTTTATACATACCTCTGCCTATTCCTAACGTGCCTTGGGAGGATATTTCTATGGACTTTGTTTTAGGACTTCCTAGAACAAAGAAGGGGAGGGATAGTATCTTTGTCGTTGTGGATAGATTTTCTAAAATGGCACACTTCATACCTTGTCACAAAAGCGATGACGCTACCAACATTGCTGACTTATTCTTTCGTGAAATTGTTCGCTTACATGGTGTGCCTAACACAATAGTTTCAGATCGTGACACTAAATTCTTAAGCCACTTTTGGAGAACTTTGTGGGCTAAATTGGGGACTAAACTTTTATTTTCTACTACTTGTCATCCCCAAACTGATGGACAAACTGAGGTCGTTAATCGAACTTTATCTACTATGCTTAGGGCTGTTTTGAAAAAGAACATTAAATTGTGGGAAGAATGTTTGCCTCATATTGAGTTTGCTTATAATCGGTCTATGCATTCTACTACTAAGATGTGCCCTTTTGAGATTGTATATGGATTTGTACCTCATGCTCCAATTGATTTGTTACCTCTACCATCTTCGGAGAAATTGAATCTTGATGCTAAACAACGTGCTGATTTGATTATGAAACTGCATGAGACAACTAAAGAAAACATAGAACGCATGAATGCTAAATATAAACTTGCTGGTAGTAAGGGAAGGAAACATGTAACTTTTGAACCAGGCGATTTAGTTTGGTTGCATTTATAAATGATCGATTCCCAGAATTAAGAAAATCTAAGTTGATGCCGCGAGCTGATGGTCCTTTCAAAGTATTGGCAAAGATTAATGATAATGCATACAAGCTTGAATTGCCTGCAGATTTTGGGGTTAGTCCCACATTCAACATTACCGATTTGAAACCATACTTGGGAGAGGATGATGAACTTGAGTCAAGGACGACTCAAATGCAAGAAGGGGAGGATGATGAGGACATCACTACCATGGATACGGCCATACTTACAAACCCAATGGAAACCAACAATATCATACAAGGGCCAATTACTCGAGCTCGGGCACGACAATTCAATTACCAGGTGAATGCGTTCCTCGGGCTGCATACAAATAATTTAATGAATGGAAAGCTATTTAATCCTTGTGATGATTTTATTGTCCTTAGGAACCAAGGAGAAGGACTCCCAAACGTCAAGCATGAAGCCAATTCTTCCGGTGCACAAGTTCAACTCGGATTCGGCCTCCGGGACAGCACCAACTTCAAACGACCATAACTTTTGATCCACAAGGGTGTTTGAGGTCTATGAGTACTGGTTGGAAAGGTTTCGACGTCCTCTTTCCAACGGATCCGACCCCATCCCCAAATTCCGTCCGAGTCAACGGGTATCTGCAAAACAATTGGCGTCACTTTTCCAAATCGAGAAGACTTGGGCTTTGGGCCTTGTAATAGAGTTGTAGTTGGTATCCTACTGCTTTGGACGTGTTTCCCACGCCCCTACCTCTTATAAAATAGCCAGACATCGGCTCCTTAGGGTTTTGGGTTTTATTTGATTAGTTTAGCCAAGTGCAAACTTGATCCTACGAGTTGTGCTGGACAGCCACCTTGTCAAGATCGTCAATAAGACTCTACTTTGTTTCGCTTCCAGTTTTATCCGCAAATTTTAAATTGCTTATCCTATTGTTCTTGCTTGTTCTTCGGTTGCTTGCAGGAATTGAACCTCGTGTTCAGGTTGATCGTGCCTACGGCAAGATCAATAACCCGCTGGAGTTGGTTTAGCGATTGCTAAGGCGCATCGTCGTAAATGCGGTGTAGTCGGATCGTCAAAGTCGACTCTAACAAATCGATCGTGTGTTTCTCATCGAAAGATCGGGACACCCATAGTGCCATCACGGCGCCATCAGTATGGGGAGATCCAATCTGATGGCGCTTCTCTGGACTATAGGAAAGATATCAATCTACTAATCTAGGGTAAAGAATTCTCACCGAGCAACCTGGTTTGCTCTGATACCACTTGATGGAGCCGTGATGGCACTATGGGTGTCCCGATCTTCGATGAGAAACACCACGATCGATTTGTTAGAGTCGACTTTGACGATCCGACTACACCGCATTTACGACGATGCGCCTTAGCAATCGCTAAACCAACTCCAGCGGGTTATTGATCTTGCCGTAGGCACGATCAACCTGAACACGAGGTTCAATTCCTGCAAGCAACCGAAGAACAAGCAAGAACAATAGGATAAGCAATCTGAAATTGTGGATAAAACTGGAAGCAAAACAAAGTGGAGTCTTATTGACGATCTTGACAAGGTGGCTGTCCAGCACAACTCGCAGGATCAAGTTTTACACTTGGCTAAACTAATCAAATAAAACCCAAAACCCTAAGGAGCCGATGTCTGGCTATTTATGAGAGGTAGGGGCGTGGGAAATCACGTCCAAAGCAGTAGGATACCAACTACAACTCTATTACAAGGCCCAAAGCCCAAGTCTTCTCGATTTGGAAAAGTGACGCCAATTGTTTTGCAGATTCCTGTCGACTCGGACGGAATTTGGGGATGGGGTCGGATCTGTTGGAAAGAGGACGTCGAAACCTTTCAAACCAGTACTCATAGACCCCAAACACCCTTGTGGATCAAAAGTTATGGTCATTTTAAGTTGGTGCTGTCCCGGAGGCCGAATCCGAGTATAACTTGTGCACCGGAAGAATTGGCTTCATGCTTGACGTTTGGGAGTCCTTCTCCTTGGTTCCTAAGGACAATAAAATCATCACAAGGATTAAACAGCATTCCATTCATTAAATTATTTGTATGCAACCCGAGGAACGCATTCACCTGGTAATTGAATTGACGTGCGCGAGCTCGAGTAATTGGCCCTTGTATTACATTGTTGGCTTCAATTGGGTTTGTAGGCATGGCCGTATGCATGGTAGTGATGTCCTCATCATCCTCCCCTTCTTGCATTTGAGTCGTCCTCGACTCAAGTTCATCATCTTCTCCCAAGTTTGTCTTTAGATCTGATAATTCATTTGACGGGCTCGAGCTCGAGTCAATGGTCCTTGAACCGACGAAGATGTAGAAGGATGGCCAAGGTGGGGGTCGATAAAGCCATGCAGATGGAGCCATCGTAGTAGATGTATACGAAGTAGAGGATGCCGTGAAGTGTCGCCAACTTAATGGTCCTGGCCAAGGTGGGGGTCGATGAAACCATGCGGTTGATATAATTGCAGCAACACTTGGTGATGACAATATGTATGCAGTGTTAGTTCTGTCCATGATGAGCATGGTCTCATCAGCTTGTGGTTATCATTATTCATACCCTGCCCCCCGAGTGCAAACTCGGGTCGATGTCCAAATCGCGTCCCAGGGGGCCTTGGTGCTTGATCATAATCGTGGTTCCTAAGTTATTTTGCAACAACAAGGCAAAAGCAATCTAAAATTGCAAATATAGATGAAGTATAGAAAAAAGTTGGGGTTCCGATACAAGGAGCTTGTTAGGCAGTCGTTGAGCACGTCTAAAAGACTCAAAATAGTAGCAAAAGGCTAAACTATCAAATAACCAAAACCCAAGTTATTTTGAGGGACTCCCTAGCTATATATAGGAGAAATAGGAGGCCAAAACCGTGCTAGGGGTGTCCAAAGCACAGCCATGGCCGAGTAGGACTCCTATTCCTAGTTTGACTCGGATTTGGAAATATGACTTAACTTGTTTTGCAGATTTTTGTTGACTCGTAAGGAATTTAGACATGAGGCCAGATCCGTTGGAAAGAGGACGACGAAACCTTTCAAACCAGTACTCATAGACCCCAAACACTGTAACACCCCGGCATTTAATATGCCCGAATGCTACCAAACATAAGCTAAACAACATCTAAATACCACATTTAAACATAAATTCCAGCAAAGGTACATATGCTAAAAACCGATATTTCGGCAGCATCTCCTTTGTTTTTCCATGAATTAACACCATATCAATATCATGGCAAGATATATCATAGCACATGACATCTAAAACATCAACATAAATGGATATATCATCAAATTACGCCAATAATACCACGCTCAACCACTTCATAAACTAAAACGAAGCAAATAAGGAATCACTAGCATGCTAAATTAAACCATACATTAAGTTTAAGGCACAACTCTTAATATCATGTCTCCAAGTGATTAATTATGGACTATGATGGTGGAGCTACGTGTAGAAGTGTAGCTAGACCCCTTTTCCCGCATGCCGATCTCAAAGTACCTAAAAACAACATAAAACACAAGCGTGAGTTCGAAAACTCAGCAAGCATATTGTAATGGACAACAATATCATTTACAAGACAATAATACCTTACATCACATATAACATCTCATACTTGAGCACATAACAACATCATCATCATTAAATATGTATTGCAATGCAATGCAATGCAATGTTATGCTCATATCTCCTTGGAAACTCATACCGGTATGGTTGAGTACACACCCGTCGGTGTGCACCCTTTCCCCCCCTTCCATCCCGAAGATGGAGGGTGCCTACTCCTCGCTTCCATTCACCACGTGGATGGAATCACGATGTAGGTCTTACTCAATGGCGTTCCGGACTAGTCATAACTTTCTCACCGACCTTGCCGGACTAGTTATGACTTTCTCACCGCCCTCGCCTCTATCTCATGTCATGCATGCAACTATGCCAATTATCATATTTCACATGTACATAAACATATGGCATCTCATCATGACAAATATTACACATGGCATCGAATCATGATAAGTATAGACACATAGCATCATATCATGATAATCATACTCAATATATCATTGGAAAACAGCAAGCAAGGCAAGTGATCATAGCAAGTATTCAATCTTTCATCCAATATCAACAAGCAACCTACAATCCGCTATACATTACAACACACTTACCTCAACCGGGCGACGGATTTGTGGGAAGTCGAGGGCACTCCCGGTGTCACACCACCTGCACATAGGCATCACACACTCACAATCATGCCCACAAAACAGTACACAAATCCCCATCTAACCCGACATTGCCCACTACTTGCAAACCTAAAAACAGAGGTTCTGTCCCGGCGGGACAGCAGCCTTGCAAAGGCCATAACTTGAGTTCTGGGACTCCAAATCGATTAAACGAGTACACCATCGCGAAGCTTAGGAAATTTCGTACATTTTTCTAGTTATACAGAAAGACTGATTCGGACTCTAAAATTGTTTAATCTACAGATTACTACGATCTGTTCCAATCGCGTCACAGATTTTAACACGCTCGGTAAAACGGCCATAACTTTCAAACGGCTGATCAGATTTTAACGTGCTTTATGTCCACGGAAAGATAATTAAATTATCTACAACTTCTTTTAAGTCCGTACGGACAGATTCGGATTATAAATCGACAAAAACTCGAACCCTAGCCCAATTGCTCAATCTGCCCGAAAACAGAAACGTGGCAACGTCTAGATCTAACCCAAAGAACTCCAACCAAGCACCACCAATTGATCTAAAAACTTCATAAACACCCTAAGAACAGTACCTAGATCAAACCCAAGGATCCCCATGATCATACCTTTGCCCAACGAACGAATCTCCAATAGATCTCCTCGCGGATCGCTCCTCGCTCCACGCTCCTCGCTCCTCGCTCCTCGCTCCTCGCTCCAACGGATGGATCCACAAGGTGCAGAGGTGTGGAGACCACCCTAGGGCAGCAAAGGGGTGGAGGAGAGGTGGTGGAGAGGTGGGGAGCAATGGGGCAAAGGAGGGGGACGCGCACGGCCAAGGGAGGAGGGAGGCGGCTAGGGCAAGGGCAAGTGGGGGGGAAGGGCGCACAAGGGGCAGGGGTGAACGCCCAAGGGCTGGTGGGGATCCCTTTTACCAGCCCCCACACCCAATCCTAGTCCGTTACGGAGACCTACTCCATCCCACCAAAGCCCACATAAGGCCCAAACTCCCCCGGGAAGGCCCAAAACCCCGAAAACGGCCCGAAACGGCCCTAAACGTTATTAACCTCCATACCTTATGGTTTTAACCTGCCATACCATATTTCATAAAGTTTTTGACCTTAACATGCACCAATTAAAAGGTTACGACACTCCGTGGTGACACATCACTTCAAACGGCCCAAAAACGCGAGTAAACCTCAAGCCGAAAGGTTTTAATCTCTAATTTCACATTCTATAATGTCACACCATACCGTAGTGTCACAAACACCCTTGTGGATCAAAAGTTATGGACATTTTAAGTTGGTGCTGTCCCGGAGGCCGAATCCGAGTTGAAATTGTGCACCGGAAGAATTGGCTTCATGCTTGACTTTTGGGAGTCATTCTCCTTGGTTCCTAATCGTTTTCGTTTCGTGCCGCAATGTTTCATTTTGGCTTGCTAGGTTGCAGCGTGTAAGGTGCTTGCCATAATGTTCCATTTCGTGCATCATTTTCGGCGTGTGTGGTGTTTGCCACGATGTGTCATTTCGTGCATCATTTTCATTTTCGAATGACTTCCGCTGCAGTGCCCGTTGGGACGTGTCGTGGAGGAATGTTTCAGACCTACTCGAATGGATTCGATACAAATGATGAAAAGCACTAGCAAACATCACAAGTTCTTTCGGGGTGTATGGCACTCGGTTCTGTTTTGTGCATCGGTTTCGTTTGTATTCAGCTTTTATTACCCGTGGGAACCCGTCGTGGTGGAACATTTGCACCGACTCGGACATATTAAAAATGCATGCCGAAATGAGTGGAAGCACATATGAATTCCACTCGATGTGTTTGGCACTCAGTTTCATCTCGTGCAACGTTTTCGAACAGGCGCCGCTTGTTGTATTCGTTCGTGCTCATCGCGGAGAAATGTTTCACAACATCTCGGACGGACTCGAAATGTATACCGGAATGTGGTTGGGCAAATATGAAGTTCATTTGGCATGATTGGAACGAAGTTTCGTTTCGTGCACCGTTTTGGTACACGTGTAGTTCACAGTACCCATTAGGGACCCATCGTGCATGAATATTTCGCATCGGCTCGGACGTACTCGAAATTCTTGTCCAAATGGGATAGGGCATATATGAAGTCCATTCGGGGAGTTTGACACATATTTTCCTTTCGTGCATCGTTTCCGTCCGGACGCAGCTTGCAGAACACCTAGCGACCCGTCGCGGAGGTTGTTTCCAGTCACTCGGACGTTTTCGAAATGAATTCAGAACTGTAGCAGCAATGCATGGAAAGTCCACTCGCGCAGTTTGGCCTACATTTTCCTTTCGTGCATCGTTTTGATACGCACGCAGCTTGCAGTACCCGTTGGCACCTATCGCGGAGAAATATTTTGCACCGACCCGGATGCAACAAAAATGCATACCGAAATGAGCTTGGGCACACATGAACTCTATTCAGGGTGTCTGCCACAAGCTTTCTTTTCGTACTCGTTCTTGTACGAACGTGATTTGTAGTACCATTTGTCGTGTAGGTTTCACACCGACACGGATGAGCCCAAATTGCTTGCCAAAATGAGCTACGGCAGACATGAAGTCCATTCTGGTTGATTGACACTCAGCTTCATCTTATGCGTCGTTTTCTTGTGAAAATCCTTGCACCATACAGGTACTCGTTAAGGAGGAATGTTTTACACGACTCGGAAAGATTCAAAACGCATGCCGAAATGTGCTTGGGCATATGTGAAGTTCATTCGGCATGTTTGGAACAATGTTTTGTTTTTTGCGCCATTCTAGTACGCGTGTAGTTTACATTACCATTAGGGACCCATTGTGCATGAATGTTTCGCTTCGAGCCGGACGTACTCGAAATGCTTGCTGAAATGGGCTAGGGCGCATATGAAGCCCATTCGGGTAGTTTGACACCGAGTTTCGTTTCGTGCATCGTTTTCATTCGGACGCAGCTTGCATTACCCCTTGTGACCCGTCGCGGAGGGATGTTTCACACTCACTCGGACGTATTCAAAATGAATGCAGAATTGTGCTGAAACGCACAAGCGAACATTGTAAGTTAATTCTGGGTGTTCGGCACTCAGTTTCGTTTCATGCATCGCTTTCAATTTTTTCAGCTTAGGAACTCGTCGTTGTGGAATATTTCACGGCGACTCGGACGGATTCGAAATGCATGCCAAATGGGTTACAACACATATGAATTGCATTCGGTGTGTTTGGCACCCGGCTTCATTTCATTCATCGTTTTCGTTTCGTGCCACAATGTTTCATTTTGGCTTGCCAGATTGCAGCGTGTAAGGTGCTTGCCATAATGTTCCATTTCGTGCATCATTTTCAGCGTGTATGGTGTTTGCCACGATATGTCATTCTGTGCATCATTTTCATTTTCGAATGGCTTCCACTGCAGTGCCCGTTGGGACGCGTCGTGGAGGAATGTTTCAGACCTACTCGAATGGATTCGATACAAATGATGAAAAGCACTAGCAAACATCACAAGTTCTTTCGGGGTGTTTGGCACTCGGTTCTGTTTCGTGCATCGGTTTCGTTTGTATTCAACTTTTATTACCCATGGGAACCCGTCGTGGTGGAACATTTGACACCGACTCGGACATATTAAAAATGCATGCCGAAATGAGTGGAAGCATATATGAATTCCACTCGATGTGTTTGGCACTTAGTTTCATCTCGTGCAACATTTTCGAATGGGCGCTGCTTGTTGTATTCGTTCGTGCTCATCGCGGAGAAATGTTTCACAACATCTCGGACGGACTCGAAATGCATGCCAGAATGTGCTTGGGCAAATATGAAGTTCATTCGGCATGATTGGAATGAAGTTTCATTTCGTGCACCGTTTTGGTACGCATGTAGTTTACAATACCTATTAGGGACCCATCGTGCATGAATATTTCGCATCGGCTCGGACGTACTCAAAATGCTTGTCGAAATGGGATGGGGCATATATGAAGTCCTTTCGGGGAGTTTGACACCAATTTTCCTTTCGTGCATCGTTTCCGTTCGGACGCAGCTTGCAGAACACCTAGCGACCCGTCGCGGAGGGATGTTTCCACAGTCACTCAGACGTTTTCAAAATGAATGCAGAACTGTAGCAGTAATGCATGGAAAGTTCACTCGCGCAGTTTGGCCTACATTTTCCTTTTGTGTATCGTTTTGATACGCACGCAGCTTGCAGTACCCGTTGGCACCTATCGCGGAGAAATGTTTTGCACCGACCCGGATGCAACAGAAATGCATACCGAAATGAGCTTGGGCACACATGAGCTCTATTCAGGGTGTCTGCCACAAGCTTTCTTTTTGTACTCGTTCTGGTACGAACGTGACTTGTAGTACCATTTGTCGTGTAGGTTTCACACCGACACGGATGAGCCCAAATTGCTTGCCAAAATGAGCTACGGCAGACATGAAGTCCATTCTGGTTGATTGACACTCAGCTTCATCTTATGCGTCGTTTTCTTTTGAAAATCCTTGCACCATACAGGTACTCGTCGCGGAGGAATGTTTCACACGACTCGGAAAGATTCAAAACGCATGCCGAAATGTGCTTGGGCATATGTGAAGTTCATTTGGCATGTTTGGAACAATGTTTTATTTTTTGCACCATTGTAGTACGCGTGTAGCTTACATTACCTTTAGGGACCCATTGTGCATGGATGTTTCGCTTCGAGCCGGACGTACTCGAAATGCTTACTGAAACGGGCTAGGGCGCATATGAAGCCCATTCGGGGAGTTTGACACCGAGCTTCGTTTCGTGCATCGTTTTCATTCGGACGCAGCTTGCAGTACCCCTTGTGACCCGTCGCGGAGGGATGTTTCACACTCACTCGGACGTATTCAAAATGAATGCCGAATTGTGCTGAAATGCACAAGCGAACATCGTAAGTTAATTCTGGGTGTTCGGCACTCAGTTTCGTTTCGTGCATCGCTTTCAATTTTTTCAGCTTAGGAACTCGTCATTGTGGAATATTTCACGGCGACTCGGACGGATTCGAAATGCATGCCTAAATGGGTTACAACACATATGAATTGCATTCGGTGTGTTTGGCACCCGGCTTCATTTCGTTCATCGTTTTCGTTTCGTGCCGCAATGTTTCATTTTGGCTTGCTAGGTTGCAGCGTGTAAGGTGCTTGCCATAATGTTCCATTTCGTGCATCATTTTCAGCGTGTGTGGTGTTTGCCACGATGTGTCATTTCGTGCATCATTTTCATTTTCGAATGGCTTCCGCTGCAGTTGATGAGGACATCACTACCATGGATATGGCCATGCCTACAAACCCAATTGAAACCAACAATGTAATACAATGGCTAATTACTGGAGCTCGCGCACGTCAATTCAATTGCCAGGTGAATGCGTTCCTCGGGTTGCATACAAATAATTTAATGAATGGAATGCTATTTAATCCTTGTGATGATTTTATTGTCCTTAGGAACCAAGGAGAAGGACTCCCAAAAGTCAAGCATTAAGCCAATTCTTCCGGTGCACAACTTCAACTCGGATTCGGCCTCCGGGATAGCACCAACTTCAAACGACCATACCTTTTGATCCACAAGGGTGTTTGAGGTCTATGAGTTCTGGTTTGAAAGGTTTCGATGTCCTCTTTCCAACGGAGTCGGCCCCACCTCCAAATTCCTTACGAGTCAACGGGAATCTGCAAAACAAGTTCGGTCATCTTTCCAAATCCGAGTCAAACTAGTTATAGGAGTCCTACTCGGCCATGGATGTGGTTTGGACGCCCCTAGCCTGGTCTTGGCCTCCTATTTCTCCTATATATAGCTAGGGAGTCCCCCAAAATAACTTGGGTTTTGGTTATTTGATAGTTTAGCCTTTTGCTACTATTTTGAGTCTTTTAGACGTGCTCAACGGCCGCCTAACAAGCTCCTTGTATCGGAACCCCAACTTTTTCTATACTTCATCTATATTTGCAATTTTAGATTGCTTTTTCCTTATTCTTGCTCGTTCTTCGATTGCTTGCAGGAATTGATCTTCGTGATCAGGTTGATCGTGCCCACGGCAAGGTCAATAACCCTCTGGAGTTGGTTTAGCGATTGCTAAGGCGCATCGTCGTTGTACGTTTTAGTCGGATTGTCAAAGTCGTCTCCACCCAAATCGAAGGTTATCATTCTCATCGAAAGATCGGGACACCCAGTGTTACATCAAGTGGTATCAGAGCTTCAGTTGATCGGTGAGAATATCAGTGCCTTAGGTTAGTTTTTTTTTTATCCTAAATTGAAAACTACTCTACAAAAATTCAACCTTTAGTTTCAATATGTTATTTTAGTGAGTTTTGTTAGGTTTTGATCCATTAGAGTCCATATTTTAGTTGCTGATCTTTCTTTTCCTTCGCGTAGCTTCAATCCTTCAATTCTGTCCAGTTTGGTATTTCGAGCAAAACTTTCATATACGAACTCGGATTTTTGTGTTCTTGCACTCTATTGAAAGCTGAGGATATAAGCTTCAATTCCTTCCATAGTCAACCAATCAAATTCGGTGATCTTCAAACATTAATCTAGGCGACAAGTTTGCTGCCCTAGAAAAACATCATATTATCTAGTACACCTACCTTTGGGAACCAATTCATCCTTTGTGAACACTTTGATCCTATTTGAGACTAGCTTGTTGATATTGCTTAGGGCTGCTCTACTTGATACATTGCATAATCTTCAGTTATCATATCATATTATCTTGTGACACCGAGTTAGGGATTCCAAAACTTTGTTCATACTAGTGTTGACCGAAAGTCACCAAAAGAAAGAAAAGAGAAAGAGCCAAAAGGTTAAAAAGAAAAGAAAAGAAAAAGAAAATTGTGGCCGGTCACACTACATTGAGCAAAACCCTAATTTGTGTTTGTTACTTTTTATATTGTGCAATTTATTAATTAGTGAGCAATCTTGTGCCCTTTTTACTTTCTCAAAGCAATAAGTTAGCGTCTCTCTACGACTTGTGCAATAGAGCTTTGGGTGCATCACTTATATTTTTTATAGCTCATTCCTTGATTGCATAAGTGCCATTATCTTTGCGTGTGTGTTGCCTTCAAATTCACTTATATCTTTGAGATCGGCAACTAGGGCTTGTGAATTCTAGTTTGGATCATTACTTATCATTACAATAACTAGAATTATCAGATTGCATAGGAAATAAATATTGCCTATCCAAGCTCCACATCCAACCTCGTACTTTTGTTCGATCCCTTGGTAATCGCTTTACCCAAGCTTCGGAGAACTTTTGACCACGCCAACGGCCGGCAACACCTGCTGCATGGTAAGAACTTGTAAGAGCTTTGGTCATAGGCTTGAGTGTTGAGATTTGCCACCACCTCCTAGTAGTTGATAGGAACATTTTAATTGTGATTTTTGTTTCCTTGTCTTCTACTAACCATGTCAGGTGACGAGAGATCGCTGCACCACTCTCCACGAACAGAGGGCATCATTGCTCACTTTGAGAGGATGACGAGGGAGACCACCGAGGGTCTTAGCGAGGATGTACGACTCACTAATGAGCGTATGTCGATGCAAGAGGACCGTCTCAGATCCATCGAGGCCGCACAAGGGATTGCTAACACTACTCTTGCTACTATTTTGGCTAGACTTGATACTTTTGCAGCTGCTGCATCTGGGGCTTCCAATCCGCCACCGCGTCATCCAAGCAACACTTCAGCTCCACGGGAGAGGCATCCAACAGACTTAAAAGAACAAAATGAAGAGAACCAATATGACGACACCACTGATTTGGAGGAAGACAACACCATCAATTACGACAATAACCGTGACCATCGTCGGCTACGCTTCAATCAGCAAGGTATGCGACGTGATCCTCCACGACCCAGGGAACGAGAACGAGATGGTGTTTTCCATAAGGTAAATTTCAATATGCCACCTTTCGAAGGTAAATATGATCCTGATGGTTACCTTAGTTGGGAATTACTTGTTGATCAAAAATTTGCATGCCATGATTTTCCTGAGAATAGAAGAGTTAGGGCTGCCACTAGTGAATTCTCTGATTTTGCGTCTATTTGGTGGAGAGAACATTGTCGCGCTCATCCAAATAATATACCCACCACTTGGGAAGCATTAAAATTGCTAATGAGGCACAGATTTGTTCCTTCATACTATGCAAGAGATTTATTTAATAAATTGCAGCGCCTACACCAAAGTAAGAATTCAGTGGAAGAATATTACCATGAATTACAAATTGGCATGTTGCGTTGTGGCTTAATTGAGAATGAGGAAGCTTCCATGGCTTGTTTTCTAGGTGGCTTAAATAGAGAAATCCAGGACATTCTAGATTATAAGGATTATAATTCGATGACTCGTTTATTCCATCTTGCTTGTAAAGCTGAACGTGAAGTGCAGGGTCGACAATCGAGGGCAAAAGCTAACTTTTCTACAGGTCGAGCTACTACATGGGCACCGCACGCCCCTTCTGCCCCATCCAATCGTACCACTACCACGACCCCCTCCAACAACAAAATGACGCACTCCACTTCAAATTCAGCACCCCGATCAACGCCGACGAGGAGTGCCACACAAGCCCCTACCAAAAGCTCGTCAGCACCTGTCACCTCAACGGGACGCACAAAAGATATTCAGTGCCATCGCTGCAAGGGTTTTGGCCACATGATGAAGGAGTGTCCAAACAAGCGCGTGCTAATAACCCGCGAAGATGGCGAGTACGATTCTGCAAGTGATCTTGATGAAGAAACATATGCTTTGCTTGCGGAACATGAAAACGGTGATCCAAACTCAAAACATGAAGAAGAGCACGTGAGCGCTGCTGATGCTGATCAATATTTGAGTATTATTGCGCACCGTGTGCTTAGTGCTCAGATTGCCCGTACCGAGCCAAATCAACGCCACAATTTGTTTTACACTAAAGGCGTCGTCAAAGAAAGATCCATTCGAATAATCATTGATGGTGGGAGTTGCAATAATCTAGCAAGCATAGACATGGTGGAGAAGCTAGCACTATCCACTAGACCACACCCTCAGCCCTACTACATTCAATGGTTCAACAATAGCGGCAAGCCCAAAGTAACACGCCTGGTAAGAGTACATTTCGCTTTAGGTTCTTATCATGATTATGTTGACTGCGATGTCGTACCTATGCAAGCATGCTCTATGTTATTAGGTAGACCTTGGCAATATGATAAGAATGGTTTACATCATGGTAGAACCAATCAGTACTCTTTCATGCATAAAGAAAAGAAGATTGTGTTACATCCAATGTCGCCTGATGCCATTGTAAAAGATGAGATCGCTAGAGCTAGCAAAGAGAAAAATCGAGAGAGAACTAAGAGTGAAAATCAGATTGTCGCAAGGGAGTTTGAACAACATCAAAAGAAAGAATCTAACTCGGATGGTGATAAGAAAAATGAGATTAAATTGAAAGGTGCATGTTTTCTTGCAACAAAATCTGATGTGAATGAGTTGGATACAAGTAGTTATTCTTGCTATGCTCTGGTTTGCAAACAAACTTTGTTTTCACTAGAGGAGATATCTCTTTCTTTGCCTCCTTTTGTCGCTAACCTTTTGCAGGAATACGCTGACATCTTTCCAAAGGACATCCCCTCAGGGCTGCCGCCAATTAGAGGGATTGAGCACCAAATTGACCTTATTCCAGGGGCATCCTTGCCCAACCGAGCGCCATACAGAACCAACCCTGAAGAGACTAAAGAGATACAACGCCAAGTTCAAGAATTGCTTGATAAAGGGTACGTACGTGAATCTCTTAGTCCTTGTGCTGTTCCAGTCATTTTAGTACCTAAGAAAGATGGAACATGGCGCATGTGTGTGGATTGTAGAGCAATTAATAATATCACCATTAGATATCGCCATCCTATTCCTAGGTTAGACGATATGCTTGATGAGTTAAGTGGCTCTACTATGTTCTCTAAAGTTGATTTGCGTAGTGGGTACCACCAGATTCGCATGAAGTTAGGAGATGAATGGAAAACAGCATTTAAAACTAAGTTCGGTTTATATGAGTGGTTAGTTATGCCGTTTGGATTAACTAATGCACCTAGCACTTTTATGCGATTGATGAACGAGGTTTTACGTGCTTTCATTGGAAAATTTGTGGTGGTTTACTTTGATGATATCTTGATCTACAACAAATCTTTAGAAGACCATCTTGAACATTTACGTACTGTTTTAATGCTTTACGCAATGCACGTTTATTTGGTAACCTTGATAAGTGCACCTTTTGCACGGATCGAGTCTCTTTTCTTGGCTATGTTGTTACTCCACAGGGAATTGAAGTTGATTAAGCCAAGGTTGAAGCGATACAGAGTTGGCCGACTCCTAACATGGTCACACAGGTGCGGAGTTTCCTAGGACTTGCTGGATTCTATCGTCGTTTTGTGAAGGACTTCAGCACAATCGCCGCACCTTTGAATGAACTCACCAAGAAGGGTGTGCCTTTTGTTTGGGGCAAGTCACAGGAAGATGCCTTCAATGTTCTGAAAGCTAAGTTAACACATGCACCCTTACTCCAACTTCCAGACTTTTCTAAGACTTTTGAACTAGAATGTGATGCTAGTGGAATTGGTTTGGGTGGTGTTCTATTACAAGAAGGAAAACCTGTTGCTTATTTTAGTGAGAAGTTGAGTGGGCCTAGTTTGAACTATTCTCATTATGATAAAGAGTTATATGCGCTAGTTCGAACTTTAGAAACATGGCAACATTATTTATGGCCCAAGGAATTTGTTATACATTCTAATCATGAATCGTTAAAACATATTAGAAGTCAAGCTAAACTGAACCGTAGACATGCAAAGTGGGTTGAATTCATTGAGTCATTTCCTTATGTCATCAAACACAAAAAGGGAAAGGATAATGTCATTGCTGATGCCTTGTCTAGGAGATATACCATGCTCTCACAACTTGACTTCAAAATTTTTGGTTGGAAACGATTAAAGAGCAATATGTACATGATAATGATTTTAAAGATGTGTTGCTCAATTGTAAAGAGGGAAAAACATGGAACAAATCTGTCCTTGATGAGGACATCACTACCATGGATACGGCCATACTTACAAACCCAATGGAAACCAACAATATCATACAAGGGCCAATTACTCGAGCTCGGGCACGACAATTCAATTACCAGGTGAATGCGTTCCTCGGGCTGCATACAAATAATTTAATGAATGGAATGCTATTTAATCCTTGTGATGATTTTATTGTCCTTAGGAACCAAGGAGAAGGACTCCCAAACGTCAAGCATGAAGCCAATTCTTCCGGTGCACAAGTTCAACTCGGATTCGGCCTCCGGGACAGCACCAACTTCAAACGACCATAACTTTTGATCCACAAGGGTGTTTGAGGTCTATGAGTACTGGTTGGAAAGGTTTCGACGTCCTCTTTCCAACGGATCCGACCCCATCCCCAAATTCCGTCCGAGTCAACGGGAATCTGCAAAACAATTGGCGTCACTTTTC
This sequence comes from Rhipidocladum racemiflorum, assembly GCA_036346355.1. Lineage (NCBI taxonomy): Eukaryota > Viridiplantae > Streptophyta > Magnoliopsida > Poales > Poaceae > Rhipidocladum > Rhipidocladum racemiflorum. The sequence goes on from JAYEVF010000038.1 coordinate 95,973, forward strand.
CAAATCGAGAAGACTTGGGCTTTGGGCCTTGTAATAGAGTTGTAGTTGGTATCCTACTGCTTTGGACGTGTTTCCCACGCCCCTACCTCTTATAAATAGCCAGACATCGGCTCCTTAGGGTTTTGGGTTTTATTTGATTAGTTTAGCCAAGTGCAAACTTGATCCTGCGAGTTGTGCTGGACAGCCACCTTGTCAAGATCGTCAATAAGACTCCACTTTGTTTCGCTTCCAGTTTTATCCGCAATTTCAGATTGCTTATCCTATTGTTCTTGCTTGTTCTTCGGTTGCTTGCAGGAATTGAACCTCGTGTTCAGGTTGATCGTGCCCACGGCAAGATCAATAACCCGCTGGAGTTGGTTTAGCGATTGCTAAGGCGCATCGTCGTCGTACGGTGTAGTCGGATCGTCAAAGTCGACTCTAACAAATCGATCGTGAGTTTCTCATCGAAAGATCGGGACACCCATATTGCCATCACGGCGCCATCAGTCCTCAATAATGGGTTTGTGTTTAGAGCAAACAAAATATGCATTCTAGCTAGTTCTGTTCGTTTGTTATTGCTACAGGAAGCGCATGGAGGAGGTTTGATGGGACACTTTGGTGTGAAGAAGACGGAGGACATACTCGCTAGCCATTTCTTTTGGCCTAAGATGAGACGAGACGTGGAACGTTTCGTCGCTCGCCGCTCTACATGTCAAAAAGCTAATTCACGACTTAATCCACATGGTTTATACATGCCTATGCCTGTTCCTAGCGTGCCTTGGGAAGATATTTCTATGGACTTTGTTTTAGGACTTCCTAGAACAAAGAAGGGGAGGGATAGTATCTTTGTTGTTGTGGATAGATTTTCTAAGATGGCACACTTTATTCCTTGTCACAAAAACGATGATGCTACCAACATTGCCGATTTATTCTTTCGTGAAATTGTTCGCTTGCATGTTGTGCCAAACACAATAGTTTCGGATCGAGACACAAAATTTTTAAGCCACTTTTGGAGAACTTTGTGGGCTAAATTGGGGACTAAACTTTTATTTTCTACTACTTGTCATCCCCAAACTGATGGACAAACTGAGGTCGTTAATCGAACTTTATCTACCATGCTTAGGGCTGTTTTGAAAAAGAACATTAAATTATGGGAAGAATGCTTGCCTCATATTGAGTTTGCTTATAATCGTTCTATGCATTCTACTACTAAGATGTGTCCTTTTGAGATTGTATATGGATTTGTACCTCATGCACCAATTGATTTGTTACCTCTTCCATCTTCGGAGAAATTGAATCTTGATGCTAAACAACGTGCTGATTTGATTATGAAAATGCATGAGACAACTAAAAAAAACATAGAGCGCATGAATGCTAAATATAAACTTGCTGGTAGTAAGGGAAGGAAGCAAGTAACATTTGAACCTGAGGATTTAGTTTGGTTGCATTTATAAAAGATCGATTCCCATAATTAAGAAAATCTAAGTTGATGCTGCGAGCCGATGGTCCTTTCAAAGTATTGGCAAAGATTAATGATAATGCATATAAGCTCGAATTGCCTGCAGATTTTGGGGTTAGTCCCACATTCAACTTTGCCGATTTGAAACCATACTTGGGAGAAGATGATGAGCTTGAGTCGAGGACGACTCAAATGCAAGAAGGGGAGGATGAAGAGGACATCACTACCATGGATATGGCCATGTCTACAAACCCAATTGAAACCAACAATGTAATACAAGGGCCAATTACTCGAGCTCGCGCACGTCAATTCAATTGCCAGGTGAATGCGCTCCTCGGGTTGCATACAAATAATTTAATGAATGGAATGCTATTTAATCCTTGTGATGATTTTATTGTCCTTAGGAACCAAGGAGAAGGACTCCCAAAAGTCAAGCATGAAGCCAATTCTTCCGGTGCACAACTTCAACTCAGATTCGGCCTCCGGGACAGCACCAACTTCAAATGACCATAACTTTTGATCCACAAGGGTGTTTGAGGTCTATGAGTACAGGTTTGAAAGGTTTCGACGTCCTCTTTCCAACGGATCCGGCCCCACCTCCAAATTCCTTACGAGTCAACAGGAATCTGCAAAACAAGTTTGGTCATCTTTCCAAATCCGAGTCAAACTAGGAATAGGAGTCCTACTCGGCATGGATGTGGTTTGGATGCCCCTAGCCTGGTCTTGGCCTCCTATTTCTCCTATATATAGCTAGGGAGTCCCCCAAAATAACTTGGGTTTTGGTTATTTGATAGTTTAGCCTTTTGCTACTATTTTGAGTCTTTTAGATGTGCTCAACGGCTGCCTAACAAGCTCCTTGTATCGGAACCCCAACTTTTTCTATACTTCATCTATATTTGCAATTTTAGATTGCTTTTTCCTTGTTCTTGCTCGTTCTTCAATTGCTTGCAGGAATTGATCTTCGTGATCAGGTAGATCATGCCCACGACAAGGTCAATAACCCTCTAGAGTTGGTTTAGCGATTGCTAAGGCGCATCGTCGTTGTACGTTGTAGTCGGATCGTCAAAGTAGTCTCCACCCAAATCGAAGGTTATCATTCTCATCGAAAGATCGGCACACCCAGTGTTACATCAGCAGTGCCTGTTGGGACGCTCGTGGAGGAATGTTTCAGACCTACTCGAATGGATTCGATACAAATGATGAAAAGCACAAGCAAACATCACAAGTTCTTTCGGGGTGTTTGGCACTCGGTTCTGTTTCGTGCATCGGTTTCGCTTTGTATTCAGCTTTTTATTACACGTGGGAACCCGCTGCTGTGGAATATTTCACGGCGACTGGACGGATTCGAAATGCATGCCTAAATGAGTTACAACACATATGAATTGCATTCGTGTGTTTGGCACATGGCTTCATTTCGCTCATTGTTTTCGCTTACATCGCAATGTTTCATTTTGGCTTGCTAGGTTGCAGCGTGTAAGATGCTTGCCATAATGTTCCATTTCGTGCATCATTTTTGGCGTGTGTGGTGTTTGCCAGGATGTGTCATTTCGTGCATCATTTTCATTTTCGAATGGCTTCCGCTGCAGTGCCCGTTGGGACGCGTCGTGGAGGAATGTTTCAGACCTACTCGAATGGATTCGATACAAATGATGAAAAGCACAAGCAAACATCACAAGTTCTTTCGGGGTGTTTGGCACTCAGTTCTGTTTCGTGCATCGGTTTCGTTTGTATTCAGCTTTTATTACCCGTGGGAACCCGTCCTGGTGGAACATTTGACACCGACTCAGACATATTAAAAATGCATGCCGAAATGAGTGGAAGCACATATGAATTCCACTCGATTTGTTTGGCACTCAGTTTCATCTCGTGCAACGTTTTCGAACGGGCGCCGCTTGTTGTATTCGTTCGTGCTCATCGCGGCGAAATGTTTCACAACATCTCGGACGGACTCGAAATGCATGCCGGAATGTGCTTGGGCAAATATGAAGTTCATTCGGCATGATTGGAACGAAGTTTCGTTTCGTGCACCGTATTGGTACGCGTGTAGTTTACATTACCCATTAGGGAACCATCGTGCGTGAATATTTCGTATCCGCTGGGACGTACTCGAAATGCTTGTCGAAATGGGATAGGGTATAGATGAAGTCCATTCGGGGAGTTCGACACCAATTTTCCTTTCGTGCATCAAGTTTCCGTGACGGACGCAGCTTGCAGAACACCTTATAATTCGTCGCGGAGGGATGTTTCCACACTCACTCGGACGTTTTCGAAATGAATGCAGAACTGTAGCAGCAATGCATGGAAAGTCCACTCGCGCAGTTTGGCCTACATTTTCCTTTCGTGCATCGTATTGTTACGCACGCAGCTTGCAGTACCCGTTGGCACCTATCGCGGAGAAATGTTTTACACCGACCCGGATGCAACAGAAATGCAAGCCGAAATGAGCTTTGGCACATATGAAGCCTATTCAGGGTGTCTGCCACAAGCTTTCTTTTCGTACTCATTCTGGTACGAACGTGACTTGTAGTACCATTTTTCGTGTAGGTTTCACACCGACACGGATGAGCCCAAATTGCTTGCTAAAATGAGTTAGGCAAACATGAAGTCCATTCTGGTTGATTGACACTCAACTTCATCTTATGCGTCGTTTTCTTGTGAAAATCCTTGCACCGTACAGGTACTCGTCGCGGAGGAATGTTTCACACGACTCGGAACGATTCAAAACGCATGCCGAAATGTGCTTCGGCATATATGAATTTCAATCGGCATGTTTGGAACAATGTTTTCTTTTTTGCACCATTCTAGTACGCGTGTAGTTTACATTACCATTAGGTACCCATTGTGCATGAATGTTTCGCTTCGAGCCGGACGTACTCGAAATGCTTGCTGTAACAGGCTAGGGCGCATATAAAGCCCTTTCGGGGAGTTTGACATCGAGTTTCGTTTCGTGCATCGTTTTCATTCGGACGCAGCTTGCAGTACCCCTTGTGACCCGTCGCGGAGGGATGTTTCACACTCACTCGGACGTACTCAAAATGAATGCAGAATTGTGCTGAAACACACAAGCGAACATCGTAAGTTAATTCTTGGTGTTTGGCACTCAGTTTCGTTTCTTGCATCGCTTTCATTTTGTTCAGCTTAGGAACTCGTCGTTGTGGAATATTTCACGGCGACTCGGACGGATTCGAAATGCATGCCTAAATGAGTTACAACACATATGAATTGCATTCGGTGTGTTTGGCACCCAGCTTCATTTCGTTCATCGTTTTCGTTTCGTGCCGCAATGTTTCATTTTAGCTTGCTAGGTTGCAGCGTGTAAGGTGCTTGCCATAATGTTCCATTTCGTGCATCATTTTCGGCTTGTGTGGTGTTTGCCAGGATGTGTCATTTCGTGCATCATTTTTATTTTCGAATGGCTTCCGCTGCAGTGCCCGTTGGGACGCGTTGTCGAGGAATGTTTCAGACCTACTCGAATGGATTCGATACAAATGATGAAAAGCACAAGCAAACATCACAAGTTCTTTCGGGGTGTTTGGCACTCGGTTCTGTTTCGTGCATCGGTTTCGTTTGTATTCAGCTTTTATTACCCGTGGGAACCCGTCGTGGTGGAACATTTGACACCGACTCAGACATATTAAAAATGCATGCCGAAATGAGTGGAAGCACATATGAATTCCACTCGATGTGTTTGGCACTCAGTTTCATCTCGTGCAGCGTTTTCGAACGGGCGCCGCTTGTTGTATTCGTTCGTGCTCATCGCGGAGAAATGTTTGACAACATCTCGGACGGACTCGAAATGCATGCCGGAATGTGCTTGGGCAAATATGAAGTTCATTCGGCATGATTGGAACGAAGTTTCGTTTCGTGCACCGTTTTGGTACGCGTGTATTTTACAGTACCCATTAGGGACCCATCGTGCATGAATATTTCGCATCCGCTCGGACGTACTCGAAAATGCTTGTCAAAATGGGATAGGGCAGAGATGAAGTCCATTCGGGAGTTTGACACCACATTTCCTTTCGCATCGTTTCCGTCCGACGCGCTTGCAGAACACCTTGCGACCTGTCGCGAGGGATGTTTCCACACTCACTCGGACGTTTTCGAAATGAATGCAGAACTGTAGCAGCAATGAATGGAAAGTTCACTCGCGCAGTTTGGCCTACATTTTCCTTTCGTGCATCGTTTTGATACGCACGCAGTTTGCAGTACCCGTTGGTACCTATCGCGGAGAAATGTTTTGCACCGACCCGGATGCGACAGAAATGCATGCCGAAATGAGCTTGGGTGTTCATGAACTCTATTCAGGGTGTCTGCCACAAGCTTTCTTTTCGTACTCGTTCTAGTACGAACGTGACTTGTAGTACCATTTGTCGTGTAGGTTTCACACCGACACGGATGAGCCCAAATTTCTAGCCAAAATGAGCTACGGCAGACATGAAGTCCATTCTGGTTGATTGACACTCAGCTTCATCTTATGCGTCGTTTTCTTGTGAAAATCCTTGCACCGTACAGGTACTTATCGCGGAGGAATATTTCACACGACTCGGAAAGATTCAAAACGCATGCCGAAATGTGCTTCGGCATATATGAAGTTCAATCGGTATGTTTGGAACAATGTTTTGTTTTTTGCATCATTCTAGTACGCGTGTAGTTTACATTACCATTAGGTACCCATTGTGCGAGAATATTTCGCATCCAGCCGGACGTACTCGAAATGTTTGCTGAAACGGGCTAAGGCGCATATGAAGCCCTTCAGGGAGTTTGACACCGAGTTTCGTTTCGTGCATCGTTTTCATTCGGACACAGCTTGCAGTACCCCTTGTGACCCGTCGCTGAGGGATGTTTCACACTCACTCGGACGTACTCAAAATGAATGCAGAATTGTGCATAAACGCACAAGCGAACATCGTAAGTTAATTCTGGGTGTTTGGCACTCAGTTTCGTTTCGTGCATCGCTTTCAATTTTTTCAGCTTAGGAACTCGTCGTTGTGGAATATTTCACGGCGACTCGGACGGATTCGAAATGCGTGCCTAAATGAGTTACAACACATATGAATTGCATTCGGTGTGTTTGGCACCCGTCTTCATTTCGTTCATCGTTTTCGTTTCGTGCCGCAATATTTCATTTTGGCTTGCTAGGTTGCAGCGTGTAAGGTGCTTGCCATAATGTTCCATTTCGTGCATCATTTTCGGCGTGTGTGGTGTTTGCCAGGATGTGTAATTTCGTGCATCATTTTCATTTTCGAATGGCTTCCGCTGCAGTGCCCGTTGGGAAGCGTCGTGGAGGAATGTTTCAGACCTACTCGAATGGATTCGATACAAATGATGAAAAGCACAAGCAAACATCACAAGTTCTTTCGGGGTGTTTGGCACTCGGTTCTCTTTCGTGCATCGGTTTCGTTTGTATTCAGCTTTTATTACCCGTGTGAACCCGTCGTGGTGGAACATTTGACACCGACTCGGAAATATTAAAAATGCATGCTGAAATGAGTGGAAGCACATATGAATTCCACTCGATGTGTTTGGCACTCAGTTTCATCTCGTGCAACATTTTCGAACGGGCGCCGCTTGTTGTATTCATTCATGCTCATCGCGGAGAAATGTTTGACAACATCTCGGACGGACTCGAAATGCAAGCCGTAATGTGCTTGGGCAAACATGAAGTTCATTCGGCATGATTGGAACGAAGTTTCGTTTCGTGCTCCGTTTTGGTACGCGTGTAGTTTACAGTACCCATTAGGGACCCATCGTGCATGAATATTTTGCATCCGCTCGGACGTACTCGAAATGCTTGTCGAAATGGGATAGGGCAGAGATGAAGTCCATTCGGGGAGATTGACACCACATTTCCTTTCGTGCATCATTTCCGTCCGGACGCGGTTTGCAGAACACCTTACGACCCGTCGCGGAGGGATGTTTCCACACTCACTCGGACGTTTTTCGAAATGAATGCAGAACTGTAGCAGCAATGCATGGAAAGTCCACTCGTGCAGTTTGGCCTACATTTTCCTTTCGTGCATCGTTTTGATACGCACACAGCTTGCAGTACCCGTTGGCACCTATCGCGGAGAAATGTTTTGCACCGACCTGGATGCGACAGAAATGCATGCCGAAATGAGCTTGGGCACACATGAAATCTATTCAGGGTGTCTGCCACAATCTTTCTTTTCGTACTCGTTCTGGTACGAACGTGACTTGTAGTACCATTTGTCGTGTAGGTTTCACACCGACACGGATGAGCCCAAATTGCTTGGCAAAATGAGCTACGGCAGAAATGAAGTCCATTCTGGTTGATTGATACTCAGCTTCATCTTATGCGTCGTTTTCTTGTGAAAATCCTTGCACCGTACAGGTACTCGTCGCGGAGGAATGTTTCACACGACTCGGAAAGATTCAAAACGCATGCCGAAATGTACGTCGGGATATATGAAGTTCAATCGGCATGTTTGGAACAATGTTTTATTTTTTGCACAATTCTAGTACCCGTGTAGTTTACATTACCATTAGGTACCCATTGTGCATGAATGTTTCGCTTCGAGCCAGACGTACTCGAAATGCTTGTTGAAACGGGCTAGGGCTGATGAGGACATCACTACCATGGATACGGCCATACTTACAAACCCAATGGAAACCAACAATGTCATACAAGGGCCAATTACTCGAGCTCGGGCACGACAATTCAATTACCAGGTGAATGCGTTCCTCGGGTTGCATACAGATAATTTTATGAATGGAATGCTATTTAATCCTCGTGATGATTTTATTGTCCTTAGGAACCAAGGAGAAGGACTCCCAAACGTCAAGCATGAAGCCAATTCTTCCGGTGCACAAGTTATACTCGGATTCGGCCTCTGGGACAGCACCAACTTAAGATGACCATAACTTTTGATCCACAAGGGTGATTGGGGTCTATGAGTACTGGTTTGAAAGGTTTCGACGTCCTCTTTCCAACGGATCCGACCCCATCCCCAAATTCCGTCCGAGTCGACGGGAATCTGCAAAACAATTGGCGTCACTTTTCCAAATCGAGAAGACTTGGGCTTTGGGCCTTGTAATAGAGTTGTAGTTGGTATCCTACTGCTTTGGACGTGTTTCCCACGTCCCTACCTCTCATAAATAGCCAGACATCGGCTCCTTAGGGTTTTGGGTTTTTATTTGATTAGTTTAGCCAAGTGCAAAACTTGATCCTGCGAGTTGTGCTGGACAGCCACCTTGTCAAGATCGTCAATAAGACTCCACTTTGTTTCGCTTCCAGTTTTATCCGCAATTTCAGATTGCTTATCCTATTGTTCTTGCTTGTTCTTCGGTTGCTTGCAGGAATTGAACCTCGTGTTCAGGTTGATCGTGCCCACGGCAAGATCAATAACCCGCTGGAGTTGGTTTAGCGATTGCTAAGGCGCATCGTCGTCGTACGGTGTAGTCGGATCGTCAAAGTCGACTCTAACAAATCGATCGTGTGTTTCTCATCGAAAGATCGGGACACCCATAGTGCCATCACGGCGCCATCAAGGGCGCATATGAAGCCCTTTCGGGGAGTGATGAGGACATCACTACCATGGATACGGCCATGTCTACAAACCCAATTGAAATCAACAATGTAATACAAGGGCCAATTACTCGAGCTCTCGCACGTTAATTCAATTGCCAGGTGAATGCGTTCCTCGGGTTGCATACAAATAATTTAATGAATGGAATGCTATTTAATCCTTTTAATGATTTTATTGTCCTTAGGAACCAAGGAGAAGGACTCCCAAAAGTCAAGCATGAAGCCAATTCTTCCGGTGCACAACTTCAACTCGGATTCGGCCTCCGGGACAGCACCAACTTAAAACGACCATAACTTTTGATCCACACGGGTGTTTGAGGTCTATGAGTACTGGTTTGAAAGGTTTCGACGTCCTCTTTCCAACGGATCTGGCCCCACCTCCAAATTCCTACCGAGTCAACGGGAATATGCAAAACAAGTTCGGTCATCTTTCCAAATCCGAGACAAACTAGGAATACGAGTCCTATTCTGCCATGAATGTGTTTTGGACGCCCCAAGCATGGTTTTGGCCTCTTATTTCTCCTATATATAGCTAGGTAGTCCCCCAAAATAACTTGGGTTCTGGTTATTTGATAGTTTAGCCTTTTGCTACTATTTGAGTCTTTTAGACGTGCTCAACGGCCGCCTAACAAGCTCCTTGTATCGGAACCCCAACTTTTTCTATACTTCATCTATATTTGCAATTTTAGATTGCTTTTGCCTTGTTCTTGCTTGTTCTTCGATTGCTTGCAGGAATAGATCTTCGTGATCAGGTTGATCGTGCCCACGGCAAGGTCAATAACCATCTGGAGTTGGTTTAGCGATTGCTAAGGCGCATCGTCGTTGTACGTTGTAGTCGGATCGTCAAAGTCGTCTCCACCCAAATCGAAGGTTATCATTCTCATCGAAAGATCGGGACACCCAGTGTTACATCAAGTGGTATCAGAGCTTCAGTTGATCGGTGAGAATATCAGTAGTGCCTTTAGGTTAGTTTTTTTCTGTCCTAAATTGAAAACTACTCCACAAAAATTCAACCTTTAGTTTCAATCTGTTATTTTAGTGTGTTTTGTTAGGTTTTGATCCATTAGAGTCCATGTTTTAGTTGCTGATCTTTCCTTTCCTTCGCGTAGCTTCAATTCTTCAATTCTGTCCAGTTTGGTATTTCAAGCATAACTTTCACATACGATCTCGGATTTTTGTGTTCTTGCACTCTATTGAAAGCTGAGGATATAAGCTTCAATTCCTTCCATAGTCAACCAATCAAAATCGGTGATCTTCAAACATTAATCTAGGCGACAAGTTTGCTGCCCTAGAAAAACATCAGTACACCTACCTTTGGGAACCAATTCATCCTTTGTGAACACTTTGATCCTATTTGAGACTAGCTTGTTGATATTGCTTAGGGCTGCTCTATTTGATGTATTGCACAATCTTCAGTTATCATATCATATTATCTTGTGACACCGAGTTAGGGATTCCAAAACTTTGTTCATACTAGTGTTGGCCGAAAGTCACCAAAAGAAAGAAAAGAGAAAGAGCCAAAAGGCTAAAAAAAAAGGAAAAGAAAAAGAAAATTGTGGCCGGTCACACTACATTGAGCAAAACCCTAATTTGTGTTTGTTACTTTTAATATTGTGCAATTTATTAATTAGTAAGCAATCTTTTGCCCTTTTTACTTTCTCAAAGCAATAAGTTAGCGTCTCTCTACGACTTGTGCAATAGAGCTTTTGGTGCATCACTTATATTTTATAGCTCATTCCTTGATTGCATAAGTGCCATCATCTTTGCGTGTGTGTTGCCTTCAAATTCACTTATATCCTTGAGATCGGCAACTAGGGCTTGTGAATTCTAGTTTGGATCATTACTTATCATTACAATAACTAGACTTATCAGATTGCATAGGAAATAAATATTGCCTATCCAAGCTCCACATCCAACCTCGTACTTTTGTTCGGTCCCTTGGCAATCGCTTTATCCAAGCTTCGGAGAACTTTTGACCACGCCAACGGCCAGCAACACCTGCTGCATGGTAAGAACTTGTAAGAGCTTTGGTCATAGGCGTGAGTGTTGAGAGACTTGCCACCACCTCCTAGTAGTTGATAGGAACATTTTAATTGTGTTTTTTGTTTCCTTGTCTTCTACTAACCATGTCAGGTGACGAGATATCGCTGCACCACTCTCCACGAACAAAGGGCATCATTGCTCACTTTGAGAGGATGACGAGGAGACCACCGAGGTCTTAAGCGAGGATGTACGACTCACTAATGAGCGTATGTCGATGCAAGAGGACCGTCTCAGATCCATCGAGGCCGCACAAGGGATTGCTAACACTACTCTTGCTACTATTTTGGCTAGACTTGATACTTTTGCAGCTGCTGCATCTGGGGCTTCCAATCCGCCACCGCGTCATCCAAACAACACTTCAGCTCCACGGGAGAGGCATCCAGCAGACTTAGAAGAACAAAACGAAGAGAACCAATATGACGACACCACTGATTTGGAGGAAGACAACATCAATTACGACAATAATCGTGACCATCGTCGGCTACGCTTCAATCAGCAAGGTATGCGACGTGATCCTCCACGACCCAGGGAACGAGAACGAGATGATGTTTTCCATAAGGTGAATTTCAATATGATCCTGATGGTTACCTTAGTTGGGAATTACTTGTTGATCAAAAATTTGCATGCCATGATTTTCCTGAGAATAGAAGAGTTAGGGCTGCCACTAGTGAATTCTCTGATTTTGCGTCTATTTGGTGGAGAGAACATTGTCGCTCTCATCCAAATAATATACCCACCACTTGGGAAGCATTAAAATTGCTAATGAGGCACAGATTTGTTCCTTCATACTATGGAAGAGATTTATTGAATAAATTGCAGCGCCTACACCAAGGTAAGAATTCAGTGGAAGAATATTACCAAGAATTACAAATTGGCATGTTGCGTTGTGGCTTAATTGAGAATGAGGAAGCTTCTATGGCTCGTTTTCTAGGTGGGTTAAATTGAGAAATCCAGGACATTCTAGATTATAAGGATTATAATTCGATGACTCGTTTATTCCATCTTGCTTGTAAAGCTAAACGTGAAGTGCAGGGTCGACAATCGAGGGCAAAAGCTAACTTTTCTACAGGACGAGCTACTACATGGGCACCGCACACCCCTGCTGCCCCATCCAGTCGTACCACTACCCCGACCCCCTCCAACAACAAAATCACGCACTCCACTTCAAATTCAGCACCCCGATCAACGCCGACGAGGAGTGCCACACAAGCCCCTACCAAAAGCTCATCAGCATCTGTCACCTCAACGGGACGCACAAAAGATATTCAATGCCATCGCTGCAAGGGTTTTGGCCACATGATGAAGGAGTGTCCAAACAAGCGCGTGCTAATAACCCGCGAAGATGGCGAGTACGATTCTGCAAGTGATCTTGATGAATAAACATATGCTTTGCTTGCGGAACATGAAAACGGTGATCCAAACTCAAAACATGAAGAAGAGCACGTGAGCGCTGCTGATGCTGATCAATATTTGAGTATTATTGCGCACCGTGTGCTTAGTGCTCAGATTGCCCGTACCGAGCCAAATCAACGCCACAATTTGTTTTACACTAAAGGCGTCGTCAAAGAAAGATCCATTCGAATAATCATTGATGGTGGGAGTTGCAATAATCTAGCAAGCATGGACATGGTGGAGAAGCTAGCACTATCCACTAGACCACACCCTCAGCCCTACTACATTCAATGGTTCAACAATAGCGGCAAGCTCAAGGTAACACGCCTGGTAAGAGTACATTTCGCTTTAGGTTCTTATCATGATTATGTTGACTGCGATGTCGTACCTATGCAAGCATGCTCTATGTTATTAGGTAGACCTTGGCAATATGATAAGAATTGTTTACATCACGGTAGAACCAATCAATACTCTTTCATGCATAAAGAAAAGAAGATTGTGTTACATCCAATGTCGCCTGATGCCATTGTAAAAGATGAGATCGCTAGAGCTAGCAAAGAGAAAAATCGAGAGAGAACTAATAGTGAAAATCAGATTATCGCAAAGGAGTTTGAACAAAATCAAAAAAAAGAATCTAACTCGGATGGTGATAAGAAAAATGAGATTAAATTGAAAGGTGCAAGTTTTCTTGCAACAAAATCTGATGTGAACGAGTTGGATACAAGTAGTTATTCTTGCTATGCTCTGGTTTGCAAACAAACTTTGCTTTCACTAGAGGAGATGTCTCTTTCTTTGCCTCCTTTCGTCGCTAACCTTTTGCAGGAATACACTGACATCTTTCCAAAGGACATCCCCTCAGGGCTGCCGCCAATTAGAGGGATTGAGCACCAAATTGACCTCATTCCAGGGGCATCCTTGCCCAACCGAGCGCCATACAGAACCAACCCTGAAGAGACTAAAGAGATACAACGCCAAGTTCAAGAATTGCTTGATAAAGGGTACGTACGTGAATCTCTTAGTCCTTGTGCTGTTCCAGTCATTTTAGTACCTAAGAAAGATGGAACATGGCGTATGTGTGTGGATTGTAGAGCAATTAATAATATCACCATTAGATATCGCCATCCTATTCCTAGGTTAGATGATGAGGACATCACTACCATGGATACGGCCATGTCTATAAACCCAATTGAAATCAACAATGTAATACAAGGGCCAATTACTCGAGCTCGCGCACGTCAATTCAATTGCCAGGTGAATGCGTTCCTCGGGTTGCATACAAATAATTTAATGAATGGAATGCTATTTAATCCTTGTAATGATTTTATTGTCCTTAGGAACCAAGGAGAAGGACTCCCAAAAGTCAAGCATGAAGCCAATTCTTCCGGTGCACAACTTCAACTCGGATTCGGCCTCCGGGACAGCACCAACTTAAAATGACCATAACTTTTGATCCACAAGGGTGTTTGAGGTCTATGAGTACTGGTTTGAAAGGTTTCGACGTCCTCTTTCCAACGGATCCGGCCCCACCTCCAAATTCCTACCGATTCAACGGGAATATGCAAAACAAGTTCTGTCATCTTTCCAAATCCGAGACAAACTAGGAATACGAGTCCTATTCTGCCATGAATGTGTTTTGGACGCCCCAAGCATGGTTTTGGCCTCTTATTTCTCCTATATATAGCTAGGTAGTCCCCCAAAATAACTTGGGTTTTGGTTATTTGATAGTTTAGCCTTTTGCTACTATTTGAGTCTTTTAGACGTGCTCAACAGCCGCCTAACAAGCTCCTTGTATCGGAACCCCAACTTTTCAATACTTCATCTATATTTGCAATTTTAGATTGCTTTTGCCTTGTTCTTGCTTGTTCTTCGATTGCTTGCAGGAATTGATCTTCGTGATCAGGTTGATCGTGCCCACGGCAAGGTCAATAACCCTCTGGAGTTGGTTTAGCGATTGCTAAGGCGCATCGTCGTTGTACGTTGTAGTCGGATCGTCAAAGTCGTCTCCTCCCAAATCGAAGGTTATCATTCTCATCGAAAGATCGGGACACCCAGTGTTACATCAAGTGGTATCAGAGCTTCAGTTGATCGGTGAGAATATCAGTGCCTTAGGTTAGTTTTTGATTTCTGTCCTAAATTGAAAACTACTCCACAAAAATTCAACCTTTAGTTTCAATCTGTTATTTTAGTGAGTTTTGTTAGGTTTTGATCCATTAGAGTCCATGTTTTAGTTGCTGATCTTTCCTTTCCTTCGCGTAGCTTCAATTCTTCAATTCTGTCCAGTTTGGTATTTCAAGCATAACTTTCACATACGATCTCGAATTTTTGTGTTCTTGCACTCTATTGAAAGCTGAGGATATAAGCTTCAATTCCTTCCATAGTCAACCAATCAAAATCGGTGATCTTCCAACATTAATCTAGGCGACAAGTTTGCTGCCCTAGAAAAACATCGGTACACCTACCTTTGGGAACCAATTCATCCTTTGTGAACACTTTGATCCTATTTGAGACTAGCTTGTTAATATTGCTTAGGGCTGCTCTACTTGATACATTGCATAATCTTCAGTTATCATATCATATTATCTTGTGACACCGAGTTAGGGATTCCAAAACTTTGTTCATACTAGTGTTGGCCGAAAGTCACCAAAAGAAAGAAAAGAGAAAGAGCCAAAAGGCTAAAAAAAAAGGAAAAGAAAAAGAAAATTGTGGCCGGTCACACTACATTGAGCAAAACCCTAATTTGTGTTTGTTACTTTTAATATTGTGCAATTTATTAATTAGTAAGCAATCTTGTGCCCTTTTTACTTTCTCAAAGCAATAAGTTAGCGTCTCTCTACGACTTGTGCAATAGAGCTTTTGGTGCATCACTTATATTTTATAGCTCATTCCTTGATTGCATAAGTGCCATCATCTTTGCGTGTGTGTTGCCTTCAAATTCACTTATATCCTTGAGATCGGCAACTAGGGCTTGTGAATTCTAGTTTGGATCATTACTTATCATTACAATAACTAGACTTATCAGATTGCATAGGAAATAAATATTGCCTATCCAAGCTCCACATCCAACCTCGTACTTTTGTTCGGTCCCTTGGCAATCGCTTTATCCAAGCTTCGGAGAACTTTTGACCACGCCAACGGCCGGCAACACCTGCTACATGGTAAGAACTTGTAAGAGCTTTGGTCATAGGCTTGAGTGTTGAGAGACTTGCCACCACCTCCTAGTAGTTGATAGGAACATTTTAATTGTGTTTTTTGTTTCCTTGTCTTCTACTAACCATGTCAGGTGACGCGATCGCTGCACCACTCTCCACGAACAAAGGGCATCATTGCTCACTTTGAGAGGATGACGAGGGAGACCACCGAGGGTCTTAGCGAGGATGTACGACTCACTAATGAGCGTATGTCGATGCAAGAGGACCGTCTCAGATCCATCGAGGCCGCACAAGGGATTGCTAACACTACTCTTGCTACTATTTTGGCTAGACTTGATACTTTTGCAGCTGCTGCATCTGGGGCTTCCAATCCGCCACCGCGTCATCCAAACAACACTTCAGCTCCACGGGAGAGGCATCCAGCAGACTTAGAAGAACAAAACGAAGAGAACCAATATGACGACACCACTGATTTGGAGGACAACATCAATTACGACAATAATCGTGACCATCGTCGGCTACGCTTCAATCAGCAAGGTATGCGACGTGATCCTCCACGACCCAGGGAACGAGAACGAGATGATATTTTCCATAAGGTAAATTTCAATATGCCACCTTTCGAAGGTAAATATGATCCTGATGGTTACCTTAGTTGGGAATTACTTGTTGATCAAAAATTTGCATGCCATGATTTTCCTGAGAATAGAAGAGTTAGGGCTGCCACTAGTGAATTCTCTGATTTTGCGTCTATTTGGTGGAGAGAACATTGTCGCTCTCATCCAAATAATATACCCACCACTTGGGAAGCATTAAAATTGCTAATGAGGCACAGATTTGTTCCTTCATACTATGGAAGAGATTTATTGAATAAATTGCAGCGCCTACACCAAGGTAAGAATTCAGTGGAAGAATATTACCAAGAATTACAAATTGGCATGTTGCGTTGTGGCTTAATTGAGAATGAGGAAGCTTCTATGGCTCGTTTTCTAGGTGGGTTAAATCGAGAAATCCAGGACATTCTAGATTATAAGGATTATAATTCGATGACTCGTTTATTCCATCTTGCTTGTAGAGCTGAACGTGAAGTGCAGGGTCGACAATCGAGGGCAAAAGCTAACTTTTCTACAGGACGAGCTACTACATGGGCACCGCACACCCCTGCTGCCCCATCCAGTCGTACCACTACCCCGACCCCCTCCAACAACAAAATGACGCACTCCACTTCAAATTCGGCACCCCGATCAACGCCGACGAGGAGTGCCACACAAGCCCCTACCAAAAGCTCGTCAGCATCTGTCACCTCAACGGGACACACAAAAGATATTCAATGCCATCGCTGCAAGGGTTTTGGCCACATGATGAAGGAGTGTCCAAACAAGCGCGTGCTAATAACCCGCGAAGATGGCGAGTACGATTCTGCAAGTGATCTTGATGAAGAAACATATGCTTTGCTTGCGGAACATGAAAATGGCGATCCAAACTCAAAACATGAAGAAGAGCACGTGAGCGCTGCTGATGCTGATCAATATTTGAGTATTATTGCGCACCGTGTGCTTAGTGCTCAGATTGCCCGTACCGAGCCAAATCAACGCCACAATTTGTTTTACACTAAAGGCGTCGTCAAAGAAAGATCAATTCGAATAATCATTGATGGTGGGAGTTGCAATAATCTAGCAAGCATGGACATGGTGGAGAAGCTAGCACTATCCACTAGACCACACCCTCAGCCCTACTACATTCAATGGTTCAACAATAGCGGCAAGCTCAAGGTAACACGCCTGGTAAGAGTACATTTCGCTTTAGGTTCTTATCATGATTATGTTGACTGCGATGTCGCATCTATGCAAGCATGCTCTATGTTATTAGGTAGACCTTGGCAATATGATAAGAATTGTTTACATCACGGTAGAACCAATCAATACTCTTTCATGCATAAAGAAAAGAAGATTGTTTTACATCCAATGTCGCCTGATGCCATTGTAAAAGATGAGATCGCTAGAGCTAGCAAAGAGAAAAATCGAGAGAGAACTAATAGTGAAAATCAGATTGTCGCAAAGGAGTTTGAACAAAATCAAAAGAAAGAATCTAACTCGGATGGTGATAAGAAAAATGAGATTAAATTGAAAGGTGCATGTTTTCTTGCAACAAAATCTGATGTGAACGAGTTGGATACAAGTAGTTATTCTTGCTATGCTCTGGTTTGCAAACAAACTTTGTTTTCACTAGAGGAGATGTCTCTTTCTTTGCCTCCTTTCGTCGCTAACCTTTTGCAGGAATACACTGACATCTTTCCAAAGGACATCCCCTCAGGGCTGCCGCCAATTAGAGGGATTGAGCACCAAATTGACCTCATTCCAGGGCATCCTTGCCCAACCGAGCCATACAGAACCAACCCTGAAGAGACTAAAGAGATACAACGCCAAGTTCAAGAATTGCTTGATAAAGGGTACGTACGTGAATCTCTTAGTCCTTGTGCTGTTCCAGTCATTTTAGTACCTAAGAAAGATGGAACATGGCGTATGTGTGTGGATTGTAGAGCAATTAATAATATCACCATTAGATATCGCCATCCTATTCCTAGGTTAGACGATATGCTTGATGAGTTAAGTGGCTCTACTATGTTCTCTAAAGTTGATTTGCGTAGTGGGTACCACCAGATTCGCATGAAGTTAGGAGATGAATGGAAAACAGCATTTAAAACTAAGTTCGGTTTATATGAGTGGTTAGTTATGCCGGTTGGATTAACTAATGCACCTAGCACTTTTATGCGATTGATGAACGAGGTTTTACGTGCTTTCATTGGAAAATTTGTGGTGGTTTACTTTGATGATATCTTGATCTACAGCAAATCTTTAGAAGACCATCTTGAACATTTACGTGTTGTTTTTAATGCTTTACGCGATGCACGCGTTTTTGGTAACCTTGATAAGTGCACCTTTTGCACGGATCGAGTCTCTTTTCTTGGCTATGTTGTTACTCCACAGGGAATTGAAGTTGATCAAGCCAAGGTTGAAGCGATACAGAGTTGGCCGACTCCTAACACGGTCACACAGGTGCGGAGTTTCCTAGGACTTGCTGGATTCTATCGTCGTTTTGTGAAGGACTTCAGCACAATCGCCGCACCTTTGAATGAACTCACCAAGATGGGTGTGCCTTTTGTTTGGGGCAAGTCACAAGAAGATGCCTTCAATGTTCTGAAAGCTAAGTTAACACATGCACCTTTACTCCAACTTCCAAACTTTTCTAAGACTTTTTGTGATGCTAGTGGAATTGGTTTGGGTGGTGTTCTATTACAAGAAGGAAAACCTGTTGCTTATTTTAGTGAGAAGTTGAGTGGGCCTAGTTTGAACTATTCTACGTATGATAAAGAGTTATATGCGCTAGTTCGAACTTTAGAAACATGGCAACATTATTTATGGCCCAAGGAATTTGTTATACATTCTGATCATGAATCGTTAAAACATATTAGAAGTCAAGCTAAACTGAACCGTAGACATGCAAAGTGGGTTGAATTCATTGAGTCATTTCCTTATGTCATCAAACACAAAAAGGGAAAGGATAATGTCATTGCTGATGCCTTGTCTAGGAGATATACCATGCTCTCACAACTTGACTTCAAAATTTTTGGTTTGGAAACGATTAAAGAGCAAGATGTGCATGATAATGATTTTAAAGATGTGTTGCTCAATTTTAAAGAGGGAAAAACATGGAACAAATTTGTCATCAATAATGGGTTTGTGTTTAGAGCAAACAAACTATGCATTCCAGCTAGTTCTGTTCGTTTGTTATTGCTACAGGAAGCGCATGGAGGAGGGTTGATGGGACACTTTGGTGTGAAGAAGACGGAGGACATACTCGCTAGCCATTTCTTTTGGCCCAAGATGAGACGAGACGTGGAACGTTTCATCGCTCGCTGCTCTACATGTCAAAAAGCTAAGTCACGACTTAATCCACATGGTTTATACATGCCTCTGCCTGTTCCTAGCGTGCCTTGGGAAGACATTTCTATGGACTTTGTTTTAGGACTTCCTAGAACAAAGAGGGGGAGGGATAGTATCTTTGTTGTTGTGGATAGATTTTCTAAGATGGCACACTTTATTCCTTGTCACAAAAGCGATGATGCTACCAACATTGCCGATTTATTTTTTTCGTGAAATTGTTCGCTTGCATGGTGTGCCAAACACAATAGTTTCAGATCGAGACACAAAATTTTTAAGCCACTTTTGGAGAACTTTGTGGGCTAAATTGGGGACTAAACTTTTATTTTCTACTACTTGTCATCCCCAAACTGATGGACAAACTGAGGTCGTTAATCGAACTTTATCTACCATGCTTAGGGCTGTTTTGAAAAAGAACATTAAATTGTGGGAAGAATGCTTGCCTCATATTGAGTTTTCTTATAATCGTTCTATGCATTCTACTACTAAGATGTGTCCTTTTGAGATTGTATATGGATTTGTACCTCATGCTCCAATTGATTTGTTACCTCTTCCATCTTCGGAGAAATTGAATCTTGATGCTAAACAACGTGCTGATTTGATTATGAAAATGCATGAGACAACTAAAGAAAACTAAAGAAAACATAGAGCGCATGAATGCTAAATATAAACATGCTGGCAGTAAGGGAAGGAAGCATGTAACTTTTGAACCTGGGGATTTAGTTTGGTTGCATTTGCGAAAAGATCGATTCCCGGAATTAAGAAAATCTAAGTTGATGCCGCGAGCAGATGGTCCTTTCAAAGTATTGGCAAAGATTAATGATAATGCATATAAGCTTGAATTGCCTGCAGACTTTGGGGTTAGTCCCACATTCAACATTGCCGATTTGAAACCATACATGGGAGAAGATGATGAGCTTGAGTCGAGGACGACTCAAATGCAAGAAGGGGAGGATGATAAGGACATCACTACCATGGATACGGCCATGTCTACAAACCCAATTGAAATCAACAATGTAATACAAGGGCCAATTACTCGAGCTCTCGCACGTCAATTCAATTGCCAGGTGAATGCGTTCCTCGGGTTGCATACAAATAATTTAATGAATGGAATGCTATTTAATCCTTGTAATGATTTTATTGTCCTTAGGAACCAAGGAGAAGGACTCCCAAAAGTCAAGCATGAAGCCAATTCTTCCGGTGCACAACTTCAACTCGGATTCGGCCTCCGGGATAGCACCAACTTAAAATGACCATAACTTTTGATCCACAAGGGTGTTTGAGGTATATGAGTACTGGTTTGAAAGGTTTCGACGTCCTCTTTCCAACGGATCCGGCCCCACCTCCAAATTCCTACCGAGTCAACGGGAATATGCAAAACAAGTTCGGTCATCTTTCCAAATCCGAGACAAACTAGGAATACGAGTCCTATTCTACCATGAATGTGTTTTGGACGCCCCAAGCATGGTTTTGGCCTCTTATTTCTCCTATATATAGCTAGGTAGTCCCCCAAAATAACTTGGGTTTTGGTTATTTGATAGTTTAGCCTTTTGCTACTATTTGAGTCTTTTAGACGTGCTCAACGGCCGCCTAACAAGCTCCTTGTATCGGAACCCCAACTTTTTTTATATTTCATCTATATTTGCAATTTTAGATTGCTTTTGCCTTGTTCTTGCTTGTTCTTCGATTGCTTGCAGGAATAGATCTTCGTGATCAGGTTGATCGTGCCCACGGCAAGGTCAATAACCATTTGGAGTTGGTTTAGCGATTGCTAAGGCGCATCGTCGTTGTACGTTGTAGTCGGATCGTCAAAGTCGTCTCCACCCAAATCGAAGAACAAGCAAGAACAAGGCAAAAGCAATCGAAGATCGAGACACCAGTGTCACATCAGGGAGTTTGACACCGAGTTTCGTTTCGTGCATCGTTTTGATACGCACGCAGCTTGCAGTACCAGTTGGCACCTATCGAGGAGAAATGTTTTGCACCGACCCGGATGCGACAGAAATGCATGCCGAAATGTGCTTGGGCACACATGAACTCTATTCAGGATGTCTGCCAAAAGCTTTCTTTTCGTGACTCTTTCTGTACTTGACGTGACTTGTAGTACCATTTGTCGTGGTAGGTTTCACACCGACAGGATGAGCCCAAATTGCTTGCCAAAATGAGCTAGGCAGACATGAAGTCCATTCTGGTTGATTAACACTCAGCTTCATCTTATGCGCTGCTTTCTTGTGAAAATCCTAGCACCGCACAGGTACTCATCGCGTAGGAATGTTTCACACGACTCGGAAAGATTCAAAACGCATGCCGAAATGTGCTTTGGCATATATGAAGTTCAATCGGCATGTTTGGAACAATGTTTTGTTTTTTGCACCAATCTAGTACGCGTGTAGTTTACATTACCATTAGGTACCCATTGCGCATGAATGTTTCGCTTCGAGCCGGACGTACTCGAAATGCTTGCTGAAACGGGCTAGGGCGCATATGAAGCCCTTTCGGGGAGTTTGACACCGAAGTTTCGCTTTGCGCATCGCTTTCATTCGGACGCAGCTTCCAGTACCCCTTGTGACCCGTCATGAGGGATGTTTCACACTCACTCGGACGTACTCAAAATGAATGCAGAATTGTGCTGAAACGCACAAACGAACATCGTAAGTTAATTCTGGGTGTTTGGCACTCAGTTTCGTTTCGTGCATCGCTTTCAATTTTTTCAGCTTAGGAACTCGTCGTTGTGGAATATTTCACGGCCACTCGGACGGATTCGAAATGCGTGCCTAAATGAGTTACAACACATATGAATTGCATTCGGTGTGTTTGGCACCCGGCTTCATTTCGTTCATCATTTTCGTTTCGTGCCGCAATGTTTCATTTTAGCTTGCTAGGTTGCAGCGTGTAAGGTGCTTGCCATAATGTTCCATTTCGTGCATCATTTTCGGCGTGTGTGGTGTTTGCCAGGATGTGTCATTTCGTGCATCATTTTCATTTTCGAATGGCTTCCGCTGCAGTGCCCGTTGGGACGCGTCGTGGAGGAATGTTTCAGACCTACTCGAATGGATTCGATACAAATGATGAAAAGCACAAGCAAACATCACAAGTTCTTTCGGGGTGTTTGGCACTCGGTTCTTGTTTGCCAGGATGTGTCATTTCGTGCATCATTTTCATTTTCGAATGGCTTCCGCTGCAATGCCCGTTGGGACCGTCGTGGAGGAATGTTTCAGACCTACTCGAATGGATTCGATACAAATGATGAAAAGCACAAGCAAACATCACAAGTTCTTTCGGGGTGTTTGGCACTCGGTTCTCTTTCGTGCATCGGTTTTGTTTGTATTCAGCTTTTATTACCCGTGGGAACCCGTCGTGGTGGAACATTTGACACCGACTCGGACATATTAAAAATGCATGCCGAAATGAGTGGAAGCACATATGAATTCCACTCGATGTGTTTGGCACTCAGTTTCATCTCGTGCAACGTTTTCGAACGGGCGCCGCTTGTTGTATTCGTTCGTGCTCATCGCGGAGAAATGTTTGACAACATCTCGGACGGATTCGAAATGCATGCCGGAATGTGCTTGGGCAAATATGAAGTTCATTCGGCATGATTGGAACGAAGTTTCGTTTCATGCACCGTTTTGGTACGCGTGTAGTTTACAGTACCCATTAGGGACCCATCGTGCATGAATATTTCGCATCCGCTCGGACGTACTCGAAATGCTTATCGAAATGGGATAGGGCAGAGATGAAGTCCATTCGGGGAGTTTGACACCACATTTTCTTTCGTGCATCGTTTCCGTCCGGACGCGGCTTGGAGAACACCTTGCGATTCGTCGGCGAGGGATGTTTCCACACTCACTCGGACGTTTTCGAAATGAATGCAGAACTGTAGCAGCAATGAATGGAAAGTCCACTCGCGCAGTTTGGCCTACATTTTCCTTTCGTGCATCGTTTTGATACGCACGCAGCTTGCAGTACCCGTTGGCACCTATAGCGGAGAAATGTTTTGAACCGACCCGGATGCGACAGAAATGCATGCCGAAATGAGCTTGGGCACACATGAACTCTATTCAGGGTGTCTGCCACAAGCATTCTTTTTGTACTCGTTCTGGTACGAACGTGACTTGTAGTACCATTTGTCGTGTAGGTTTCACACCGACACGGATGAGCCCAAATTGCTTGCCAAAATGAGCTACGGTAGACATGAAGTCCATTCTGGTTGATTGACACTCAGCTTCATCTTATGCGTCGTTTTCTTGTGAAAATCCTTGCACCGTACATGTACTCGTCGCGGAGGAATGTTTCACACGACTCGGAAAGATTCAAAACACATGCCGAAATGTGCTTCGGCATATATGAAGTTCAATCGGCATATTTGGAACAATGTTTTGTTTTTTGCACCATTCTAGTACGCGTGTAGTATACATTACCATTAGGTACCCATTGTGCATGAATGTTTCGCTCCGAGCCGGACGTACTCGAAATGCTTGCTGAAACGGGCTAGGGCGCATATGAAGCCCTTTCGGGGAGTTTGACACCGAAGTTTCGCTTTCAGGCATCGCTTTTATTCGGACGCAGCTTGCAGTACCCCTTGTGACCCGTCATGAGGGATGTTTCACACTCACTCGGACGTGCTCAAAATCAATGCAGAATTGTGCTGAAACACACAAGCGAACATCGTAAATTAATTCTGGGTGTTTGGCACTCAGTTTCGTTTCGTGCATCGCTTTCAATTTTTTCAGCTTAGGAACTTGTCGTTGTGGAATATTTCACGGCGACTCGGACGGATTCGAAATGCATGCCTAAATGAGTTACAACACATATGAATTGCATTCGGTGTGTTTGGCTCCCGCCTTCATTTCGTTCATCATTTTCGTTTCGTGCCGCAATGTTTCATTTTGGCTTGCTAGGTTGCACCGTGTAAGGTGCTTGCCATAATGTTCCATTTCGTGCATCATTTTCGGCGTGTGTGGTGTTTGCCAGGATGTGTCATTTCGTGCATCATTTTCATTTTCGAATGGCTTCCGCTGCAGTGCCCGTTGGGATGCGTCGTGGAGGAATGTTTCAGACCTACTCGAATGGATTCGATACAAATGATGAAAAGCACAAGCAAGCATCACAAGTTCTTCCGGGATGTTTGGCACTCAGTTCTGTTTCGTGCATCGGTTTCGTTTGTATTCAGCTTTTATTACCCGTGGGAACCCGTCGTGGTGGAACATTTGACACCGACTCGGACATATTAAAAATGCATGCCGAAATGAGTGGAAGCACATATGAATTCCACTCGATGTGTTTGGCACTCAGTTTCATCTTGTGAAACGTTTTCGAACGGGCGCCGCTTGTTGTATTCGTTCGTGCTCATCGCGGAGAAATATTTCACAACATCTCGGACGGACTCGAAATGCATGCCAGAATGTGCTTGGGCAAATATGAAGTTCATTTGGCATGATTGGAACGGTTTCGCTTTCGCGGCTCCGCTTTGGTACGCGTGTAGTTTACAGTACCCATTAGGGACCCATCGTGCATGAATAGTTCGTGATCGGCTCGGACGCATCGAAATGCTTGTCGAAATGGGATAGGGCATATATGAAGTCCATTCGGGGAGTTTGACACCAATTTTCCTTTCGTGCATCGTTTCCGTCCGACGCAGCTTGCAGAACACCTTGCGACCCGTCGCGGAGGGATGTTTCCACACTCACTCGGACGTTTTTGAAATGAATGCAGAACTGTAGCAGCAATGCATGGAAAGTCCCCCCGCGCAGTTTGGCCTACATTTTCCTTTCGTGCATCGTTTTCATACGCACGCAGCTTGTAGTACCCGTTGGCACTTATCGTGGAGAAATGTTTTGTATCGACCCGGATGCAACAGAAATGCATGCCGAAATGAGCTCGGGCACAGATGAACTCTATTCGGGGTGTCTGCCACAAGCTTTCTTTTCGTACTCGTTCTGGTACGAACGTGACTTGTAGTACCATTTATCGTGTAGGTTTCACACCGACACGGATGAGGCCAAATTGCTTGCCAAAATGAGCTACGGTAGACATGAAGTCCATTCTGGTGGATTGACACTAAGCTTCATCTTATGCGCTGCTTTTCTTGTGAAAATTCTTGCACCGTACAGGTACTCGTCGCGGAGGAATGTTTCACACGACTCGGAAAGATTCAAAACACATGCCGAAATGTGCTTCGGCATATATGAAGTTCAATCGGCATGTTTGAAACAATGTTTTATTTTTTCACCATTCTAGTACGCGTTTAGTTTACATTACCATTAGGTACCCATTGTGCATGAATGTTTCGCTCCGAGCCGGACGTACTCAAAATGCTTGCTGAAACGGGCTAGGGCGCATATGAAGCCCTCTCGGGGAGTTTGACACCGAGTTTCGTTTCGTGCATCGTTTTCATTCGGACCCAGCTTGCAGTACCCCTTGTGACCCGTCGCGGAGGGATGTTTCACACTCACTCGGACGTGCTCAAAATGAATGCAGAATTGTGCTGAAAAGCACAAGCGAACATCGTAAGTTAATTCTTGGTGTTTGGCACCCAGTTTCGTTTCGTGCATCGCTTTCAATTTTTTCAGCTTAGGAACTCGTCGTTGTGGAATATTTCACGACGACTCGGACGGATTCGAAATGCATGCCTAAATGAGTTACAACACATATGAATTGCATTCGGTGTGTTTGGCACCCGGCTTCATTTCGTTCATCGTTTTCGTTTCGCGCCGCAATGTTTCATTTTGGCTTGTTAGGTAGCAGCGTGTAATGTGCTTGCCATAATGTTCCATTTCGTGCATCATTTTCGGCGTGTGTGGTGTTTGCCAGGATGTGTCATTTCGTGCATCATTTTCATTTTCGAATGGCTTCCGCTGCAGTGCCCGTTGGGATGCGTCGTGGAGGAATGTTTCAGACCTACTCGACTGGATTCGATACAAATGATGAAAAGCACAAGCAAACATCACAAGTTCTTCCGGGGTGTTTCGCACTCGGTTCTGTTTCGTGCATCGGTTTCGTTTCTATTCAGCTTTTATTACCCGTGGGAACCCGTCGTGGTGGAACATTTGACACCGACTAACATATTAAAAATGCATGCCGAAATGAGTGGAAGCACATATGAATTCCACTCGATGTGTTTGGCACTCAGTTTCATCTCGTGCAGCGTTTTCGAACGGGCACCGCTTGTTGTATTCGTTCGTGCTCATCGCGGAGAAATGTTTCACAACATCTCGGACGGACTCGAAATGCATGCCGGAATGTGCTTGGGCAAATATGAAGGTCATTCGGCATGATTGGAACGAAGTTTCGTTTCGTGCTCTGTTTTGGTACGCGTGTAGTTTACAGTACCCATTAGGGACCCATCGTGCATGAATATTTCGCATCGGCTCGGACGTACTCGAAATGCTTGTCGAAATGGGATAGGGCATATATGAAGTCCATTCGGGGAGTTTGACACCAATTTTCCTTTCGCGGCATCGCTTCCGTCCGACGCAGCTTATTTAACACCTTATAATTCGTCGCGAGGGATGTTTCCACACTCACTCGGACGTTTTCGAAATGAATGCATAACTGTAGCAGCAATGCATGGAAAGTCCACTCGCGCAGTTTGGCCTACATTTTCCTTTCGTGCATCGTTTTGATACGCACACAGCTTGTAGTACCCGTTGGCACCTATCGCGGAGAAATGTTTTGCACCGACCCGGATGCAACAGAAATGCATGCTGAAATGAGCTTGGGCACACATGAACTCTATTCAGGGTGTCTGCCACAAGCATTCTTTTTGTACTCGTTCTGGTACGAACGTGACTTGTAGTACCATTTGTCGTGTAGGTTTCACACCGACACGGGTGAGCCCAAATTTCTTGCCAAAATGAGCTACGGCAGACATGAAGTCCATTCTGGTTGATTGATACTCAGCTTCATCTTATGCGTCGTTTTCTTGTGAAAATCCTTGCACCTTACAGGTACTCGTCGCGGAGGAATGTTTCACACGACTCAGAAAGATTCAAAACGCATGCCGAAATGTGCTTGGGCATATATGAAGTTCATTCGGCATGTTTGGAAAAATGTTTTGTTTTTTGCACCATTCTAGTACGCGTACAGTTTACATTACCATCAGGGACCCATTGTGCATGAATGTTTCGCTTCGAGCCGGACGCATCAAATGCTTGCTGAAACGGGCTAGGCGCATATGAACCCCTTTCGGGAGTTTGACACCAAGTTTTGTTTCGTGCATCGTTTTCATTTGGACGCAGCTTGCGATACCCCTTGTGATACGAGGGTGCGCCCGACCTTCACGGCGTAGGATCGAAGATACTCGCGAAACCTGACGAATCTTGTGCGGCCAACCGTTGCAAACACAACAACCTGCAGCCCCGAGTTCGCCCAACCTCACGTTGTCTACTCAACCAAGTCAAGCAGATTACAATCCTCGCTACAATCACAAAGAGCTTGCAAGAACAACGGGAAGGAATGCACAATCTCAAGTTTATTTCAGCCAGTGGCTTGAAATCTCAAGAATATGCATATATCAAATCTATTATCAAAGTTTAACAACCTGTTCCTTGTTTCAAAAGTGGTCTCCTCTTATAGATAAGAGAGGAAAAGAAGCTAAAGAGATAGCTGCAGGTAAACCTTAATGTTTACATGGGAACCAAAGCCCAGAATTAATGGTGGCGCAACACCCAATGTATTGGAAACAATTTCTGGACGCCAAAGTGTTTTGATGATATCTTTGTGCTCGCTTGGAATTTGAGGGTGGGGCCAGATCCATTGGAAAGCTGAGCTCGATATCTTTTCAGGCTGTGGTTGAACGCCTCAAACGGATTCCGTTTGTATCCTCTATGCCCATTTTTCTCTAGGCTGGTCATTATAGGCTGAACTGAGCTCTTCTGCATTCACATCTTGCATGTTGACTTGTCCATGCGCCTCTTGATCTTCCCTAAGGTGTTCACACCTCCTTGTATTGTTTTCATACCTGAGAGTAATCAAATTACTTGAATTAGATAGCAGCTGACTCTCACAAGAAATGAGCGAGTTCACCTGCTGATTGATTTGTTTAGCTCGTGCACGTGTTATTGGTCCTTGGAAAAGATTTGGAGTTTCTCGAACAATAGTAGGGGAAGTGAATGTTGATGGTGTTATGTTGCCTGTATCATCCTCCCCCTCTTGGAAAGGAGTCGTCCTCGACTCTGTTTCTTCTGGCCCAAAGAATGGTGATAAATCAGCAACATTGAAGGTTATACTCACATTGTAATCATCCTCGGGAAGCTCGATTTTGTATGCATTGTCATTGATCTTCTCAGGAACTTTGAATGGACCATCAACTCGAGGCATCAACTTAGATTTGCGCTTATCTGGAAAGTGCTCTTTGCGTAGATGTACCCAAACCAGATCACCCGGTTCAAATAGCATCTTCTTCCTTCTTTTGTTCGCCCTTTCAGCGAAGTAGCGCGCCTTCTTCTCTATCTCTTCCTTGGTCTTTGCATGAATAGCTTTCACAAACTGAGCACGCTTTGTAGCCTCCATATGAGTCCTCTCTTGAAGTGGAAGTGGCAACAAATCAAGTGGCGTGATTGGTTTAAAACCATACACCACCTCAAATGGGCACAATTGTGTTGTTGAGTGAACTGCCCTATTGTAGGCAAATTCAACATGTGGAAGGCAGTCCTCCCACTCCTTCAGGTTCTTCTTGATCATCGTACGCAGCAACATGGAGAGTGTGCGGTTCACCACGTCCGTTTGTCCATCTGTTTGTGGGTGACAAGTTGTAGAAAATAACAACTTTGTCCCCAGCTTTGCCCACAATGTCTTCCAAAAACAGCTTATGAATTTGGCATCACGATCTGAAACAATGGTTCTTGGCATCCCATGTAGTCTCACAATTTCCCTGAAAAACAAATCAGCTACATGCGACGCATCGTCGCTCTTGTGGCAGGGGATGAAGTGTGCCATTTTGGAGAACCTATCCACAACTACAAATACAGAGTCCCTCCCCTTCTTAGTCCTAGGCAATCCTAAAATAAAATCCATGCTAATATCCTCCCAAGGTGCATTAGGAATAGGAAGTGGAGTATACAAACCATGTGGATTAAGTTTGGACTTAGCTTTATGGCATGTGACACATCGCTGCACAAGTCTCTCAACATCTCTTCTCATTTTTTGCCAATAAAAGTGATCGGACAGCATGGCCAAAGTCTTTTCTCTTCCAAAATGCCCCATTAAGCCACCTGCATGTGATTCCTGCAACAATAGCAAACGAACAGACGAATCTGGAACGCATAGCTTGTTAGCACGAAACAAGAATCCATCATGAACATGGAACCTTTCCCAGCCTTTCCCATCTTTGCATTTAGAGTATGGTTCAGCAAATTCTTTATCTGAAGCATATAACTCTTTCAAACCCTCCAAACCAGGAACCTTGATTTCAAGTTGTGTTAAAAGCACACTCTTTCGAGACAAAGCATCAGCAACAACATTCTCTTTACCCTTCTTGTATTTCACAATGTATGGAAATGATTCAATGAATTCCACCCATTTGGCATGCCTACGGTTCAGTTTAGCTTGGCCTTTCAAATATTTCAAAGCTTCATGATCAGAATGTATAATGAATTCTTTAGGCCAAAGATAGTGCTGCCAAGTTTCTAAAACACGAACCAAAGCATACAACTCCTTATCATACACAGGGTAATTCAATTGAGCACCACCAAGTTTCTCACTAAAGTATGCTACTGGTTTGCTCTCTTGCATCAAAACACCACCAATACCTATTCCACTAGCATCACACTCAATTTCAAAAGCTTTAGTGAAATCAGGTAGAACAAGCAAAGGAGCTTCAGTTAAGCGCTTCTTTAATTCAGCAAAAGCTTTTTCTTGAGCAACACCCCAAACAAACTCACTTCCTTTCTTTGTTAGCTCATTCAAAGGGGCAGCAACTGTGCTATAGTCTTTCACAAATCTACGGTAAAAACCAGCAAGTCCGTGAAAACTTCTAACTTGACTAATATTAGTCGGAGTAGGCCAATTTTTAATTGATTCAACTTTTGATTCATCCACTTCTACCCCATTTCTGGAAACAACAAACCCCAAGAACACAACTTTATCTTGGCAAAAAGTGCATTTCTCTAGGTTGGCAAACTATTTTTCAGTTCTAAGCACTTCTAGCACTTGTCTAATGTGATCGGTGTGTTCTTCCATGGTGCGGCTGTAAATTAAGATGTCATCAAAATACACCACAACAAATTTACCAATGAAGGCTCTCAAAACATGGTTCATTAATCTCATGAAGGTACTAGGTGCATTAGTTAAACCAAAAGGCATTACTAACCACTCATACAATCCAAATTTTGTTTTAAAGGCTGTTTTCCACTCATCCCCTTCTTTCATCCTTATTTGATGGTACCCACTACGCAAATCAATTTTAGAGAAAATAACAGCACCACTCAATTCATCTAGCATGTCATCCAACCTAGGAATAGGATGGCGATATCTAACAGTGATGTTGTTAATTGCTCTACAATCTACCCACATGCGCCATGTACCATCTTTCTTAGGGACTAAAATCACAGGGACAGCACAAGGACTTAGGCTCTCACGTACATACCCCTTTGTCAAGAAGTGCTTGCACTTGTCGCTGAATTTCCTTGGTTTCTTCGGGATTGGTTCGGTATGGTGGACGGTTTAGAAGTGAAGCTCCTGGTATGAGGTCAACTTGATGTTCAATGCCACGGGTCGGAGGAAGTCCAGCAGGTATCTCCTCCGGAAAGACATCTTTAAAGTCCTGCAAAACACTTGATACAACACTTGGAAGGGAGGTTATGTCGTTAGTAGAAAGTAGCACATCTTTGTACAAGAGTACAAAATATGCTAAACAGGGGTTTGCATGCATCTCTCTTATTTCAGATTTTGTAGCTAACATTACTAGCTTGTTTCCCTCATCGTTTCCTTTTCCACTCCTATTTGGCTTGTGGCTCTCACTTACCAAAGTGGTTTTCTCACTTGTAGTCCTTTTCTCCTGTTGTTTGACACTCCCAAGGTTTACCTCATTCTTTTGCATTGTATCAGCATGAATTTGAGTGGGAGTCATTGGTCTAAGAATAATTTCTTTGTTGTTCCACTTGAATGAATGTTGATTAGTGAGACCATTGTGATGACTTGCACGATCAAATTGCCATGGTCGACCGAGCAGCAAGTGACATACCGTCATTGGGACAACATCACATTCAACAGTATCACTATACTCACCAATTTTGAAGGGAACCTTCACCATGTGCTGAATTTTCACTTCTCCACCATCATTCAGCCATTGCACATGATATGGATGTGGGTGTCGCAGCTGCTTCAACCCAAGCTTTTCACACATTTCTTTACTAGCCAAATTGTGACAACTTCCACCATCAATTATTACCTTGCACACACGACCATTTACCTTTGCCTTGGTGTGAAAAAGGTTGCATCGCTGTTCATGTTCTTCCTTTTGCTGTACACTCAAGACTTTCTTGGTGACAATAAGAGATTGACCTATCTCAAAGTCGCAATAAGTCATCTCATTCTCTTCATCTTCCAAATTAGTGATTGGGGTATCTTCTCCTTCACTTGCTGATTCATATTCTCCTCCTTCTGTGAAAAGCATGGTGCAGTTGTTTGGACAATCTTTTGCAATATGGCCACGTCCCAAACACTTGAAGCATTGAATTGCACTACTTTTTGCTGTTGAAGCCACAGAAGAAGTAGTACTAGCTGCTGGACCTTGCTTAGTATTTGGAGTAATTGGCTCTTTTCCACTTCGACCTACATGTGAACTAGAAGCAACACTAGCACTAGAATTGTTAGCGCAAAATGAATTGAACCGAGAAATGGATTTACCTACTGTAGGTGCTGAACAGGGAGCAAATGAAGTGCTCTTTGTTATCTTGGAGTCTTGCTGCACTTGCCTCTCAGCCTTGGTTGCTTGATGCACTAATTCCACCACATTGCTAGAAGGCTAAAATTCAGTGATGCGCTTGATGGGATAATTCAATCCAGCGAGGAATCGTGCCATGGTTTGTTCTTCATGTTCATAAACGTTGGCACGGATCATGGCCATCTCCATCTCTTTGTAGTACTCATCAATCGTTCGATGTCCTTGCTTTAATCCCTGATGAGGACATCTCTTCCATGAACACAAATGAGCCATCTGTGCAAGGACCAATTACTCGTGCCAAAGCACGTCAGCTCAATTATCAGGTCAACTCGTTTCTAAGTTTATATACGATTAATTCACAGAATGGATTGCTATTTAATTCTTGTGATGACTTCATTGTTCTTAGGAACCAAGGAGAAGATCAAGCTCGGTCATCATATGCGCAGGATCCAGAAGACAAAGTCAAAGAGGAAATCGAGCACATGAGAAATACTACCAAGAAGGAAAGAAGGAAGGAGTTTCCTTTCTTTTTGGAAGCCCGAAATCAGATCAAGGCGCCATGACAAATCTCGTTTATTTCTTTCCTTTTGTATTTTAGGAAGCTTTGTTAAGAAGGAAAGGAGGGGCGGATTTTCCTCCTGTTTTGGGCTGCATGTGCGCCTCCCCTTGGCTGCCATATGGGCGCCTCCCCTCAACCCTCCACTTCTCCCCTTTATATACCCCTGCCGTCCCTCCCTTAGAACTCAGATTTTGTTGATTAAGTTTAGCCGTGTGCAAACTTTCTTCTTCAAGTTGTGCTAGATAGCCACCTTGTGAAGACATTAATAGAATCTCAATTCGTCTCCACCATCTCTCATACTTCAGATTGTTTTACTTGTTCTTGTTTGTTCTTCGATTACCAACAAGAATTGAACTTCGTGTTCAGGTTGATCTCGGCTACCTAGCAGGATCAATAACCACGCGGAGTAGGTTCAGCGATTGCTAAGTCGCCATCGACTTGTTCGTGCGTAGTCGGATCGTGAGAGTCTTCTCCAACACCAATCGATAGTTATCACTCCACCGAAAGATCGGGCACTCCAACCATATCAATCCCTGCAGCTTATCAAAAAGATCACGCTTATAATGTCGAGGGACAAACCTTGCTCTCATTTCCACCTTCATCTCAGCCCACGATGCAACGGGATTCTCGCCATGCTCTATTCTTTGGTTTTGAATTTGTTCCCACCAAACCAGTGCATAATCATCGAATTCAAGCGATGCCATGGCAAGCTTCTTTTCTTCGGTGTAGTTGTGTAGGCGGAAGATCTTGTCAACTTTCAGTTCCCAAGTAATATAATCCTCCGGATTATTGGATCCTGCAAACTTAGGCATAGAAAACTTTAGTTTGCCATACCTTTGCTCCTCAGGACGATCATTGTCATTGCGGTCGTTTGCGTTGATTTCTTTCATTGCGTGGCTGGAAATTGAGGCGAATTGGTTCATGTGCAGCACCGCCACGACCCATACCACGTCCCCTTCCTAGACCACGATCATCACCACCTCTAACTGGCCCAAGGGGGGGGACGAATTGCATTAGCAGCACGAGCCCTTCGTGCAGCAGCTTCCTCATCGGTCTCATCAAGTGGAGCACCATCTTGAGCTTGTGGTCGCAGTTGTCGTACAATGTCATTAACTATGTTGGTGTGAAGTACGGCGAGTTGCTGATTCACATCAATTTGGAGATCTTGGATGGAGTTATTTAGTTCTTCCCTTAGCTGGTCATTTCCTATGTGGAGCTCTCGGCGTAATGTGTCTCGCAAGGCACAATACTCCGTCCAGGTTACTGGGACTTCAGGATCACGCCCATCATTCTCCACATTGTCTCCTTGACCTGACATGGTTAGTTATGCAAAACAGCAAGATAAACACAATATGATGAGTGGGAAATTCTCTCAACCTCACATATCCTTACCAACGATGTTCTTACTCACCCTTTGCTGATTAACAGAGGAGCTCACGCTTGAGTGGTGAGGCAACACGAAGTGAGGTTTAAGCGAACTCACAGCTGAGATTAAAGCACACAATGGATTATATGTGGAGCTTGGTAGGGAATGTGTATGACCTACACAATCTGAATTCCTGATGTTGTTTCAATAAGTAAATATCCAACCAAGAACACAATGCCTAGTTGCTGAAAACAAGATTTAAGTGATGAACACAGCAACTCACACACAAGGATGATGGAACCAATTGCAATCAAAGGAGTGAGCTAGATAAAAATATGATGATAGCACAAACAACTCAATTGCAATGGTTATGGAAAGATGCTAGCTAGCTGCAATAGATGAAGAAGGGCTCAAGATTGCACATCAAGAATGCGTTTATCACAGTGTTGCAATAGATTTTAGTAAAAAAAATTTTGGCTCTCTTTCTTTTGGATGACTGTGCTACTGATTTTCAGCAAAGATTCACAACTTTTTCTTTTGATTTCATGCAACCGTGTGATAGCAACATATGAGTGCAGCCCTATGCAATTGAATAGCTAGTCTTGAAAGGTGCAAAGTTTTCGCAAAGGAAAGATGGGCTATCAAAACAGATTTGAAAATTTTCGCAACTTTGTAGCAGTCAGATTCAAACACATGTTCAACCACTTTTTATGCCGATTCAGAAAAACTTGTCTCTACCAAAGTTGAAAAGAAATTCATAAGCTTTTCAGAAAGTCCAAGAACGCGAAAATCCGAGTTCGTATGTGGGAGTTATGGCCAAAACAAAGGACTGGACAGAATGGATCAAAAAGTGACGCGAAGGAGATGAACAGTTTCAGCAACAAGAACACGATTCTATGAATAAAAACTTAGTAAAACGCACAAGAACAATAGATCTGAGACTAAGGTTCAATATTTTTGTGAGGCAAGTTTTCAGATTAGGTAGAAAAACACAAAGCTAAACTAAGGGATGATATTTTTATGTGGCAATTTTCTAGCATATGGCTGAAAGGTAAATCTAGAACTAGGGGATAAAGATCCTACCGTGACAACCAGGGCTCTGATACCAAATGATACGAGGGTGCGCCCGACCTTCACGGCGTAGGATCGAAGATACTCGCGAAACCTGACGAATCTTGTGCGGCCAACCGTTGCAAACACAACAACCTGCAGCACCGAGTTCGCCCAACCTCACGTTGTCCACTCAACCAAGTCAAGCGGATTACAATCCTCGCTGCAATCACAAAGAGCTTGCAAGAACAACGGGAAGGAATGCACAATCTCAAGTTTATTTCAGCCAGTGGCTTGAAATCTCAAGAATATGCATATAGCAAATCTATTATCAAAGTTTAACAACCTGTTCTTTGTTTCAAAAGTGGTCTCCTCTTATAGATAAGAGAGGAAAAGAAGCTAAAGAGATGGCTGCAGGTAAACCTTAATGTTTACATGGGAACCAAAGCCCAGAATTAATGGTGGCGCAACACCCAATGTATTGGAAACAGTTTCTGGATGCCAAAGTGTTTTGATGATATCTTTGTGCTCGCTTGGAATTTGACGGGTGGGGCCAGATCCATTGGAAAGCTGAGCTCGATATCTTTTCACGCTGTGGTCGAACGCCTCAAACGGATTCCGTTTGTATCCTCTATGCCCGTTTTTCTCTAGGCTGGTCATTGGAGGCCGAACTGAGCTCTTCTACATTCACATCTTGCATGTTGACTTGTCCATGCGCCTCTTGATCTTCCCTAAGGTGTTCACACCTCCTTGTATTGTTTTCATACCTGAGAGTAATCAAATTACTTGAATTAGATAGAAGCTGACTCTCACAAGTAATAGGATTCATAAAAAGGAGCGAGTTCACCTGCTGATTGATTTGTTTAGCTCGTGCACGTGTTAGTGGTCCTTGGAAAAGATTTGGAGTTTCTCGAACAATATTAGGGGAAGTGAATGTTGATGGTGTTATGTTGCCCGTATCACCATGTGACCCGTCGCGGAGGGATGTTTCACACTCACTCGGACGTACTCAAAATGAATACAGAATTGTGCTGAAATGCACAAGCGAACATTGTAAGTTAAATCTGGGTGTTTGGCACTCAGTTTCGTTTCGTGCATCGCTTTCAATTTTTTCAACTTAGGAACTCGTCGTTGTGGAATATTTCACGGCGACTCGGACGGATTCGAAATGCATGCCTAAATGAGTTACAACACATATGAATTGCATTCGGTGTGTTTGGCACCCGGCTTCATTTCGTTCATTGTTTTCATTTCGTGCCGCAATGTTTCATTTTGGCTTGCTAGGTTGCAGCGTGTAAGGTGCTTGCCAAAATATTCCATTTCGTGCATCATTTTCGGCGTGTGTGGTGTTTGCCAGGATGTGTCATTTTGTGCATCATTTTCATTTTCGAATGGCTTCCGCTGCAGTGCCCGTTGGGACGCGTCGTGGAGGAATGTTTCAGACCTACTCGGAAGGATTCGATACAAATGATGAAAAGCACAAGCAAACATCACAAGTTCTTCCGGGGTGTTTGGCACTCGGTTCTGTTTCGTGCATCGGTTTCGTTTGTATTCAGCTTTTATTACCCGTGGGAACCCGTCGTGGTGGAACATTTGACACCGACTCGGACATATTAAAAATGCATGCCGAAATGAGTGGAAGCACATATGAATTCCACTCGATGTGTTTGGCACTCAGTTTCATCTCGTGCAACGTTTTCGAAAGGGCGCCGCTTGTTGTATTCGTTCGTGCTCATCGCGGAGAAATGTTTCACAACATCTCGGACGGACTCGAAATCCATGCCGGAATGTGCTTGGGCAAATATGAAGTTCATTCGGCATGATTGGAACGAAGTTTCGTTTCGTGCACCGTTTTGGTACACGTGTAGTTTACAATGAATATTTCGCATCGGCTCGGACGTACTCGAAATGCTTGTCCAAATGGGATAGGGCATATATGAAGTACATTCGGGGAGTTTGACACCAATTTTCTGTTCGTGCATCGTTTCCGTCCGGACGCAGCTTGCAGAACACCTTGCGACCCGTCGCGGAGGGATATTTCCACACTCACTCGGACGTTTTCGAAATGAATGCAGAACTGTAGCAGCAATGCATGGAAAGTCCACTCGCGCAGTTTGGCCAACATTTTCCTTTCGTGCATCGTTTTGATACGCACGCAGCTTGCAGTACCCGTTGGCACCTATCGCGGAGAAATGTTTTGCATCGACCCGGATGCAACAGAAATGCATGCCGAAATGAGCTTGGGCACACATGAACTCTATTCAGGGTGTTTGCCACAAGCTTTCTTTTCGTATTCGTTCTGGTACAAACGTGACTTGTAGTACCATTTGTCGTGTAGATTTCACACCGACACGGATGAGCCCAAATTGCTTGCCAAAATGTGCTACGGCAGACTTGAAGTCCATTCTGGTTGATTGACACTCAGCTTCATCTTATGCGTCGTTTTCTTATGAAAATCCTTGCACGTACAGGTACTCGTCGCGGAGGAATGTTTCACACGACTCGGAAAGATTCAAAACGCATGCCGAAATGTGCTTGGGCATATATGAAGTTCATTCGGCATGTTTGGAATAATGTTTTGTTTTTCGCACCATTCTAGTACGCGTGCAGTTTATATTACCATTAGGGACCCATTGTGCATGAATGTTTCGCTTCGAGTCAGACGTACTCGAAATGCTTGCTGAAACGGGCTAGGGTGCATATGAAGCCCTTTCGGGGAGTTTGACACCGGTTTCGTTTCGTGCATCGTTTTCATTCGGACGCAGCTTGCAGTACCCTTGTGACCCGTCGCGGAGGGATGTTTCACACTCACTCGGACGTACTCAAAATGAATGAAGAATTGTGCTGAAACGCACAAGCGAACATCGTAAGTTAATTCCGGGTGTTTGGCACTCAGTTTCGTTTCGTGCATCGCTTTCAATTTTTTCAGCTTAGGAACTCGTCGTTGTGGAATATTTCACGGCGACTCGAAC
Organism: Rhipidocladum racemiflorum; assembly: GCA_036346355.1. Lineage (NCBI taxonomy): Eukaryota > Viridiplantae > Streptophyta > Magnoliopsida > Poales > Poaceae > Rhipidocladum > Rhipidocladum racemiflorum. Next base: position 134,312 of record JAYEVF010000038.1, read on the forward strand.
GGATTCGAAATGCATGCCTAAATGAGTTACAACACATATGAATTGCATTCGGTGTGTTTGGCACCCGGCTTCATTTCGTTCATAGTTTTCGTTTCGTGCCGCAATGCTTCATTTTGGCTTGCTAGGTTGCAGCGTGTAAGGTGCTTGCCATAATGTTCTATTTCGTGCATCATTTTCGGCGTATGTGGTGTTTGCCAGGATGTGTCATTTCGTGCATCATTTTCATTTTCAAATGGCTTCCAGAGTGCCCGTTGGGACGCGTCGTGGAGGAATGTTTCAGACCTACTCGAATGGATTCTGATGTAACAGTGGGTGTCCCGATCTTTCGATGAGAATGATAACCTTTGATTTGGGTGGAGACGACTTTGACGATCCGACTACAACGTACAACGACGATGCGCCTTAGCAATCGCTAAATCAACTCCAGAGGGTATTGACCTTGCCGTGGGCACGATCAACCTGATCACGAAGATCAATTCCTGCAAGCAATCGAAGAACAAGCAAGAACAAGGCAAAAGCAATCTAAAATTGCAAATATAGATGAAGTATAGAAAAAGTTGGGGTTCCGATACAAGGAGCTTGTTAGGCGTCCGTTGAGCACGTATAAAAGACTCAAAATAGTAGCAAAAGGCTAAACTATCAAATAAACAAAACGCAAGTTATTTTGGGCGACTCCCTAACTATATATAGGAGAAATAGGAGGCCAAAACCAGGCTAGGGGCGTCCAAACCACATCCATGGCCGAGTAGGACTCCTATTCCTAGTTTGACTCGGATTTGGAAAGATGATCGAACTTGTTTTGCAAATTCCCGTTGACTCGTAAGGAATTTGGAGGTGGGGCCAGATCCGTTGGAAAGAGGACGACGAAATCTTTCAAACCTGTACTCATAGAGCCCAAACACCCTTGTGGATCAAAAGTTATGGTTGTTTTAAGTTGGTGCTGTCCCGGAGGCCGAATCCGAGTTGAACTTGTGCACCGGAAGAATTGGCTTCATGCTTGACGTTTGGGAGTCCTTCTCCTTGGTTCCTAAGGACAATAAAATCATCACAAGGATTAAATAAAATTCCATTCATTAAATTATTTGTATGCAACCCGAGGAACGCATTCACCTGGTAATTGAATTGACGTGCGCGAGATCGAGTAATTGGCCCTTGTATTACATTTTTGGTTTCAATTGGGTTTGTAGGCATGGCCGTATCCTTGGTAGTGATGTCCTCATCATCCTCCCCTTCTTGCATTTGAGTCGTCCTCGACTCAAGTTCATCATCTTCCCCTTCTTGCATTTGAGTCGTCTTCAACTCAAGTTCATCATCTTCTCCCAAGTATGGCTTTAGATCTGATAATTGAGTTGACAGGCTCGAGCTCGAGTCAATGGTCCTTAAACCGACGAAGATGTTGAAGGATGGCCAAGGTGGGGGTCGATAAAGCCAAGCAGATGGAGCCATCGTAGTAGATGTATACGAATTAGAGGATGCCGTGAAGTGTCGCCAACTTAATGGTCCTGGCCAAGGTGGGGGTCGATGAAACCATGCGGTTGATATAATTGCAGCAACACTCGGTGATGACCATATGTATGCAGTGTTAGTTCTGTCCATGATGAGCATGGTCTCATCAGATTCGATACAAATGATGAAAAGCACAAGCAAACATCACAAGTTCTTCTGGGGTGTTTGGCACTCGGTTCTGTTTCGTGCATCGATTTCGTTTGTATTCAGCTTTTATTACCCGTGGGAACCCGTCGTGGTGGAACATTTGACACCGACTCGGACATATTAAAAATGCATGCCGAAATGACTGGAAGCACATATGAATTCCACTCGATGTGTTTGGCACTCAGTTTCATCTCGTGCAACATTTTCGAACGGGCGCCGCTTGTTGTATTCGTTCGTGCTCATCGCGGAGAAATGTTTCACAACATCTCGGACGGACCCGAAATGCATGCCTGTGCTTGGGCAAATATGAAGTTCATTCGGCATGATTGGAACGAAGTTTCGTTTCGTGCACCGTTTTGGTACGCGTGTAGTTTACAGAACCATTAGGGACCCATCGTGCATGAATATTTCGCATCGGCTCGGACGTACTCGAAATGCTTGTCGAAATGGGATAGGGCATATATGAAGTCCATTCGGGGAGTTCGACACCTATTTTCCTTTCGTGCATCGTTTCCGTCCGGACGCAGCTTGCAGAACACCTTGCGACCCGTCGCGGAGGGATGTTTCCACACTCACTCGGACGTTTTCGAAATGAATGCAGAACTGTAGCAGCAATGCATGGAAAGTCCTCTCGCGCAGTTTGGCCAACATTTTCCTTTCGTGCATCGTTTTGATACGCACGCAGCTTGCAGTACCCGTTGGCACCTATCGCGGAGAAATGTTTTGCACCGACCCGGATGCAACAGAAATGCACGCCGAAATGAGCTTGGGCACACATGAACTCTATTCAGGGTGTCTGCCACAAGCTTTCTTTTCGTACTCGTTCTGGTACGAGCGTGACTTGTAATACCATTTGTCGTGTAGGTTTCACACTGACACGGATGAGCCCAAATTGCTTGCCAAAATGAGCTACGGCAAACATGAAGTCTATTCTGGTTGATTGACACTCAGCTTCATCTTATGCGTCGTTTTCTTGTGAAAATCCTTGCACCATACAAGTACTCGTCGCGTAGGAATGTTTCACACGACTCGGAAAGATTCAAAACGCATGCCGAAATGTGTTTGGGCATATATGAAGTTCATTCGGCATGTTTGGAACAATGTTTTGTTTTTTGCACCATTCTAGTACGCGTGCAGTTTACATTACCATTAGGGACCCATTGTGCATAAATGTTTCGCTCCGAGCCGGACGTACTCGAAATGCTTGCTGAAACGGGCTAGGGCGCATATGAAGCCCTTTCGGGGAGTTTGACACCGAGTTTCGTTTCGTGCATCGTTTTCATTCGGACGCAGCTTGCAGTAGTACCCCTTTTGACCCGTCCTGGAGGGATGTTTCACACTCACTCGGACGTACTCAAAATGAATGCAGAATTGTGCTGAAACGCACAAGCGAACATCGTTAGTTAATTCTGGGTGTTTGGCACTCACTTTCGTTTCGTGCATCGCTTTCAATTTTTTCAGCTTAGGAACTCGTCGTTGTGGAATATTTCACGGCGACTCGGACGGATTCGAAATGCATGCCTAAATGAGTTACAACACATATGAATTCCAATCGGTGTGTTTGGCACCCGGCTTCATTTCGTTCAACGTTTTCGTTTCGTGCTGCAATGTTTCATTTTGGCTTGCTAGGTTGCAGCGTGTAAGGTGCTTGCCATAATGTTCCATTTCGTGTATCATTTTCGGCGTGTGTGGTGTTTGCCAGGATGTGTCATTTCGTTCATCATTTTCATTTTCGAATGGCTTCCGCTGCAGTGCCCGTTGTGACGCGTCGTGGAGGAATGTTTCAGACCTACTCGAATGGATTCGATACAAATGATGAAAAGCACAAGCAAACATCACAAGTTCTTCCGGGGTGGTTGGCACTCGGTTCTGTTTCGTGCATCGGTTTCGTTTGTATTCAGCTTTTATTACCCGTGGGAACCCGTCGTGGTGGAACTTTTGACACCGACTCGGACATATTAAAAATGCATGCCGAAATGAGTGGAAGCACATATGAATTCCACTCGATGTGTTTGGCACTCAGTTTCATCTCGTGCAACGTTTTCGAACGGGCGCCGCTTGTTGTATTCGTTCGTGCTCATCGCGGAGAAATGTTTGACAACATCTCGGACGGACTCGAAATGCATGCCGGAATGTGCTTGGGCAAATATGAAGTTCATTCGGCATGATTGGAACGAAGTTTCGTTTCGTGCACCGTTTTGGTACGCGTGTAGTTTACTGTACCCATTAGGGACCCGTCGTGCATGAATATTTCGCATCGGCTCGGACGTACTCGAAATGCTTGTCGAAGTGGGATAGGGCATATATGAAGTCCATTCGGGGAGTTCGACACCAATTTTCCTTTCGTGCATCGTTTCCGTCCGGACGCAGCTTGCAGAACACCTTGCGACCCGTCGCGGAGGGATGTTTCCACACTCACTCGGACGTTTTCGAAATGAATGCAGAACTGTAGCAGCAATGCATGGAAAGTCCTCTCGCGCAGTTTGGCCTACATTTTCCTTTCGTGCATCGTTTTGATACGCACGCAGCTTGCAGTACCCGTTGGCACCTATCGCGGAGAAATGTTTTGCACCGACCCGGATGCAACAGAAATGCACGCCGAAATGAGCTTGGGCACACATGAACTCTATTCAGGGTGTCTGCCACAAGCTTTCTTTTCGTACTCGTTCTGGTACGAGCGTGACTTGTAATACCATTTGTCGTGTAGGTTTCACACCGACACGGATGAGCCCAAATTGCTTGCCAAAATGAGCTACGGCAAACATGAAGTCTATTCTGGTTGATTGACACTCAGCTTCATCTTATGCGTCGTTTTATTGTGAAAATCCTTGCACCATACAGGTACTCCTCGCTGAGGAATGTTTCACACGACTCGGAAAGATTCAAAACGCATGCCGAAATGTGCTTGGGCATATATGAAGTTCATTCGGCATGTTTGGAACAATGTTTTGTTTTTTTGCACCATTCTAGTACGCGTGCAGTTTACATTACCATTAGGGACCCATTGTGCATAAATGTTTCGCTCCGAGCCGGATGTACTCGAAATGTTTGCTGAAACGGGCTAGGGCGCATATGAAGCCCTTTCGGGGAGTTTGACACCGAGTTTCGTTTCGTGCATCGTTTTCATTCGGACGCAGCTTGCAGTAGTACCCCTTTTGACCCGTCCTGGAGGGATGTTTCACACTCACTCGGACGTACTCAAAATGAATGCAGAATTGTGCTGAAACGCACAAGCGAACATCGTTAGTTAATTCTGGGTGTTTGGCACTCACTTTCGTTTCGTGCATCGCTTTCAATTTTTTCAGCTTAGGAACTCGTCGTTGTGGAATATTTCACGGCGACTCGGACGGATTCGAAATGCATGCCTAAATGAGTTACAACACATATGAATTGCAATCGGTGTGTTTGGCACCCGGCTTCATTTCGTTCAACGTTTTCGTTTCGTGCCGCAATGTTTCATTTTGGCTTGCTAGGTTGCAGCGTGTAAGGTGCTTGCCATAATGTTCCATTTCGTGCATCATTTTCGGCGTGTGTGGTGTTTGCCAGGATGTGTCATTTCGTGCATAATTTTCATTTTCGAATGGCTTCCGCTGCAGTGCCCGTTGGGACACGTCGTGGAGGAATGTTTCAGACCTACTCGAATGGATTCGATACAAATGATGAAAAGCACAAGCAAACATCACAAGTTCTTCCGGGGTGGTTGGCACTCGGTTCTGTTTCGTGCATCGGTTTTGTTTGTATTCAGCTTTTATTACCCGTGGGAACCCGTCGTGGTGGAACTTTTGACAGCGACTCGGACATATTAAAAATGCATGCCGAAATGAATGGAAGCACATATGAATTCCACTCGATGTGTTTGGCACTCAGTTTCATCTCGTGCAACGTTTTCGAACGGGCGCCGCTTGTTGTATTCGTTCGTGCTCATCGCGGAGAAATGTTTGACAACATCTCGGACGGACTCGAAATGCATGCCGGAATGTGCTTGGGCAAATATGAAGTTCATTCGGCATGATTGGAACGAAGTTTCATTTCGTGCACCGTTTTGGTACGCGTGTAGTTTACTGTACCCATTAGGGACCCGTCGTGCATGAATATTTCGCATCGGCTCGGACGTACTCGAAATGCTTGTCGAAATGGGATAGGGCATATATGAAGTCCATTCGGGGAGTTTGACACCAATTTTCCTTTCGTGCATCGTTTCCGTCCGGACGCAGCTTGCAGAACACCTTGCGACCCGTCGCGGAGGGATGTTTCCACACTCACTCGGACGTTTTCGAAATGAATGCAGAACTGTAGCAGCAATGCATGGAAAGTCCTCTCGCGCAGTTTGGCCTACATTTTCCTTTCGTGCATCGTTTTGATACGCACGCAGCTTGCAGTACCCGTTGGCACCTATCGCGGAGAAATGTTTTGCACCGACCCGGATGCAACAGAAATGCACGCCGAAATGAGCTTGGGCACACATGAACTCTATTCAGGGTGTCTGCCACAAGCTTTCTTTTCGTACTCGTTCTGGTACGAGCGTGACTTGTAATACCATTTGTCGTGTAGGTTTCACACCGACACGGATGAGCCCAAATTGCTTGCCAAAATGAGCTACGGCAAACATGAAGTCTATTCTGGTTGATTGACACTCAGCTTCATCTTATGCGTCGTTTTCTTGTGAAAATCCTTGCACCATACAGGTACTCCTCACGGAGGAATGTTTCACACGACTCGGAAAGATTCAAAACGCATGCCGAAATGTGCTTGGGCATATATGAAGTTCATTCGGCATGTTTGGAACAATGTTTTGTTTTTTGCACCATTCTAGTACGCGTGCAGTTTACATTACCATTAGGGACCCATTGTGCATAAATGTTTCGCTCCGAGCCGGACGTACTCGAAATGTTTGCTGAAACGGGCTAGGGCGCATATGAAGCCCTTTCGGGGAGTTTGACACCGAGTTTCGTTTCGTGCATCGTTTTCATTCGGACGCAGCTTGCAGTAGTACCCCTTTTGACCCGTCCTGGAGGGATGTTTCACACTCACTCGGACGTACTCAAAATGAATGCAGAATTGTGCTGAAACGCACAAGCGAACATCGTTAGTTAATTCTGGGTGTTTGGCACTCACTTTCGTTTCGTGCATCGCTTTCAATTTTTTCAGCTTAGGAACTCGTCGTTGTGGAATATTTCACGGCGACTCGGACGGATTCGAAATGCATGCCTAAATGAGTTACAACACATATGAATTGCAATCGGTGTGTTTGGCACCCGGCTTCATTTCGTTCAACGTTTTCGTTTCGTGCCGCAATGTTTCATTTTGGCTTGCTAGGTTGCAGCGTGTAAGGTGCTTGCCATAATGTTCCATTTCGTGCATCATTTTCGGCGTGTGTGGTGTTTGCCAGGATGTGTCATTTCGTGCATCATTTTCATTTTCGAATGGCTTCCGCTGCAGTGCCCGTTGGGACGCGTCGTGGAGGAATGTTTCAGACCTACTCGAATGGATTCGATACAAATGATGAAAAGCACAAGCAAACATCACAAGTTCTTCCGGGGTGTTTGGCACTCGGGTCTGTTTCGTGCATCCGTTTCGTTTGTATTAAGCTTTTATTACCCGTGAGAACCCATCGTGGTGGAACATTTGACACCAACTCGGACATATTAAAAATGCATGCCGAAATGAGTGGAAGCACATATGAATTCCACTCGATGTGTTTGGCACTCAGTTTCATCTCGTGCAACGTTTTCGAACGGGCGCCGCTTGTTGTATTCGTTCGTGCTCATCGCGGAGAAATGTTTGACAACATCTCGGACGGACTCGAAATGCATGCCGGAATGTGCTTAAGCAAATATGAAGTTCATTCGGCATGATTGGAACGAAGTTTCGTTTCGTGCACCGTTTTGGTACGCGTGTAGTTTACTGTACCCATTAGGGACCCGTCGTGCATGAATATTTCGCATCGGCTCGGACGTACTCGAAATGCTTGTCGAAATGGGATAGGGCATATATGAAGTCCATTCGGGGAGTTTGACACCAATTTTCCTTTCGTGCATCGTTTCCGTCCGGACGCAGCTTGCAGAACACCTTGCGACCCGTCGCGGAGGGATGTTTCCACACTCACTCGGACGTTTTCGAAATGAATGCAGAACTGTAGCAGCAATGCATGGAAAGTCCTCTCGCGCAGTTTGGCCTACATTTTCCTTTCGTGCATCGTTTTGATACGCACGCAGCTTGCAGTACCCGTTGGCACCTATCGCGGAGAAATGTTTTGCACCGACCCGGATGCAACAGAAATGCACGCCGAAATGAGCTTGGGCACACATGAACTCTATTCAGGGTGTCTGCCACAAGCTTTCTTTTCGTACTCGTTCTGGTACGAGCGTGACTTGTAATACCATTTGTCGTGTAGGTTTCACACCGACACGGATGAGCCCAAATTGCTTGCCAAAATGAGCTACGGCAAACATGAAGTCTATTCTGGTTGATTGACACTCAGCTTCATCTTTTGCGTCGTTTTCTTGTGAAAATCCGTGCACCGTTTTGGTACGCGTGTAGTTTACAGTACCCATTGTGCATGAATATTTCGCATCGGCTCGAACGTACTCGAAATGCTTATCGAAATGGGATAGGGCATATATGAAGTCCATTCGGGGAGTTTGACACCAATTTTCCTTTCGTGCATCATTTCCGTCCGGACGCAGCTTGCAGAACACCTTGCGACCCGTCGCGGAGGGATGTTTCCACACTCACTCGGACGTTTTCGAAATGAATGCAGAACTGTAGCAGCAATGCATGGAAAGTCCACTCGCGCAGTTTGGCCTACATTTTCCTTTCGTGCATCGTTTTGATACGCACGCAGCTTGCAGTACCTGTTGGCACCTATCGCGGAGAAATGTTTTGCACCGACCCGGATGCAACAGAAATGCACGAAATGAGCTTGGGCACACATGAACTCAATTCAGGGTGTCTGCCACAAGCTTTCTTTTCGTACTCGTTCTGGTACGAACGTAACTTGTACTACCATTTGTCGTGTAGGTTTCACACCGACACGGATGTGCCCAAATTGCTTGCCAAAATGAGCTACGGCAGACATGAAGTCCATTCAGGTTGATTGACACTCAGCTTCATCTTATGCGTCGTTTTCTTGTGAAAATCCTTGCACCATATAGGTACTCCTCGCGGAGGAATGTTTCACACGACTCGGAAAGATTCAAAACGCATGCCGAAATGTGCTTGGGCATATATGAAGTTCATTCGGCATGTTTGGAACAATGTTTTGTTTTTTGCACCATTCTAGTACGCGTGCAGTTTACATTACCATTAGGGACCCATTGTGCATAAATGTTTCGCTCCGAGCCGGACGTACTCGAAATGTTTGCTGAAACGGGCTAGGGCGCATATGAAGCCCTTTCGGGGAGTTTGACACCGAGTTTCGTTTCGTGCATCGTTTTCATTCGGACGCAGCTTGCAGTAGTACCCCTTTTGACCCGTCCTGGAGGGATGTTTCACACTCACTCGGACGTACTCAAAATGAATGCAGAATTGTGCTGAAACGCACGTTTAACATCGTTAGTTAATTCTGGGTGTTTGGCACTCACTTTCGTTTCGTGCATCGCTTTCAATTTTTTCAGCTGAGGAACTCGTCGTTGTGGAATATTTCACGGCGACTCGGACGGATTCGAAATGCATGCCTAAATGAGTTACAACACATATGAATTGCAATCGGTGTGTTTGGCACCCGGCTTCATTTCGTTCAACGTTGCTTTCGCGTCGCAATGTTTCATTTTGGCTTGCTAGGTTGCAGCGTGTAAGGTGCTTGCCATAATGTTCCATTTCGTGCATCATTTTCGGCGTGTGTGGTGTTTGCCAGGATGTGTCATTTCGTGCATCATTTTCATTTTCGAATGGCTTCCGCTGCAGTGCCCGTTGGGACGCGTCGTGGAGGAATGTTTCAGACCTACTCGAATGGATTCGATACAAATGATGAAAAGCACAAGCAAACATCACAAGTTCTTCCGGGGTGTTTGGCACTCGGGTCTGTTTCGAGCATCCGTTTCGTTTGTATTAAGCTTTTATTACCCGTAGGAACCCATCGTGGTGGAACATTTGACACCAACTCGGACATATTAAAAATGCATGCCGAAATGAGTGGAAGCACATATGAATTCCACTAGTTGTGTTTGGCACTCAGTTTCAACTCGTCCAACGTTTTCGAACGGGTGCCGCTTGTTGTATTCGTTCGTCCTCATCGCGGAGAAATGTTGCACAACATTTCGGACGGACTCGAAATGCATGCCGGAATGTGCTTGGGCAAATATGAAGTTCATTCGGCATGATTGGAACGAAGTTTCGTTTCGTGCACCGTTTTGGTACGCGTGTAGTTTACTGTACCCATTGTGCATGAATATTTCGCATCGGCTCGAACGTACTCAAAATGCTTATCGAAATGGGATAGGGCATATATGAAGTCCATTCGGGGAGTTTGACACCAATTTTCCTTTCGTGCATCATTTCCGTCCGGACGCAGCTTGCTGAACACCTTGCGACCCGTCGCGGAGGGATGTTTCCACACTCACTCGGACGTTTTCGAAATGAATGCAGAACTGTAGCAGCAATGCATGGAAAGTCCACTCGCGCAGTTTGGCCTACATTTTCCTTTCGTGCATCGTTTTGATACGCACGCAGCTTGCAGTACCTGTTGGCACCTATCGCGGAGAAATGTTTTGCACCGACCCGGATGCAACAGAAATGCACGCCGAAATGAGCTTGGGCACACATGAACTCAATTCAGGGTGTCTGCCACAAGCTTTCTTTTCGTACTCGTTCTGGTACGAACGTAACTTGTACTACCATTTGTCGTGTAGGTTTCACACCGACACGGATGTGCCCAAATTGCTTGCCAAAATGAGCTACGGCAGACATGAAGTCCATTCAGGTTGATTGACACTCAGCTTCATCTTATGCGTCGTTTTCTTGTGAAAATCCTTGCACCATACAGGTACTCCTCGCGGAGGAATGTTTCACACGACTCGGAAAGATTCAAAACGCATGCCGAAATGTGCTTGGGCATATATGAAGTTCATTCGGCATGTTTGGAACAATGTTTTGTTTTTTGCACCATTCTAGTACGCGTGCAGTTTACATTACCATTAGGGACCCATTGTGCATAAATGTTTCGCTCCGAGCCGGACGTACTCGAAATGTTTGCTGAAACGGGCTAGGGCGCATATGAAGCCCTTTCGGGGAGTTTGACACCGAGTTTCGTTTCGTGCATCGTTTTCATTCGGACGCAGCTTGCAGTAGTGCCCCTTTTGACCCGTCCTGGAGGGATGTTTCACACTCACTCGGACGTACTCAAAATGAATGCAGAATTGTGCTGAAACGCACAAGCGAACATCGTTAGTTAATTCTGGGTGTTTGGCTTACTTTCGTTTCGTGCATCGCTTTCAATTTTTTCAGCTTAGGAACTCGTCGTTGTGGAATATTTCACGGCGACTCGGACGGATTCGAAATGCATGCCTAAATAAGTTACAACACATATGAATTGCAATCGGTGTGTTTGGACCCGGCTTCATTTCGTTCAACGTTTTCGTTTCGTGCCGCAATGTTTCATTTTGGCTTGCTAGGTTGCAGCGTGTAAGGTGCTTGCCATAATGTTCCATTTCGTGCATCATTTTCGGCGTGTGTGGTGTTTGCCAGGATGTGTCATTTCGTGCATCATTTTCATTTTCGAGTGGCTTCCGCTGCAGTGCCCGCTGGGACGCTGGGCTGCGGAGGAATGTTTCAGACCTACTCGAATGGATTCGATACAAATGATGAAAAGCACAAGCAAACATAACAAGTTCTTCCGGGGTGTTTGGCACTCGGGTCTGTTTCGTGCATCCGTTTCGTTTGTATTAAGCTTTTATTACCCGTGGGAACCCATCGTGGTGGAACATTTGACACCAACTCGGACATATTAAAAATGCATGCTGAAATGAGTGGAAGCACATATGAATTCCACTCGATGTGTTTGGCACTCAGTTTCATCTCGTGCAACGTTTTCGAACGGGCGCCGCTTATTGTATTCGTTCGTGCTCATCGCGGAGAAATGTTTGACAACATCTCGGACGGACTTGAAATGCATGCCGGAATGTGCTTGGGCAAATATGAAGTTCATTCGGCATGATTGGAACGAAGTTTCGTTTCGTGCACCGTTTTGGTACGCGTGTAGTTTATTACTGTACCCATTAGGGACCCGTCGTGCATGAATATTTCGTATCGGCTCGGACGTACTCGAAATGCTTGTCGAAATGGGATAGGGCATATATGAAGTCCATTCGGGGAGTTTGACACCAATTTTCTTTTCGTGCATCAAGCTTCCGTCCTGGACGCAGCTTGCAGAACACCTTGCGACCCGTCGCGAGGGATGTTTCCACACTCACTGACGCTTTTGAAATGAATGCAGAACTGTAGCAGCAATGCATGGAAAGTCCTCTCGCGCAGTTTGGCCTACATTTTCCTTTCGTGCATCGTTTTGATACGCACGCAGCTTGCAGTACCCGTTGGCACCTATCGCGGAGAAATGTTTTGCACCGACCCGGATGCAACAGAAATGCACGCCAAAATGAGCTTGGGCACACATGAACTCTATTCAGGGTGTCTGCCACAAGCTTTCTTTTCGTACTCGTTCTGGTACGAGCGTGACTTGTAATACCATTTGTCGTGTAGGTTTCACACCGACACGGATGAGCCCAAATTGCTTGCCAAAATGAGCTACGGCAAACATGAAGTCTATTCTGGTTGATTGACACTCAGCTTCATCTTATGCGTCGTTTTCTTGTGAAAATCCTTGTACCATACAGGTACTCCTCGCGGAGGAATGTTTCACACGACTCAGAAAGATTCAAAACGCATGCCGAAATGTGCTTGGACATATATGAAGTTCATTCGGCATGTTTGGAACAATGTTTTGTTTTTTGCACCATTCTAGTACGCATGCAGTTTACATTACCATTAGGGACCCATTGTGCATAAATGTTTCGCTCCGAGCCGGACGTACTCGAAATGTTTGCTGAAACGGTCTAGGGCGCATATGAAGCCTTTTCGGGGAGTTTGACACCGAGTTTCGTTTCGTGCATCGTTTTCATTCGGACGCAGCTTGCAGTAGTACCCCTTTTGACCTGTCCTGGAGGGATGTTTCACACTCACTCGGACGTACTCAAAATGAATGCAGAATTGTGCTGAAACGCATGCTTAACATCGTTAGTTAATTCTGGTGTTTGGCACTCACTTTCGTTTCGTGCATCGCTTTCAATTTTTTCAGCTTAGGAACTCGTCGTTGGGGTATATTTCACGGCGACTCGGACGGATTCGAAATGCATGCCTAAATAAGTTACAACACATATGAATTGCAATCGGTGTGTTTGGCACCGGCTTCATTTCGCTCAACGTTTTCGCTTTCGCGGCGCAATGTTTCATTTTGGCTTGCTAGGTTGCAGCGTGTAAGGTGCTTGCCATAATGTTCCATTTCGTGCATCATTTTCGGCGTGTGTGGTGTTTGCCAGGATGTGTCATTTCGTGCATCATTTTCATTTTCGAGTGGCTTCCGCTGCAGTGCCCGCTAGACGCTGGGCGTGGAGGAATGTTTCAGACCTACTCGAATGGATTCGATACAAATGATGAAAAGCACAAGCAAACATAACAAGTTCTTCTGGGGTGTTTGGCACTCGGGTCTGTTTCGTGCATCCGTTTCGTTTGTATTAAGCTTTTATTATCCGTGGGAACCCATCGTGGTGGAACATTTGACACCAACTCGGACATATGAAAAATGCATGCCGAAATGAGTGGAAGCACATATGAATTCCACTCGATGTATTTGGCACTCAGTTTCATCTCGTGCAACGTTTTCGAACGGGCGCCGCTTGTTGTATTCGTTCGTGCTCATCGCGGAGAATTGTTTGACAACATCTCGGACGGACTTGAAATGCATGCCGGAATGTGCTTGGGCAAATATGAAGTTCATTCGGCATGATTGGAACGAAGTTTCGTTTCGTGCACCGCTTTTGCACGCTGCGTGTAGTTTATTACTGTACCCATTAGGGACCCGTCGTGCATGAATATTTCGTATCGGCTCGGACGTACTCGAAATGCTTGTCGAAATGGGATAGGGCATATATGAAGTCCATTCGGGGAGTTTGACACCAATTTTCTTTTCGTGCATCGTTTCTGTCCGGACGCAGCTTGCAGAACACCTTGCGACCCGTCGCGGAGGGATGTTTCCACACTCACTCGGACGTTTTCGAAATGAATGCAGAACTGTAGCAGCAATGCATGGAAAGTCCTCTCGCGCAGTTTGGCCTACATTTTCCTTTTGTGCATCGTTTTGATACGCACGCAGCTTGCAGTACCCGTTGGCACCTATCGCGGAGAAATATTTTGCACCGACCCGGAAGCAACAGAAATGCACGCCGAAATGAGCTTGGGCACACATGAACTCTATTCAGGGTGTCTGCCACAAGCTTTCTTTTCGTACTCGTTCTGGTACGAGCGTGACTTGTAATACCATTTGTCGTGTAGGTTTCACACCGACACGGATGAGCCCAAATTGCTTGCCAAAATGAGCTACGGCAAACATGAAGTCTATTCTGGTTGATTGACACTCAGCTTGATGGCGCCGTGATGGCACTATGGGTGTCCCGATCTTTCGATGAGAAACACACGATCGATTTGTTAGAGTCGACTTTGACGATCCGACTACACCGTACGACGACGATGCGCCTTAGCAATCGCTAAACCAACTCCAGCGGGTTATTGATCTTGCCGTGGGCACGATCAACCTGAACACGAGGTTCAATTCCTGCAAGCAACCGAAGAACAAGCAAGAACAATAGGATAAGCAATCTGAAATTGCGGATAAAACTGGAAGCGAAACAAAGTGGAGTCTTATTGACGATCTTGACAAGGTGGCTGTCCAGCACAACTCGCAGGATCAAGTTTGCACTTGGCTAAACTAATCAAATAAAACCCAAAACCCTAAGGAGCCGATGTCTGGCTATTTATAAGAGGTAGGGGCGTGGGAAACACGTCCAAAACAGTAGGATACCAACTACAACTCTATTACAAGGCCCAAAGCCCACGTCTTCTCGATTTGGAAAAGTGACGCCAATTGTTTTGCAGATTCCCGTTGACTCGGACGGAATTTGGGGATGGGGTCGGATCCGTTGGAAAGAGGACGTCGAAACCTTTCAAACCAGTACTCATAGACCCCAAACACCCTTGTGGATCAAAAGTTATGGTCGTTTTAAGTTGGTGCTGTCCCGGAGGCCGAATCCGAGTATAACTTGTGCACCGGAAGAATTGGCTTCATGCTTGACGTTTGGGAGTCCTTCTCCATGGTTCCTAAGGACAATAAAATCATCACGAGGATTAAATAGCATTCCATTCATTAAATTATTTGTATGCAACCCGAGGAATGCATTCACCTGGTAATTGAATTGTCGCGCGCGAGCTCGAGTGATTGGCCCTTGTATTACATTGTTGGCTTCAATTGGATTTGTAGGCATGGCCGTATGCATGGTAGTGATGTCCTCATCATCCTCCCCTTCTTGCATTTGAGTCGTCCTCGACTCAAGTTCATCATCTTCTCCCAAGTTTGTCTTTAGATCTGATAATTCATTTGACGGGCTCCAGCTCGAGTCAATGGTCCTTGAACCGACGAAGATGTAGAAGGATGGCCAAGGCGGGGGTCGATAAAGCCATGCAGATGGAGCCATCGTAGTAGTTGTATACGAAGTAGAGGATGCTGTGAAGTATCGCCAACTTAATGGTCCTGGCCAAGGTGGGGGTCGATGAAACCATGCAGTTGATATAACTGTAGCAATACTTGGTGATGACCATATGTATGCAGTGTTAGTTCTGTCCATGATGAGCATGGTCTCATCATCCTCCCTTTCTTGAAGTGGAGTCGTCCTCGACTCCATCATATTTTCCTGTGAAATGTTAGTAATGACAGGAAACAAAGCAATATGCACATTTGCAATGAAATCAATGAATCGAGAATTTCTATCAACCGTATCCTCCCTTTCTTGAAAACTATCATGTGACTTGTGAATGGAACCAAATGTACTTGGTCTGACATGATTAGTGATATGGCAATTATTAAATTGATGACATTGTTGCATTGCAAACGGAGGTTTAAAATCTGAACAAATGTAAACTCGATGTGCTTTATACTCTCCTTTCTCACTATTTTTGCCAATAACATAAAAGATATTTATTGATAACCATGACAAATCAGAATGTACAAAAAGGCTCTCCTCTAAATAATTCAGATCACAAGGAACATCAAATTCAATGTAGCCTAATGTATATAAAGAAGACATCAATTGCAACTCATCATTTTCGCTTGTGATGTGAATGACATGTTTATTTTCAGCATAAGTTTCTAGTGTGTTAACAAAGGTGACATGTCCATTTGCTAGTTGTGTCATGGATATAAGTGAAGTATTATCACACAACTCTTCTTTATCACAAGAAATAACAAGCAAATCATCTTGTAACAAAGCAAAATCAGCAATTGGTTCCACTATTAGTTGCTCTACGATAGCATGATTTGTGGATAGGTTTTGCTCTTCAAAATTATCTTCTCCATGTGTAAAGTCCATACCTGTTACATTACCTTGTAAGTTCTCATCAGCTGTTGTAGGTGTTTCTTCAACTATTATCTCTTCACATATACATGGGGTAGTACTGATCGGTTCTTTCTCCATATGCTCTTCTACATCATTCTCTCGATGGTGCTTACTTTTCTGCAAAATATTAGCTACAAAAGAAGGTGCAACAATGGGCGCCTCAAATGAAGCTAATGATTCTTTCAAGGATTCAGCAAGCATATTTTCAACTCTATAAGCACATACAACCAATTCTGAAAGAGAACTATATGTTTCATCAATAAGAGCATCTTGAATTTCTTGATTAAGTCCACGTATGAACCTAAGCTCTGTTGCTTCTTCACCTTCATCTAAACCACAACGCAACAAATGATTTTGCAATCGTTCATAGTATTCCTTAACGCACTTATTTCCTTGTTTCAAGCATTGGAGTCTAGTATACAAAAATTCAGAATGATATTCAGGAACATAATCAATTCTCATAAGTCTTTTCATGGCCTTCCAATTTTCAGGTTTTCTCTCTTTTCTACAAATATGTTTCCACCATGTTAATGCATATTCATTTAGCACACTAGCAGCAATCCTAATCTTTTCATTTTCAGACAAATCATACTTGCCAAATTCTTTGTCTACTGCTATCTCCCAATTAATATAGGCATCAGGATCATAATGACCATTAAAAGGTGGAATGGCGAATTTAACCTTATCTAGGGAATCATCATCAACATGTACCTGAGCATGTAGTATGCCATTTTTGTTGCTTAGAAGATGAGGTGGAGGACTGGAAGTTCCGGGGGCAGTACCTGCAAGCTTATCAAGTCTAGACAAAATAGTAGCAAGATTAGCGTTAGCAACTCCCTGAGCAGTCTCGATAGACCGAAGGCGGTCTTCTTGCATCAACATTCTAGCAACAATTCCCTTTGCTCGTGGAGAGTGATGCATCGAATCCTCATCACCTAACATGGTTAGTAGAAGAAAAGAAAACAATATAACAAGTATAATGTTCCTATCAACTACAAGGAGGTGGTGGCAATTCTCTCAAGCGCTCAAGCCTATGACCCAAGTTCTTACAAGTTCTTACAATGCAGCAGGCGTTGTCGGCCGTTGGCGTTGTCAAAGGTTCTCCGAAGTTTGTGTAGAGCGATTGCCAAGGGATCGAACGCCTGTACGGGTAGAAAGTGGAGCTTGGACAGGCTTAATTTAGTAGCAAAAGGTTAGCAATAATCCAATCAGTGAATGCAAAATTGAAGAATTGTTCAACGTCTAGTCACTAGTTGCTGACTCGAGGCTAGCAAGGACTGTGACTCAAAACTGTGGTCGGCGACCGTACAGTTCCGCAGCAGATAAAAAAAAATCAGCGCGAAAAAAATTCGCGAAAGAAGGGAACTATCTCAAAAGACTGGTGATCTTGTGAAAATAGGTTTGGCACATAAAAATTTTCGGATCTGTTCCGACTCGTTTTTCTTTCAAGTGCTATGCAGGCGGAAGACCAGTCGTGTGACCAGTCGGGCGGCCAGGTGGGCGATTCATCAAAGCGCCCGACGATCGAACTGTGGCGACTGTGTGGGCGACCAATGACGCGACGATCGACCTAACAGTGGGCGACGATGTGGGCGACGATCGAGGCAACCATCGGCTAACAGTGGGCGACCAACGGCGGGCGACGATCGGGGAGGCAACCACGGCTAACAGAGGGCAGCTGGTCGGACGACCAAGTAGACGATCAGTCAAGCGGCGACTAGTCGAGGCGACTACCGGCTAACAGTGGGCGACCAGTCAAAGCGGCGTCCAGTCGGGAGAAAAGAAAACTTCGGTCCGAACACCTTTTTTTCTCTTTTTTTTTTTTTTCAACAGTTCGGGACCGAAACGGAACACAACTCGAAACCGAATACAACTCGAAACCGCTTTCTGACCTGGACTCCAACTAGACTAGAATTCAGCAACTCGACACGACGATGCAACCAAAAATTCAATAACGCAGTGCACTGGAAAGGAAAATGCGAGGCTCAAATTGTTTTGGTATGGGGAGATCCAATCTGATGGCGTTTCTCTGGACTATAGGAAAGATATCAATCTACTAATCTAGGGTAAAGAATTCTCACCGAGCAACCTGGTTTGCTCTGATACCACTTGATGGCGCCGTGATGGCACTATGGGTGTCCCGATCTTTCGATGAGAAACACACGATCGATTTGTTAGAGTCGACTTTGACTATCCGACTACACCGTACGACGACGATGCGCCTTAGCAATCGCTAAACCAACTCCAGCGGGTTATTGATCTTGCCGTGGGCACGATCAACCTGAACACGAAGTTCAATTCCTGCAAGCAACCGAAGAACAAGCAAGAACAATAGGATAAGCAATCTGAAATTGCGGATAAAACTGGAAGCGAAACAAAGTGGAGTCTTATTGACGATCTTGACAAGGTGGTTGGGCAAATATGAAGTTCATTCGGCATGATTGGAACGAAGTTTCGTTTCGTGCACCGTTTTGGTACGCGTGTAGTTTACTGTACCCATTAGGGACCCGTCGTGCATGAATATTTCGCATCGGCTCGGACGTACTCGAAATGCTTGTCGAAATGGGATAGGGCATATATGAAGTCCATTCGGGGAGTTTGACACCAATTTTCCTTTCGTGCATCGTTTCCGTCCGGACGCAGCTTGCAGAACACCTTGCGACCCGTTGATGAGGACATCACTACCATGGATACGGCAATGTCTACAAACCCAATTGAAACCAACAATGTAATACAAGGGCCAATTACTCGAGCTCGCGCACGTCAATTCAATTGCCAGGTGAATGCGTTCCTCGGGTTGCATACAAATAATATAATGAATGGAATGCTATTTAATCCTTGTGATGATTTTATTGTCCTTAGGAACCAAGGAGAAGGACTCCCAAAAGTCAAGCATGAAGTCAATTCTTCCGGTGCACATCTTCAACTCGGATTCAGCCTCCGGGACAGCACCAAATTAAAATAACCATAACTTTTGATCCACAAGAGTGTTTGAGGTATATGAGTACTGGTTTGAAAGGTTTCGACGTCCTCTTTCCAACGGATCCTGCCCCACCTCCAAATTCCTTACGAGTCAACGGAATCTGCAAAACAAGTTCGGTCATCTTTCCAAATCCAAGTCAAACTAGGAATAGGAGTCCTACTTGGCCATGGATGTGGTTTGGACGCCCCTAGCCTGGTTTTGGCATCCTATTTCTCCTATATATAGGTAGGAGTCCCAAAAATAACTTGGGTTTTGGTTATTTGATAGTTTAGCCTTTTGCTACTATTTGAGTCTTTTAGACGTGCTCAACGGCCGCCTAACAAGCTCCTTGTATCGGAACCCCAACTTTTCAATACTTCATCCATATTTGCAATTTTAGATTGCTTTTACCTTGTTCTTGCTTGTTCTTCGATTGCTTGCAGGAATTGATCTTCGTGATCAGGTTGATCGTGCCCACGGCAAGGTCAATAATAACCCTCTGGAGTTGGTTTAGCGATTGCTAAGGCGCATCGTCGTTGTACGTTGTAGTCGGATCGTCAAAGTCGTCTCCACCTAAATCGAAGGTTATCATTCTCATCGAAAGATCGGGACACCCAGTGTTACATCAAGTGGTATCAGAGCCAGGTGGAATGGCGAATTTAACCTTGCCTAGAGAATCATCATCAACATGTACCTGAGCATGTAGTATGTCATTTTTGTTGCATAGAAGAGAGGTGGAGGATTGGAAGTTCCTGCGGCAGTACCTGCAAGCGTATCAAGTCTAGACAAAATAGTAGCAAGATTAGTGTTAGCAACTCTCTGAGCGGTCTCGATAGACCGGAGGTGGTCTTCTTGCAGCGACATTCTAGCAACAATTCCCTTTGCGCGTGGAGAGTGATGCAGCGAATCCTCATCACCTGACATGGTTAGTAGAAGACAAGAAAACAATATAACCAGTATAATGTTCCTATCAACTACAAGGAGGTGGTGGCAATTCTCTCAACATTCAAGCCTATAACCAAAGCTCTTACAAGTTCTTACATGCAGCAGGTGTTGACGGCCGTTGGCGTGGTTAAAAGTTCTCCGAAGCTTGGATAAAGCGATTGCCAAGGGACCGAACAAAAGTACGAGGTTGGCTGTGGAGCTTGGATAGGCAATATTTATTTGCTATGCAATCTGATAATTCTAGTTATTGTAATGATAAGTAATGATCCAAACTAGAATTCACAAGCCCTAGTTGCCGATCTCAAAGATATAAGTGAATTTGAAGGCAACACACACGCAGAGATAATCGCACTTATGCAATCAAGGAATGAGCTATAAAATATAAGTGATGCACCAAAAGCTCTATTGCATAAGTCGTAGAGACGCTAACTTATTGCTTTGAGAATGTAAAAGGGCACAAGATTGCTCACTAATTAATAAATTGCACAATATAAAAAGTAACTAACACAAATTAGGGTTTTGCTCAATGTAGTGCGACCGGCCACAATCTTCGTTCTCTTTTCCTTTTTGGCCTTTTGGCTCTTTCTCTTTTCTTTCTTTTGGTGACTTTCGGCTAACACTTTGTTCCAAACATGCCGAATGAACTTCATATATGCACAAGCACATTTCGGCATGCGTTTTGAATCTTTCCGAGTGGTGTGAAACACTCCTCCGCGACGAGTACCGTATGGTGCAAGGATTTTCAGCAGAAAACGACGCATAAGATGAAGCTGAGTGTCAATCAACCAGAATGGACTTCATGTCTGCCGTAGCTCATTTTGGCAAGCAACTTGGGCCCATCCGTGTCGGTGTGAAACCTACACGACAAATGGTACAACAAGTCACGTTCGTACCTGATGAGGACATCACTACCATGGATACGGCCATACTTACAAACCCAATGGAAACCAACAATGTCATACAAGGGCCAATTACTCGAGCTCGGGCACGACAATTCAATTACCAGGTGAATGCGTTCCTCGGGTTGCATACAGATAATTTTATGAATGGAATGCTATTTAATCCTCGTGATGATTTTATTGTCCTTAGGAACCATGGAGAAGGACTCCCAAACGTCAAGCATGAAGCCAATTCTTCCGGTGCACAAGTTCAACTCGGATTCGGCCTCCGGGACAGCACCAACTTCAAACGACCATAACTTTTGATCCACAAGGGTGTTTGAGGTCTATGAGTACTGGTTGGAAAGGTTTCGACGTCCTCTTTCCAACGGATCTGGCCCCATCTCCAAATTCCTAACGAGTCAACGGGAATCTGCAAAACAATTGGCGTCACTTTTCCAAATCGAGAAGACGTGGGCTTTGGGCCTTGTAATAGAGTTGTAGTTGGTATCCTTCTGCTTTGGACGTGTTTCCCACGCCCCTACCTCTTATAAATAGCCAGACATCGGCTCCTTAGGGTTTTGGGTTTTATTTGATTAGTTTAGCCAAGTGCAAACTTGATCCTGCGAGTTGTGCTGGACAGCCACCTTGTCAAGATCGTCAATAAAACTCCACTTTGTTTCGCTTCCAGTTTTATCCGCAATTTCAGATTGCTTATCCTATTGTTCTTGCTTGTTCTTCGGTTGCTTGCAGGAATTGAACCGTGTTCAGGTTGATCGTGCCCACGGCAAGATCAATAACCCGCTGGAGTTGGTTTAGCGATTGCTAAGGCGCATCGTCGTCAGACGGTGTAGTCGGATAGTCAAAGTCGACTCTAACAAATCGATCGTGGTGTTTCTCATCGAAAGATCGACACCCATATTGCCATCACGGCGCCATCAAGTGGTATCAGAGCAAACCAGGTTGCTCGGTGAGAATTCTTTACCCTAGATTAGTAGATTGATATCTTTCCTATAGTCCAGAGAAACGCCATCAGATTGGATCTCCCCATACCAAAACAATTTGAGCCTCGTGATTTTCCTTTCCAGTGCACTGCGTTATTGAATTTTTGGTTGCATCGTCGTGTCGAGTTGCTGAATTCTAGTCTAGTTGGAGTCCAGGTCAGAAGAATTTTTTGTCTCCCACAGCGGTTTCGAGTTGTGTTCGGTTTCGAGTTGTTTTCCGTTTCGGTCTCGAACTGTTGAAAAAAAAAAGGTGTTCGGACCGAAGTTTTCTTTTCATCCGACTGGTCGCCGCTTGACTGGTCGCCCACTTGGTCGTCCGACCGGTTGCCCTCCTGTTAGCCGATCGTCGCTTCCCGATCGTCGCCGCCGATCGTCGCCCCGACTGGTCGCCCACCTGATAGCCCATCGTCGCCTCGATCGTCGCTGCTCGACTGGTCGCCCGACTGGTCGCCGCCTGACTGGTCGCCCACCTGATAGCCCATCGTCGCCTGGATCGTCGCCGCCCGACTGGTCGCCCACCTGATAGCCCACTGGTCGCCTGACTGGTCGCCCTCCTGATAGCCGACTGGTCGCCCACCTGGCCGTCCGACTGGTCACACGACTAATCTTCCGCCTGCATAGCACTTGAAAGAAAAACGAATCGGATCGTTCCGTAAAAAAAAAAAAAAAAAAGTCTGGAACAGATCCGAAAATTTTTATGTGCCAAACCTATTTTCACAAGATCACCAGTCTTTTGAGATAGTTCCCTTCTTTCGCGAATTTTTTTCGCGCTGATTTTTTTTTATCTGCTGCGGAACTGTACGGTCGCCGACCACAGTTTTGAGTCATAGTCCTTGCTAGCCTCGAGTCAGCAACTAGTGACTAGACGTTGAACAATTCTTCAATTTTGCATTCACTGATTGGATTATTGCTAACCTTTTGCTACTGAATTAAGCCTGTCCAAGCTCCACTTTCTACCCGTACAGGCGTTCGATCCCTTGGCAATCGCTCTACACAAACTTCGGAGAACCTTTGACAACGCCAACGGCCGACAACGCCTGCTGCATTGTAAGAACTTGTAAGAACTTGGGTCATAGGCTTGAGCGCTTGAGAGACTTGCCACCTAGTAGTTGATAGGAACATTATACTTGTGGGTTTTGTTTCCTTGTCATCAACTAACCATGTCAGGTGACGAGTTCACTTCATCACTCTCCACGAACCAAGGGCATCATTGCTCACTTCCAAAAGATGACGAGGGAAGCCACCGATGGTCTTAGCGAGGATGTACGGCTCACTAATGAGCGTATGTCAATGCAGGAAGACCGTCTCAGATCCATCGAGGCCGCACAAGGGATTGCTAACACTACTCTTGCTACTATTTTGGCTAGACTTGATACTTTTGCAGCTGCTGCATCTGGTGCTTCAATCCACCTCCCGTCCAAGCAACAATTCAGCTCCACAGGGGAGGCCCCCAACAGATTTAGAAGAACAGAACGAAGAGCACGAATATGATGACACCACTGATGTGGAGGAGGTCAACCCCATCCATTACGATAATGATCGTAACCATCAACGGCTACGCTTCAATCAGCAAGGTATGCGACGTGATCCTCCACGACCAAGGGAACTAGAACGAGATGATGTTTTCCTAAGGTAAATTTCAACATGCCACCGCTTGAAGGTAAATATGACCCTGATGGTTACCTTAGTTGGGAATTACTTGTGGATCAAAAATTTATGCCATGATTTCCCTGAGAATAGAAGAGTTAGAGCTGCCACAAGTGAGTTCACTGATTTTGCTTCTGTTTGGTGGAGAGAACATTGCCGTGCTCATCCAAATAATATACCCACCACTTGGGAAGCCTTGAAATTGCTAATGAGGCATAGATTTGTTCCTTCATACTATGCTAGAGATTTATTGAATAAATTGCAGCGCCTACAGCAAGGTAAGAATTCGTGGAAGAATATTACCAAGAATTGCAAATTGGCATGTTGCGGTGTGGATTAATTGAGAATGAGGAAGCTTCTATGGCTCGTTTCTTAGGTGGTTTAACTCGGGAAATCCAGGATATTCTATACTATAAGGATTATAATTGATGACTCGGTTGTTCCATCTTGCTTGCAAAGCTGAACGTGAAGTGCAGGGTCGTCAATCGAGGGCCAAGACTAACTTTTCTGCAGGTCGAACTACTTCGTGGACACCGCGCACCCCTGCTGCCCCTGCCGGCCGTACTACCACGCCGACCTCTTCCATCAACAGAACGGGCGCCCACCACCGCAAATTCGGCACCACAACCAACGCCCGACGAAAAGTGCCACACAAGCTACTACAAATAGTTCGTCGTCGTCGGTCGCATCAACGGGACGCACCAAAGATGTTCAGTGCCATCGCTGCAAGGGTTTCGGTCACATGATGAAGGAGTGTCCGAACAAGCGTGTGCTAATAATCCGTGAAGATGGCGAGTATGACTCAGCAAGTGATCTTGATGAAGAAACATATGCTTTGCTCGCTGAACATGAAGACGGCGATCCAAATGCCGAGCACGACGAAGTGCACGTGAGCGCTGGTGATGCTGACCAATATTTGAGTATTATTGCACAACGTGTGCTTAGTGCTCAGATTGCTCGCGCCGATCCAAATCAACGCCACAACTTGTTTTACACAAAAGGCGTCATCAAGGAGCGATCCATTCGAATAATCATTGATGGGGGGAGTTGCAATAATCTAGCCAGCATGGACATGGTGGAGAAGCTAGCACTCTCCACTAGACCACACCCTCAGCCCTACCACATTCAATGGTTCAACAACAGCGGCAAACTCAAGGACATCCCCTCAGGGCTGCCGCCAATTAGAGGGATTGAGCATCAAATTGATCTCATTCCAGGGGCATCCTTGCCCAACCGAGCACCTTACAGAACCAACCCTGAAGAGACACAAGAGATACAACGCCAAGTTCACGAATTGCTTGATAAAGGGTACGTACGTGAATCTCTTAGTCCTTGTGCTGTACCAGTCATTTTAGTACCTAAGAAAGATGGAACATGGCGCATGTGTGTGGATTGTAGAGCAATTAATAATATCACCATTAGATATCGCCATCCTATTCCTCGGTTAGACGATATGCTTGATGAACTAAGTGGCTCTACTATGTTCTCTAAAGTGGATTTGCGTAGTGGCTATCACCAGATTCGCATGAAGTTAGGAGATGAATGGAAAACAGCATTTAAAACTAAGTTCGGGTTATATGAGTGGTTAGTAATGCCTTCGGGTTGACTAATGCTCCTAGCACATTCATGAGACTGATGAACGAGGTTTTACGTGTTTTCATTGGAAAATTTGTGGTAGTTTACTCGATGATATCTTGATTTATAGCAAATCTTTAGAGGATCATCTTGAACATCTACGTGCTGTTTTTAATGCTTTACGCGATGCACGCTTATTTGGTAACCTTGAGAAGTGCACCTTTTGCACGGATCGAGTATCTTTTCTTGGCTATGTTGTTACTCCACAGGGAATTGAAGTTGACCAAGCCAAGGTTGAAGCAATACAGAGTTGGCCGACTCCTAACACGGTCACACAGGTGCTAAGTTTTCTAGGACTTGCTGGATTCTATCGTCGTTTTGTGAAGGACTTCAGCACCATCGCTGCACCCATGAATGAGCTCACCAAGAAGGGTGTACCTTGTGCTTGGGGCAAGCCGCAGGAAGATGCCTTCAACATTCTGAAAGCTAAGTTAACCCATGCACCCTTACTCCAGCTTCCAGACTTTTCTAAGACTTTTGAACTAGAATGTGATGCTAGTGGAATTGGTTTGGGTGGTGTTCTGTTACAAGAAGGAAAACCTGTTGCTTATTTTAGT
The DNA here is from genome assembly GCA_036346355.1 of Rhipidocladum racemiflorum. Classification (NCBI taxonomy): domain Eukaryota; kingdom Viridiplantae; phylum Streptophyta; class Magnoliopsida; order Poales; family Poaceae; genus Rhipidocladum; species Rhipidocladum racemiflorum. Next base: position 160,250 of record JAYEVF010000038.1, read on the forward strand.
GAAAAATTGAGTGGGTCAAGTTTGAATTATTCTACTTATGATAAGGAGTTATATGCGCTAGTTCGAACTTTAGAAACATGGCAACATTATTTATGGCCCAAGGAATTTGTTATACATTCGGATCATGAATCGTTAAAACATATTAGAAGTCAAGCTAAACTGAACCGTAGACATGCAAAGTGGGTTGAATTCATTGAGTCATTTCCTTATGTCATCAAACACAAACAGGGAAAGGATAATGTCATTGCTGATGCCTTGTCTAGGAGATATACCATGCTCTCACAACTTGACTTCAAAATTTTTGGTTTGGAAACGATTAAAGAGCAATATGTGCATGATGATGATTTCAAAAATGTGTTGCTCAATTGTAAAGAGGGAAGAACTTGGAACAAATTTGTCCTCAATAATGGGTTTGTGTTTAGAGCAAACAAACTATGTATTCCAGCTAGTTCTGTTCGTTTGTTATTGCTACAGGAAGCGCATGGAGGAGGATTGATGGGACACTTTGGTGTGAAAAGGACGGAGGACATACTCGCTAGCCATTTCTTTTGGCCCAGAATGAGACGAGACGTGGAACCTGTCACCGCGCGCTGTTCGACATGCCAACAAGCTAAGTCACGACTTACTCCCCCTGGTTTCTACATGCCTCTGCCTGTTCCTAACGTGCCTTGGGAGGATATTTCTATGGACTTTGTTTTAGGACTCCTAGAACAAAGAAGGGAGGATAGTATCTTTGTCGTTGTGGATAGATTTTCTAAAATGGCACACTTCATACCTTGTCACAAAAGCGATGACGCTACCAACATTGCTGACTTATTCTTTCGTGAAATTGTTCGCTACATGGTGTACCTAACACAATAGTTTCAGATCGTGACACTAAATTCTTAAGCCACTTTTGGAGAACTTTGTGGGCTAAATTGGGGACTAAACTTTTATTTTCTACTACTTGTCATCCCCAAACTGATGGACAAACTGAGGTCGTTAATCGAACTTTATCTACTATGCTTAGGGCTGTTTTGAAAAAGAACATTAAATTGTGGGAAGAATGTTTGCCTCATATTGAGTTTGCTTATAATCGGTCTATGCATTCTACTACTAAGATGTGCCCTTTTGAGATTGTATATGGATTTGTACCTCATGCTCCAATTGATTTGTTACCTCTACCATCTTCGGAGAAATTGAATCTTGATGCTAAACAACGTGCTGATTTGATTATGAAACTGCATGAGACAACTAAAGAAAACATAGAACGCATGAATGCTAAATATAAACTTACTGGTAGTAAGGGAAGGAAACATGTAACTTTTGAACCAGGCGATTTAGTTTGGTTGCATTTGCGAAAAGATCGATTCCCAGAATTAAGAAAATCTAAGTTGATGCCGCGAGCTGATGGTCCTTTCAAAGTATTGGCAAAGATTAATGATAATGCATACAAGCTTGAATTGCCTGCAGATTTTGGGGTTAGTCCCACATTCAACATTGCCGATTTGAAACCATACTTGGGAGAGGATGATGAACTTGAGTCGAGGACGACTCAAATGCAAGAAGGGAGGATGATGAGGACATCACTACCATGGATACGGCCATACTTACAAACCCAATGGAAACCAACAATGTCATACAAGGGCCAATTACTCGAGCTCGGGCACGACAATTCAATTACCAGGTGAATGCGTTCCTCGGGTTGCATACAGATAATTTTATGAATGGAATGCTATTTAATCCTCGTGATGATTTTATTGTCCTTAGGAACCATGGAGAAGGACTCCCAAACGTCAAGCATGAAGCCAATTCTTCCGGTGCACAAGTTCAACTCGGATTCGGCCTCCGGGACAGCACCAACTTCAAACGACCATAACTTTTGATCCACAAGGGTGTTTGAGGTCTATGAGTACTGGTTGGAAAGGTTTCGACGTCCTCTTTCCAACGGATCTGGCCCCATCTCCAAATTCCTAACGAGTCAACGGGAATCTGCAAAACAATTGGCGTCACTTTTCCAAATCGAGAAGACGTGGGCTTTGGGCCTTGTAATAGAGTTGTAGTTGGTATCCTTCTGCTTTGGACGTGTTTCCCACGCCCCTACCTCTTATAAATAGCCAGACATCGGCTCCTTAGGGTTTTGGGTTTTATTTGATTAGTTTAGCCAAGTGCAAACTTGATCCTGCGAGTTGTGCTGGACAGCCACCTTGTCAAGATCGTCAATAAGACTCCACTTTGTTTCGCTTCCAGTTTTATCCGCAATTTCAGATTGCTTATCCTATTGTTCTTGCTTGTTCTTCGGTTGCTTGCAGGAATTGAACTTCGTGTTTAGGTTGATCGTGCCCACGGCAAGATCAATAACCCGCTGGAGTTGGTTTAGCGATTGCTAAGGCGCATCGTCGTCGTACGGTGTAGTCGGATAGTCAAAGTCGACTCTAACAAATCGATCGTGTGTTTCTCATCGAAAGATCGGGACACCCATATTGCCATCACGGCGCCATCAGTACCAGAACGAGTACGAAAAGAAAGCTTGTGGCAGACACCCTGAATAGAGTTCATGTGTGCCCAAGCTCATTTCGGCATGCATTTCTGTTGCATCCGGGTCGGTGCAAAACATTTCTCCGCGGTAGGTGCCAACGGGTACTGCAAGCTGCGTGCGTATCAAAACGATGCACGAAAGGAAAATGTAGGCCAAACTGCGCGAGTGGACTTTCCATGCATTGCTGCTACAGTTCTGCATTCATTTCGAAAACGTCCGAGTGAGTGTGGAAACATCCCTCCGCGACGGGTCGCAAGGTGTTCTGCAAGCTGCGGCCGGACGGAAACGATGCACGAAAGGAAAATTGGTGTCAAACTCCCCGAATGGACTTCATATATGCCCTATCCCATTTCGACAAGCATTTCGAGTACGTCCGAGCCGATGCGAAATATTCATGCACGATGGGTCCCTAATGGGTACTGTAAACTACACGCGTACCAAAACGGTGCACGAAACGAAACTTCGTTCCAATCATGCCGAATGAACTTCATATTTGCCCAAGCACATTCCGGCATGCATTTCGAGTCCGTCCGAGATGTTGTGGAACATTTCCCCACGATGAGCACGAACGAATACAACAAGCGGCGCCCGAAAACGTTGCACGAGACGAAACTGAGTGCCAAACACATCGAGTCGAATTCATATGTGCTTCCACTAATTTCGGCATGCGTTTTTAATATGTCCGAGTCGGTGTCAAATGTTCCACCACGACGGGTTCCCACGGGTAATAAAAGCTGAATACAAACGAAGCCGATGCACGAAACAGAACCGAGTGCCAAACACCCCGAAAGAACTTGTGATGTTTGCTAGTGCTTTTCATCATTTGTATCGAATCCATTCGAGTAGGTCTGAAACATTCCTCCACGACGCGTCCCAACGGGCACTGCAGCGGAAGCCATTCGAAAATGAAAATGATGCACGAAATGACACATCGTGGCAAACACCACACACGCCGAAAATGAGGCACGAAATGGAACATCGTGGCAAGCACCTTACACGCTGCAACCTAGCAAGCCAAAATGAAACATTGCGGCACGAAACGAAAACGATGAACGAAATGAAGCCGGGTGCCAAACACACCGAATGCAATTCATATGTGTTGTAACTCATTCAGGCATGCATTTCGAATCCGTCCGAGTCGCCGTGAAATATTCCGCAACGACGAGTTCTAAGCTGAAAAAATTGAAAGCGATGCACGAAACGAAACTGAGTGCCAAACACCCAGAATTAACTTACGATGTTCGCTTGTGCGTTTCGGCACAATTCTGCATCCATTTTGAATACGTCCGAGTGAGTGTGAAACATCCCTCCTGATGGCGCCGTGATGGCACTATGGGTGTCCCGATCTTTCGATGAGAAACACACGATCGATTTGTTAGAGTCGACTTTGACGATCCGACTACACCGTACGACGACGATGCGCCTTAGCAATCGCTAAACCAACTCCAGCGGGTTATTGATCTTGCCGTGGGCACGATCAACCTGAACACGAGGTTCAATTCCTGCAAGCAACCGAAGAACAAGCAAGAACAATAGGATAAGCAATCTGAAATTGCGGATAAAACTGGAAGCGAAACAAAGTGGAGTCTTATTGACGATCTTGACAAGGTGGCTGTCCAGCACAACTCGCAGGATCAAGTTTGCACTTGGCTAAACTAATCAAATAAAACCCAAAACCCTAAGGAGCCGATGTCTGGCTATTTATAAGAGGTAGGGGCGTGGGAAAACGTCCAAAGCAGTAGGATACCAACTACAACTCTATTACAAGGCCCAAAGCCCACGTCTTCTCGATTTGGAAAAGTGACGCCAATTGTTTTGCAGATTCCCGTCGACTCGGACGGAATTTAGGGATGGGGTCGGATCCGTTGGAAAGAGGACGTCGAAACCTTTCAAACCAGTACTCATAGACCCCAAACACCCTTGTGGATCAAAAGTTATGGTCATTTTAAGTTGGTGCTGTCCCGGAGGCCGAATCCGAGTATAACTTGTGCACATGAAGATTTGGCTTCATGCTTGACGATTGGGAGTCCTTCTCCTTGGTTCCTAAGGACAATAAAATCATCACGAGGATTAAATAGCATTCCATTCATAAAATTATCTGTATGCAACCCGAGGAACGCATTCACCTGGTAATTGAATTGTCGTGCCCGAGCTCGAGTAATTGGCCCTTGTATGACATTGTTGGTTTCCATTGGGTTTGTAAGTATGGCCGTATCCATGGTAGTGATGTCCTCATCATCCTCCCCTTCTTGCATTTGAGTCGTCCTCGACTCAAGATCATCATCCTCTCCCAAGTATGGTTTCAAATCGGCAATGTTGAATGTGGGACTAACCCAAAAATCTGCAGGCAATTCAAGCTTGTATGCATTATCATTAATCTTTGCCAATACTTTGAAAGGACCATCAGCTCGCGGCATCAACTTAGATTTTCTTAATTCTGGGAATCGATCTTTTCGCAAATGCAACCAAACTAAATCTCCTGGTTCAAAAGTTACATGCTTCCTTCCCTTACTACCAGCAAGTTTATATTTAGCATTCATACGTTCTATGTTTTCTTTAGTTGTCTCATGCATTTTCATAATCAAATCAGCACGTTGTTTAGCATCAAGATTCAATTTCTCCGAATATGGTAGAGGTAACAAATCAATTGGAGCATGAGGTACAAATCCATATACAATCTCAAAAGGGCACATCTTAGTAGTAGAATGCATAGACCGATTATAAGCAAACTCAATATGAGGCAAACATTCTTCCCACAATTTAATGTTCTTTTTCAAAACAGCCCTAAGCATAGTAGATAAAGTTCGATTAACGACCTCAGTTTGTCCATCAGTTTGGGGATGACAAGTAGTAGAAAATAAAAGTTTAGTCCCCAATTTAGCCCACAAAGTTCTCCAAAAGTGGCTTAAGAATTTAGTGTCACGATCTGAAACTATTGTGTTAGGCACACCATGTAAGCGAACTGATGGCGCCGTGATGGCAATATGGGTGTCCCGATCTTTCGATGAGAAGCACACGATCGATTTGTTAGAGTCGACTTTGACGATCCGACTACACCGTACGACGACGATGCGCCTTAGCAATCGCTAAACCAACTCCAGCGGGTTATTGATCTTGCCGTGGGCACGATCAACCTGAACACGAGGTTCAATTCCTGCAAGCAACCGAAGAACAAGCAAGAACAATAGGATAAGCAATCTGAAATTGCGGATAAAACTGGAAGCGAAACAAAGTGGAGTCTTATTGACGATCTTGACAAGGTGGCTGTCCAGCACAACTCGCAGGATCAAGTTTGCACTTGGCTAAACTAATCAAATAAAACCCAAAACCCTAAGGAGCCGATGTCTGGCTATTTATAAGAGGTAGGGGCGTGGGAAACACGTCCAAAGCAGAAGGATACCAACTACAACTCTATTACAAGGCCCAAAGCCCACGTCTTCTCGATTTGGAAAAGTGACGCCAATTGTTTTGCAGATTCCCGTTGACTCGTTAGGAATTTGGAGATGGGGCCAGATCCGTTGGAAAGAGGACGTCGAAACCTTTCCAACCAGTACTCATAGACCTCAAACACCCTTGTGGATCAAAAGTTATGGTCGTTTGAAGTTGGTGCTGTCCCGGAGGCCGAATCCGAGTTGAACTTGTGCACCGGAAGAATTGGCTTCATGCTTGACGTTTGGGAGTCCTTCTCCATGGTTCCTAAGGACAATAAAATCATCACGAGGATTAAATAGCATTCCATTCATAAAATTATCTGTATGCAACCCGAGGAACGTATTCACCTGGTAATTGAATTGTCGTGCCCGAGCTCGAGTAATTGGCCCTTGTATGACATTGTTGGTTTCCATTGGTTTTGTAAGTATGGCCGTATCCATGGTAGTGATGTCCTCATCATCCTCCCCTTCTTGCATTTGAGTCGTCCTCGACTCAAGTTCATCATCCTCTCCCAAGTATGGTTTCAAATCGGCAATGTTGAATGTGGGACTAACCCCAAAATCTGCAGGCAATTCAAGCTTGTATGCATTATCATTAATCTTTGCCAATACTTTGAAAGGACCATCAGCTCGCTGCATCAACTTAGATTTTCTTAATTCTGGGAATCGATCTTTTCGCAAATGCAACCAAACTAAATCTCCTGGTTCAAAAGTTACATGTTTCCTTCCCTTACTACCAGCAAGTTTATATTTAGCATTCATGCGTTCTATGTTTTCTTTAGTTGTCTCATGCATTTTCATAATCAAATCAGCACGTTGTTTAGCATCAAGATTCAATTTCTCCGAATATGGTAGAGGTAACAAATCAATTGGAGCATGAGGTACAAATCCATATACAATCTCAAAAGGACACATCTTAGTAGTAGAATGCATAGACCGATTATAAGCAAACTCAATATGAGGCAAACATTCTTCCCACAATTTAATGTTCTTTTTCAAAACAGCCCTAAGCATAGTAGATAAAGTTCGATTAACGACCTCAGTTTGTCCATCAGTTTGGGGATGACAAGTAGTAGAAAATAAAAGTTTAGTCCCCAATTTAGCCCACAAAGTTCTCCAAAAGTGGCTTAAGAATTTAGTGTCACGATCTGAACACCTTGCGACCCGTCGCGGAGGGATGTTTCCACACTCACTCCGACATTTTCGAAATGAATGCAGAACTGTAGCAGCAATGCATGCAAAGTCCACTCGCGCAGTTTGGCCTACATTTTCCTTTCGTGCATCGTTTTGATACGCACGCAGCTTGCAGTACCCGATGGCACCTATCGCGGAAAAATGTTTTGCACCGACCGGGATGCAACAGAAATGCGTGCCGAAATGAGCTTGGGCACACATGAACTCTATTCAGGGTGTCTGCCACAAGCTTTCTTTTCGTACTCGTTCTGGTACGAACGTGACTTGTAGTACCATTTGTCGTGTAGGTTTCACACCGACACGGATGAGCCCAAATTGCTTGCCAAAATGAGCTACGACAGACATTAAGTCCATTCTGGTTGATTGACACTCAGCTTCATCTTATGCGTTGTTTTTTTTGTGAAAATCTTTGCACCATACAGGTACTCGTCATGAGGAATGTTTCACACGACTACTAAAGATTAAAAACGCATGCCGAAATGTGCTTGGGCATATATGAAGTTCATTCGGCATGTTTGGAACAATGTTTTGTTTTTGCACCATTCTAATGCAGCGTGCAGTGTACATTACCATTAGGGACCCATTGTGCATGAATGTTTCGCTTCGAGCCGGACGTACTCGAAATGCTTGCTGAAACGGGCTAGGGCGCATATGAAGCCCATTCGGGGAGTTTGACACCGAGTTTCGTTTCGTGCATCGTTTTCATTCGGACGCAGCTTGCAGTACCCCTTGTGACCCGTCGCGGAGGGATGTTTCACACTCACTCGGACGTACTCAAAATGAATGCAGAATTGTGCTGAAACGCACAAGCGAACATCGTAGGTTAATTCTGGGTGTTTGGCACTCAGTTTCGTTTCGTGCATCGCTTTCAATTTTTTCAGCTTAGGAACTCGTCGTTGTGGAATATTTCACGGCGACTCGGATGGATTCGAAATGCATGCCTAAATGAGTTACAACACATATTAATTGCATTCGGTGTGTTTGGCACCCGGCTTCATTTCGTTCATCGTTTTCGTTTCGTGCCGCAATGTTTCATTTTGGCTTGCTAGGTTTCAGCGTGTAAGTTGCTTGCCATAATGTTCCATTTCGTGCATCATTTTCGGCTTGTGTGGTGTTTGCCAGGATGTGTCATTTCGTGCATCATTTTCATTTTCGAATGGCTTCCGCTGCAGTGCCCGTTGGGACGCGTAGTGGAGGAATGTTTTAGACCTACTCGAATGGATTCGATACAAATGATGAAAAGCACAAGCAAACATCATAGGTTCTTCCGGGGTGTTTGGCACTCGGTTCTGTTTCGTTCATCGGTTTTGTTTGTATCCAGCTTTTATTACCCGTGGGAACCCGTCGTGGTGGAACATTTGACACCGACTCGGACATATTAAAAATGCATGCCGAAATGAGTGGAAGCACATATGAATTCCACTCGATGTGTTTGGCACTCAGTTTCATGTCGTGCAACGTTTTCGAACGGGCGCCGCCTGTTGTATTCGTTCGTGCTCATCGCGGAGAAATGTTTCACAACATCTCGGACGGACTCGAAATGCATGCCGGAATATGAAGTTCATTAGGGACCCATCGTGCATGAATATTTCGCATCGGCTCGGACGTACTCGAAATGCTTGTCGAAATGGGATAGGGCATATATGAAGTCCATTCGGGGAGTTTGACACCAATTTTCCTTTCGTGCATAGTTTCCGTCCGGACGCAGCTTGCAGAACACCTTGCGACCCATCGCGGAGGGATGTTTCCACACTCACTCGGACGTTTTCGAAATGAATGCAGAACTGTAGCAGCAATGCATGGAAAGTCCACTCGCGCAGTTTGGCTTACATTTTCCTTTCGTGCATCGTTTTGATACGCACGCAGCTTGCAGTACCCGATGGCACCTATCGCGGAGAAATATTTTGCACCGACTGGGATGCAACAGAAATGCGTGCCGAAATGAGCTTGGGCACACATGAACTCTATTCAGGGTGTCTGCCACAAGCTTTCTTTTCGTACTCCTTCTGGTACGAACGTGACTTGTAGTACCATTTGTCGTGTAGGTTTCACACCGACACGGATGAGCCCAAATTGCTTGCCAAAATGAGCTACGACAGACATGAAGTCCATTCTGGTTGATTGACACTCAGCTTCATCTTATGCGTTGTTTTTTTGTGAAAATATTTGCACCATACAGGTACTCGTCGCGGAGGAATGTTTCACACGACTCGGAAAGATTAAAAACGCATGCCGAAATGTGCTTGGGCATATATAAAGTTCATTCGGCATGTTTGGAACAATGTTTTGTTTTTTGCACCATTCTAGTACGCGTGCAGTTTACATTACCATTAGGGACCCATTGTGCTTGAATGTTTCGCTTTGAGCCGGACGTACTCGAAATGCTTGTTGAAACAGGCTAGGGGCATATGAAGCCCATTCGGGGAGTTTGACACCGTGTTTCGTTTCGTGCATCGTTTTCATTCGGACGCAGCTTGCAGTACCCCTTATGACCCGTCATGGAGGGATGTTTCACACACACTCGGACGTACTCAAAATGAATGCAGAATTGTGCTGAAACGCACAAGCGAACATCGTAAGTTAATTCTGGGTGTTTGGCACTCAGTTTCGTTTCGAGCATCGCTTTCAATTTTTTCAGCTTAGGAACTCGTCGTTGTGGAATATTTCACGGCGACTCGGACGGATTCGAAATGCATGCCGAAATGAGTTACAACACATATTAATTGCATTCGGTGTGTTTGGCACCCGGCTTCATTTCGTTCATCGTTTTCGTTTCGTGCCGCAATGTTTCATTTTGGCTTGCTAGGTTGCAGCGTGTAAGGTGCTTGCCATAATGTTCCATTTCGTGCATCATTTTCGGCTTGTGTGGTGTTTGCCAGGATGTGTCATTTCGTGCATCATTTTCATTTTCGAATGGCTTCAGCTGTAGTGCCCGTTGGGACGCGTCGTGGAGGAATGTTTCAGACCTACTCGAATGGATTCGATACAAATGATGAAAAGCACAAGCAAACATCATAGGTTCTTCCGGGGTGTTTGGCACTCGGTTCTGTTTCGTGCATCGGTTTCATTTGTATTCAGCTTTTATTACCCGTGGGAACCCGTCGTGGTGGAACATTTGACACCGACTCGGACATATTAAAAATGCATGCCGAAATGAGTGGAAGCACATATGAATTCCACTCGATGTGTTTGGCACTCAGTTTCATCTCGTGCAACGTTTACGAACGGGCGCCGCTTGTTGTATTCGTTCGTGCTCATCGTGGAGAAATGTTTCATAACATCTCGGACGGACTCGAAATGCATGCCGGCTTGTGCTTGGTCAAATATGAAGTTCATTTTCGTGCACCGTTTTGGTACGCGTGTAGTTTACAGTACCCATTAGGGACCCATCGTGCATGAATATTTCGTGATCGGCTCGGACGTACTCGAAATGCTAGTCGAAATGGGATAGGGCATATATGAAGTCCATTCGGGGAGTTTGACACCAATTTTCCTTTCGTGCATAGTTTCCGTCCGGACGCAGCTTGCAGAACACCTTGCGACCCGTCGCGGAGGGATGTTTCCACACTCACTCGGACGTTTTCGAAATGAATGCTGATGGCGCCGTGATGGCAATATGGGTGTCCCGATCTTTCGATGAGAAACACACGATCGATTTGTTAGAGTCGACTTTGACGATCCGACTACACCGTCATTTACGACGATGCGCCTTAGCAATCGCTAAACCAACTCCAGCGGGTTATTGATCTTGCCGTAGGCACGATCAACCTGAACACGAGGTTCAATTCCTGCAAGCAACCGAAGAACAAGCAAGAACAATAGGATAAGCAATCTGAAATTGCGGATAAAACTGCAAGCAAAACAAAGTGGAGTCTTATTGACGATCTTGACAAGGTTGCTGTCCAGCACAACTCGCAGGATCAAGTTTGCACTTGTCTAAACTAATCAAATAAAACCCAAAACCCTAAGGAGCCGATGTCTGGCTATTTATGAGAGGTAGGGACGTGGGAAACACGTCCAAAACAGTAGGATACCAACTACAACTCTATTACAAGGCCCAAAGCCCAAGTCTTCTCGATTTGGAAAAGTGACGCCAATTGTTTTGCAGATTCCCGTCGACTCGGACGGAATTTGGGGATGGGGTCGGATCCGTTGGAAAGAGGACGTCGAAACCTTTCAAACCAGTACTCATAGACCCCAATCACCCTTGTGGATCAAAAGTTATGGTCATCTTAAGTTGGTGCTGTCCCGGAGGCCGAATCCGAGTATAACTTGTGCACCGGAAGAATTGGCTTCATGCTTGACGTTTGGGAGTCCTTCTCCTTGGTTCCTAAGGACAATAAAATCATCACGAGGATTAAATAGCATTCCATTCATAAAATTATCTGTATGCAACCCGAGGAACGCATTCACCTGGTAATTGAATTGTCGTGCGCGAGCTCGAGTAATTGGCCCTTGTATTACATTGTTGGCTTCAATTGGGTTTGTAGGCATGGCCGTATGCATGGTAGTGATGTCCTCATCATCCTCCCCTTCTTGCATTTGAGTCGTCCTCGACTCAAGTTCATCATCCTCTCCCAAGTTTGTCTTTAGATCTGATAATTCATTTGACGGGCTCGAGCTCGAGTCAATGGTCCTTGAACCGACGAAGATGTAGAAGGATGGCCAAGGTGGGGGTCGATAAAGCCATGCAGATGGAGCCATCGTAGTAGTTGTATACGAAATAGAGGATGCTGTGAAGTATCGCCAACTTAATGGTCCTGGCCAAGGTGGGGGTCGATGAAACCATGCAGTTGATATAACTGTAGCAATACTTGGTGATGACCATATGTATGCAGTGTTAGTTCTGTCCATGATGAGCATGGTCTCATCAAATGCAGAACTGTAGCAGCAATGCATGGAAAATCCACTCGCACAGTTTGGCGTACATTTTCCTTTCGTGTATCGTTTTGATACGCATGCAGCTTGCAGTACCCGTTGGCACCTATCGCGGAGAAATGTTTTGCACCTACCCGGATGCAACAGAAATGCGTGCCAAAATGAGCTGGGCACACATGAACTCTATTCAGGGTGTCTGCCACAAGCTTTCTTTTTGTACTCGTTCTGGTACGAACGTGACTTGTAGTACCATTTGTCGTGTAGGTTTCACACCGACACGGATGAGCCCAAATTGCTTGCCAAAATGAGCTACGACAGACATGAAGTCCATTCTGGTTGATTGACACTCAGCTACATCTTATGCGTCGTTTTCTTGTGAAAATCCTTGCACCATACAAGTACTCGTCGCGGACGAATGTTTCACACGACTCGGAAAGATTAAAAACGCATGCCGAAATGTGCTTGGGCATATATGAAGTTCATTCGGCATGTTTGGAACAATGTTTTGTTTTTTGCACCATTCTAGTACGCGTGCAGTTTACATTACCATTAGGGACCCATTGTGCATGAATGTTTCGCTTCGAGCCGGACGTACTTGAAATGCTTGCTGAAACAGGCTAGGGCGCATATGAAGCCCATTCGGGGAGTTTGACACCGAGTTTCGTGATGAGGACATCACTACCATGGATACGGCCATGTTTACAAACCCAATTGAAACCAACAATGTAATACAAGGGCCAATTACTCGAGCTCGCGCACGTCAATTCAATTGCTAGGTGAATGCGTTCCTCGGGTGGCATACAAATAATTTAATGAATGGAATGCTATTTAATCCTCGTGATGATTTTATTGTCCTTAGGAACCAAGGAGAAGGACTCTCAAAAGTCAAGCATGAAGCCAATTATTCCGGTGTACAATTTCAACTCGGATTCGGCCTTCAGGACAACACCAACTTAAAACGACCATTACTTTTGATCCACAACGGTGTTTGAGGTCTATGAGTACTGGTTTGAAAGGTTTCGATGTCCTCTTTCCAACGGATCCGGCCCCACCTCAAAATTCCTTACGAGTCAACGGGAATCTACAAAACAAGTTCAGTCATCTTTCCAAATCCGAGTCAAACTAGGAATAGGAGTCCTAGTCGGCCATGGAGGTGTTTTGGACGCCCCATGCCGAGTTTTGGCCTCCTATTTCTCCTATAATAGCTAGGGAGTCCCCCAAAATAACTTGGGTTTTGGTTATTTAATAGTTTAGCCTTTTGCTACTATTCTAAGTCTTTTAGACGTGCTCAACGGCCGCCTAACAAGCTCCTTGTATCGGAACCCCAACTTTTCAATACTTCATCTATATTTGCAATTTTAGATTGCTTTTGCCTTGTTCTTCGATTGCTTGCAGGAATTGATCTTCGTGATCAGGTTGATCGTGCCCACGGCAAGGTCAATAACCATCTGGAGTTAGTTTAGCGATTGCTAAGGCGCATCGTCATTGTACGTTGTAGTCGGATCGTCAAAGTCGTCTCCACCTAAATCGAAGGTTATCATTCTCATCGAAAGATCGGGACACCCAGTGTTACATCAAGTGGTATCAGAGCTTCAGTTGATCGGTGAGAATATCAGTGCCTTAGGTTAGTTTTTGATTTCTGTCCTAAATTGAAAATTACTCCACAAAAATTCAACCTTTAATTTCAATCTATGATTTTAGTTAGTTTTGATAGGTTTTGATCCATTAGAGTCCATGTTTTAGTTGCTGATCTTTCTTTTCCTTCGCGTAGCTTCAATCCTTCAATTCTGTCCAGTTTGGTATTTCGAGCATAACTTTCACATCCAAACTCGGATTTTTGTGTTCTTGCACTCTATTGAAAGCTGAGGATATAAGCTTCAATTCCTTCCACAGTCAACCAATCAAATTCGGTGATCTTCAAACATTAATCTAGGCAACAAGTTTGCTGCCCTAGAAAAACATCAGTATATCTACCTTTGGGAACCAATTCATCCTTTGTGAACACTTTGATCCTATTTGAGACTAGCTTGTTGATATTGCTTAGGGCTGCTCTACTTGATACATTGCACAATCTTCAGCTATCATATCATATTATCTTGTGACACCGAGTTAGGGATTCTAAAACTTTGTTCATACTAGTGTTGGCCGAAAGTCACCAAAAGAAAGAAAAGAGAAAGAGCCAAAAGGCCAAAAAAAAGGAAAAGAAAAAGAAAATTGTGGTCGGTCACACTACATTTGCTTGCCAAAATGAGCTACGGCAGACATGAAGTCCATTCTGGTTGATTGACACTCAGCTTCATCTTATGCGTCGTTTTCTTGTGAAAATCCTTGCACCATACAGGTACTCGTCGCGGAGGAATGTTTCACACGACTCGGAAAGATTGAAAACGCATGCCGAAATGTGTTTGGGCATATATGAAGTTCATTCGGCATGTTTGGAACAATGTTTTGTTTTTTGCAACATTCTAGTACGCATGCAGTTTACATTACCATTAGGGACCCATTGTGCATGAATGTTTCGCTTCGAGCCGGACGTACTCGAAATGCTTGCTGAAACGGGCTAGGGCGCATATGAAGCCCATTCGGGGAGTTTGACACCGAGTTTCGTTTCGTGCATCGTTTTCATTCGGACGCAGCTTGCAGTACCCCTTGTGACCCGTCGCGGAGGGATGTATCACACACTCACTTTGACGTACTCAAAATGAATGTAGAATTGTGCTGAAATGCACAAGCAAACATCGTAAGTTAATTCTGGGTGTTTGGCACTCAGTTTCGTTTCGTGCATCGCTTTCAATTTTTTCAGCTTAGGAACTCGTCGTTGTGGAATATTTCACGGCGACTCGGACAGATTCGAAATGCATGCCTAAATGAGTTACAACACATATGAATTGCATTCGGTGTGTTTGGCACCCGCCTTCATTTCGTTAATCGTTTTCGTTTCGTGCCGCAATGTTTCATTTTGGCTTGCTAGGTTGCAGCGTGTAAGGTGCTTGCCATAATGTTCCATTTCGTGCATCATTTTCGGCGTGTGTGGTGTTTGCCAGGATGTGTCATTTCGTGCATCATTTTTATTTTCGAATGGCTTCCCCTGCAGTGCCTGTTGGGAAGCGTCATGGAGGAATGTTTCAGACCTACTCGAATGGATTCGATACAAATGATGAAAAGCGCTAGCAAACATCACAAGTTCTTTCGGGGTGTTTGGCACTCGGTTCTGTTTCGTGCATCGGTTTCGTTTGTATTCAGCTTTTATTACCCGTGGGAACCCGTCGTGGTGGAACATTTGACACCGACTCGGACATATTAAAAATGCATGTCGACATGAGTGGAAGCACATATGAATTCCACTCGATGTGTTTGGCACTCAGTTTCATCTCGTGCAACATTTTCGAACGGGCGCCGCTTGTTGTATTCGTTCGTGCTCATCACGGAGAAATGTTTCACAACATCTCGGACGGACTCGAAATGCATGCCGGAATGTGCCTGGGAAAATATGAAGTTCATTCGGCATGATTGGAACGAAGTTTCGTTTCATGCACCGTATTGGTACGCGTGTAGTTTACAGTACCCATTAGTGACCCATCGTGCATGAATATTTCGCATCGGCTCGGACGTACTCGAAATGCTTGTCGAAATGGGATAGGGCATATATGAAGTCCATTCGGGGAGTTTGAAACCAATTTTCCTTTCGTGCGTCGTTTCCGTCCGAACGCAGCTTGCAAGAACCCGTCGCGGAGGGATGTTTTCACACTCACTCGGACGTTTTCGAAATGAATGCAGAACTGTAGCAGCAATGCATGAAAAGTCCACTCGCGCAGTTTGGCCTACATTTTCCTTTCGTGCATCGTTTTGATACGCACGCAGCTTGCAGTACCCGTTGGCACCTATCGCGGAGAAATGTTTTGCACCGACCCGGATGCAACAGAAATGCATGTCGAAATGAGCTTGGGCACACATGAACTCTATTCAGGGTGTCTGCCACAAGCTTTCTTTTCGTAATTGTTCTGGTACGAACGTGACTTGTAGTACCAATTGTCGTGTAGGTTTCACACCGACACGGATGAGCCCAAATTGCTCGCCAAAATTAGCTACAGCAGACATGAAGTCCATTTTGGTTGATTGACACTCAGCTTCATCTTATGCGTCGTTTTCTTGTGAAAATCCTTGCACCATAAGGTACTCGTCGCGGAAGAATGTTTCACACGACTCGAAAAGATTCAAAACGCATGCCGAAATGTTCTTGGGCATATATGAAGTTCATTCGGCATGTTTGGAACAATGTTTTGTTTTTTGCACCATTCTAGTACGCGTGTAATTTACATTACCATTAGGGACCCATTGTGCATGAAGGTTTCGCTTCGAGCCGGACGTACTCGAAATGCTTGCTGAAACGGGCTAGGGCGCATATGAAGCCCATTCGGGGAGTTTGACACCGAGTTTCGTTTCGTGCATCGTTTTCATTCGGACGCAGCTTGCAGTACCCCTTGTGACCCGTCGCGGAGGGATGTTTCACACTCACTCGTACGTATTCAAAATGAATGCAGAATTGTGCTGAAACGCACAAGCGAACATCGTAAGTTAATTCTGTGTGTTTGGCACTCAGTTTCGTTTCGTGCATCGCTTTCAATTTTTTTCAGCTTAGGAACTCGTCGTTGTGGAATATTTCACGGCGACTCGGACGGATTCGAAATGCATGCCTAAATAAGTTACAACACATATGAATTGCATTCGGTGTGTTTGGCACCCGGCTTCATTTCGTTCATCTTTTCGTTTCGTGCCGCAATGTTTTATTTTGGCTTGCTAGGTTGCAGCGTGTAAGGTGCTTGCCATAATGTTCTATTTCGTGCATTATTTTCGGTGTGTGTGGTGATTGCCAGGATGTGTTATTTCGTGCATCATTTTTATTTTAGAATGGCTTCCGCTGCAGTGCCCGTTGCGACACGTCGTGGAGGAATGTTTCAGACCTACTCGAATGGATTCGATACAAATGATGAAAAGCACTAGCAAACATCACAAGTTCTTTCGGGGTGTTTGGCACTCGGTTCTGTTTCGTGCATCGGTTTCGTTTGTATTCAGCTTTTATTACCTGTGGGAACCCGTCGTGGTGGAACATTGGACACCGACTCGGACATATTAAAAAAGCATGCCGAAATGAGTGGAAGCACATATGAATTCCACTCGATGTGTTTGGCACTCATTTTCAGATCGTGCAATGTTTTCGAACGGGCGCCGCTTGTTGTATTCGTTCGTGCTCATCACGGAGAAATTTTTCACAACATCTTGGACGGACTCGAAATGCATGCCGGAATGTGCTTGGGCAAATATGAAGTTCATTCGGCATGATTGGAACGAAGTTTCGTTTCGTACACCGTTTTGGTACACGTGTAGTTTACAGTACCCATTAGGGACCCATCGTGCATGAATATTTCGCATCGGCTCGGACGTACTCGAAATGCTTGTCGAAATGGGATAGGGCATATATGAAGTCCATTCGGGGAGTTTGACACCAATTTTCCTTTCGTGCGTCGTTTCCATCCGGACGCAGCTTGCAAGAACACCTTGCGACCCGTCGCGGAGGGATGTTTCCACACTCACTCGGACGTTTTCGAAATGAATGCAGAACTGTAGCAGCAATGCATGGAAAGTCCACTCGTGCAGTTTGGCCTACATTTTCCTCTCGTGCATTGTTTTGATACGCACGCAGCTTGCAGTACCCGTTGGCACCTATCGCGGAGAAATGTTTTGCACCGACCCGGAGGCAACAGAAATGCATGCCGAAATGAGCTTGGGCACACATGAACTCTATTCAGGGTGTCTGCCACAAGCTTTCTTTTCGTACTTGTTCTGGTACGAACGTGACTTGTAGTACCAATTGTCGTGTAGGTTTCACACCGACACGGATGAGCCCAAATTGCTCGCCAAAATGAGCTACGGCAGACATGAAGTCCATTCTGGTTGATTGACACTCAGCTTCATCTTATGCGTCGTTTTCTTGTGAAAATCCTTGCACCATACAGGTACTCGTCGCGGAAGAATGTTTCACACGACTCGGAAAGATTCAAAACGCATGCCGAAATGTGCTTGGGCATATATGAAGTTCATTCGGCATGTTTGGAACAATGTTTTGTTTTTTGCACCATTCTAGTACGCGTGTAATTTACATTACCATTAGGGACCCATTGTGCATGAAGGTTTCGCTTCGAGCCGGACGTACTCGAAATGCTTGCTGAAACGGGCTAGGGCGCATATGAAGCCCATTCGGGGAGTTTGACACCGAGTTTCGTTTCGTGCATCTTTTTCATTCGGACGCAGCTTGCAGTACCCCTTGTGACCCGTCGCGGAGGGATGTTTCACACTCACTCGTACGTATTCAAAATGAATGCAGAATTGTGCTGAAACGCACAAGCGAACATCGTAAGTTAATTCTGTGTGTTTGGCACTCAGTTTCGTTTCGTGCATCGCTTTCAATTTTTTTCAGCTTAGGAACTCGTCGTTGTGGAATATTTCACGGACTCGGACGGATTCGAAATGCATGCCTAAATGAGTTACAACACATATGAATTGCATTCGGTGTGTTTGGCACCAGCCTTCATTTCGTTCATCGTTTTCGTTTCGTGCCGCAATGTTCTATTTTGGCTTGCTAGGTTGCAGCGTGTAAGGTGCTTGCCATAATGTTCTATTTCGTGCATTATTTTCGGTGTGTGTGGTGTTTGCCAGGATGTGTTATTTCGTGCATCATTTTCATTTTCGAATGGCTTCCGCTGCAGTGCCCGTTGCGACACGTCGTGGAGGAATGTTTCAGACCTACTCGAATGGATTCGATACAAATGATGAAAAGCACTAGCAAACATCACAAGTTCTTTCGAGGTGTTTGGCACTCGGTTCTGTTTCGTGCATCGGTTTCGTTTGTATTCAGCTTTTATTACCCGTGGTAACCCGTCGTGGTGGAACATTGGACACCGACTCGGACATATTAAAAATGCATGCCGAAATGAGTGGAAGCACATATGAATTCCACTCGATGTGTTTGGCACTCAGTTTCATCTCGTGCAACGTTTTCGAACGGCCGCTTGTTATATTCGTTCGTGTTCATCGCGGAGAAATGTTTCACAACATCTCGGACGGACTCGAAATGCATGCCGGAATGTGCTTGGGCAAATATGAAGTTCATTCGGCATGATTGGAACGAAGTTTCGTTTCGTGCACCGTTTTGGTACACGTGTAGTTTACAGTACCCATTAGGGACCCATCGTGCATGAATATTTCGCATCGGCTCGGACGTACTCGAAATGCTTGTCGAAATGGGATAGGGCATATATGAAGTCCATTCGGGGAGTTTGACACCAATTTTCCTTTCGTGCGTCGTTTCCATCCGGACGCAGCTTGCAAGAACACCTTGCGACCCGTCGCGGAGGGATGTTTCCACAGTCACTCGGACGTTTTCGAAATGAATGCAGAACTGTAGCAGCAATGCATGGAAAGTCCACTTGCGCAGTTTGCCCTACATTTTCCTTTCGTGCATTGTTTTGATACGCACGCAGCTTCCAGTACCCGTTGGCACCTATCGCGGAGAAATGTTTTGCACCGACCCGGATGCAACAGAAATGCTTGCCGAAATGAGCTTGGGCACACATGAACTCTATTCAGGGTGTCTGCCATAAGCTTTCTTTTCGTAATTGTTCCGGTACGAACGTGACTTGTAGTACCAATTGTCGTGTAGGTTTCACACCGACACGGATGAGCCCAAATTGCTCGCCAAAATGAGCTACGGCAGACATGAAGTCCATTCTGGTTGATTGACACTCAGCTTCATCTTATGCGTCGTTTTCTTGTGAAAATCCTTGCACCATACAGGTACTCGTCGCGGAAGAATGTTTCACACGACTCGGAAAGATTCAAAACGCATGCCGAAATGTGCTTGGGCATATATGAAGTTCATTCGGCATGTTTGGAACAATATTTTGTTTTTTGCACCATTCTAGTACGCGTGTAATTTACATTACCATTAGGGACCCATTGTGCATGAAGGTTTCGCTTCGAGCCGGACGTACTCGAAATGCTTGCTGAAACGGGCTAGGGCGCATATGAAGCCCATTCGGGGAGTTTGACACCGAGTTTCGTTTCGTGCATCGTTTTCATTCGGACGCAGCTTGCAATACCCCTTGTGACCCGTCGCGGAGGGATGTTTCACACTCACTCGTACGTATTCAAAATGAATGCAGAATTGTGCTGAAACGCATGTTTAACATCGTAAGTTAATTCTGTGTGTTTGGCACTCAGTTTCGTTTCGTGCATCGCTTTCAATTTTTTTCAGCTTAGGAACTCGTCGTTGTGGAATATTTCACGGCGACTCGGACGGATTCGAAATGCATGCCTAAATGAGTTACAACACATATGAATTGCATTCGGTGTGTTTGGCACCCGCCTTCATTTCGTTCATCGTTTTCGTTTCGTGCCGCAATGTTTTATTTTGGCTTGCTAGGTTGCAGCGTGTAAGGTGCTTGCCATAATGTTCTATTTCGTGCATTATTTTCGGTGTGTGTGGTGTTTGACAGGATGTGTTATTTCGTGCATCATTTTCATTTTCGAATGGCTTCCGCTGAAGTGCCCGTTGCGACACGTCGTGGAGGAATGTTTCAGACCTACTCGAATGGATTCGATACAAATGATGAAAAGCACTAGCAAACATCACAAGTTCTTTCGGGGTGTTTGGCACTCGGTTCTGTTTCGTGCATCGGTTTCGTTTGTATTCAGCTTTTATTACCCGTGGGAACCCGTCGTGGTGGAACATTGGACACCGACTCGGACATATTAAAAATGCATGCCGAAATGAGTGGAAGCACATATGAATTCCACTCGATGTGTTTGGCACTCAGTTTCATCTCGTGCAATGTTTTCGAACGGGCGCCGCTTGTTGTATTCGTTCGTGCTCATCGCGGAGAAATTTTTCACAACATCTCGGACGGACTCGAAATGCATGCCGGAATGTGCTTGGGCAAATATGAAGTTCATTCGGCATGATTAGAACGTAGTTTCGTTTCGTGCACCGTTTTTGTACGCGTGTAGTTTACAGTACCCATTAGGGACCCATCGTGCATGAATATTTCGCATCGGCTCGGACGTACTCGAAATGCTTGTCGAAATGGGATAGGGCATATATGAAGTCCATTCGGGGAGTTTGACACCAATTTTCCTTTCATGCGTCGTTTCCGTCGGGACGCAGCTTGCAAGAACACCTTGCGACCCGTTGATGAGGACATCACTACCATGGATACGGCAATGTCTACAAACCCAATTGAAACCAACAATGTAATACAAGGGCCAATTACTCGAGCTCGCGCACGTCAATTCAATTGCCAGGTGAATGCGTTCCTCGGGTTGCATACAAATAATATAATGAATGGAATGCTATTTAATCCTTGTGATGATTTTATTGTCCTTAGGAACCAAGGAGAAGGACTCCCAAAAGTCAAGCATGAAGCCAATTCTTCCGGTGCACATCTTCAACTCGGATTCAGCCTCCGGGACAGCACCAAATTAAAATAACCATAACTTTTGATCCACAAGAGTGTTTGAGGTATATGAGTACTGGTTTGAAAGGTTTCGACGTCCTCTTTCCAACGGATCCTGCCCCACCTCCAAATTCCTTACGAGTCAACGGGAATCTGCAAAACAAGTTCGGTCATCTTTCCAAATCCAAGTCAAACTAGGAATAGGAGTCCTACTTGGCCATGGATGTGGTTTGGACGCCCCTAGCCTGGTTTTGGCATCCTATTTCTCCTATATATAGGTAGGGAGTCCCCCAAAATAACTTGGGTTTTGGTTATTTGATAGTTTAGCCTTTTGCTACTATTTGAGTCTTTTAGACGTGCTCAACGGCCGCCTAACAAGCTCCTTGTATCGGAACCCCAACTTTTCAATACTTCATCCATATTTGCAATTTTAGATTGCTTTTACCTTGTTCTTGCTTGTTCTTCGATTGCTTGCAGGAATTGATCTTCGTGATCAGGTTGATCGTGCCCACGGCAAGGTCAATAATAACCCTCTGGAGTTGGTTTAGCGATTGCTAAGGCGCATCGTCGTTGTACGTTGTAGTCGGATCGTCAAAGTCGTCTCCACCTAAATCGAAGGTTATCATTCTCATCGAAAGATCGGGACACCCAGTGTTACATCAAGTGGTATCAGAGCCAGGTGGAATGGCGAATTTAACCTTGCCTAGAGAATCATCATCAACATGTACCTGAGCATGTAGTATGTCATTTTTGTTGCATAGAAGAGAGGTGGAGGATTGGAAGTTCCTGCGGCAGTACCTGCAAGCGTATCAAGTCTAGACAAAATAGTAGCAAGATTAGTGTTAGCAACTCTCTGAGCGGTCTCGATAGACCGGAGGTGGTCTTCTTGCAGCGACATTCTACCAACAATTCCCTTTGCGCGTGGAGAGTGATGCAGCGAATCCTCATCACTTGACATGGTTAGTAGAAGAAAAGAAAACAATATAACCAGTATAATGTTCCTATCAACTACAAGGAGGTGGTGGCAATTCTCTCAACATTCAAGCCTATAACCAAAGCTCTTACAAGTTCTTACATGCAGCAGGTGTTGACGGCCGTTGGCGTGGTTAAAAGTTCTCCGAAGCTTGGATAAAGCGATTGCCAAGGGACCGAACAAAAGTACGAGGTTGGCTGTGGAGCTTGGATAGGCAATATTTATTTGCTATGCAATCTGATAATTCTAGTTATTGTAATGATAAGTAATGATCCAAACTAGAATTCACAAGCCCTAGTTGCCGATCTCAAAGATATAAGTGAATTTGAAGGCAACACACACGCAGAGATAATCGCACTTATGCAATCAAGGAATGAGCTATAAAATATAAGTGATGCACCAAAAGCTCTATTGCATAAGTCGTAGAGAGACGCTAACTTATTGCTTTGAGAATGTAAAAAGGGCACAAGATTGCTCACTAATTAATAAATTGCACAATATAAAAAGTAACGAACACAAATTAGGGTTTTGCTCAATGTAGTGCGACCGGCCACAATCTTCGTTCTCTTTTCCTTTTTTGGCCTTTTGGCTCTTTCTCTTTTCTTTCTTTTGGTGACTTTCGGCTAACACTTTGTTCCAAACATGCCGAATGAACTTCATATATGCCCAAGCACATTTCGGCATGCGTTTTGAATCTTTCCGAGTGGTGTGAAACACTCCTCCGCGACGAGTACCGTATGGTGCAAGGATTTTCAGCAGAAAACGACGCATAAGATGAAGCTGAGTGTCAATCAACCAGAATGGACTTCATGTCTGCCGTAGCTCATTTTGGCAAGCAACTTGGGCCCATCCGTGTCGGTGTGAAACCTACACGACAAATGGTACAACAAGTCACGTTCGTACCAGAACGAGTACGAAAAGAAAGCTTGTGGCAGACACCCTGAATAGAGTTCATGTGTGCCCAAGCTCATTTCGGCATGCATTTCTGTTGCATCCGGGTCGGTGCAAAACATTTCTCCGCGGTAGGTGCCAACGGGTACTGCAAGCTGCGTGCGTATCAAAACGATGCACGAAAGGAAAATGTAGGCCAAACTGCGCGAGTGGACTTTCCATGCATTGCTGCTACAGCTATGCATTCATTTCGAAAACGTCCGAGTGAGTGTGGAAACATCCCTCCGCGACGGGTCGCAAGGTGTTCTGCAAGCTGCGTCCGGACGGAAACGATGCACGAAAGGAAAATTGGTGTCAAACTCCCCGAATGGACTTCATATATGCCCTATCCCATTTCGACAAGCATTTCGAGTACGTCCGAGCCGATGCGAAATATTCATGCACGATGGGTCCCTAATGGGTACTGTAAACTACACGCGTACCAAAACGGTGCACGAAACGAAACTTCGTTCCAATCATGCCGAATGAACTTCATATTTGCCCAAGCACATTCCGGCATGCATTTCGAGTCCGTCCGAGATGTTGTGGAACATTTCCCCACGATGAGCACGAACGAATACAACAAGCGGCGCCCGTTCGAAAACGTTGCACGAGACGAAACTGAGTGCCAAACACATCGAGTCGAATTCATATGTGCTTCCACTAATTTCGGCATGCGTTTTTAATATGTCCGAGTCGGTGTCAAATGTTCCACCACGACGGGTTCCCACGGGTAATAAAAGCTGAATACAAACGAAGCCGATGCACGAAACAGAACCGAGTGCCAAACACCCCGAAAGAACTTGTGATGTTTGCTAGTGCTTTTCATCATTTGTATCGAATCCATTCGAGTAGGTCTGAAACATTCCTCCACGACGCGTCCCAACGGGCACTGCAGCGGAAGCCATTCGAAAATGGAAATGATGCACGAAATGACACATCGTGGCAAACACCACACACGCCGAAAATGATGCACGAAATGGAACATCGTGGCAAGCACCTTACACGCTGCAACCTAGCAAGCCAAAATGAAACATTGCGGCACGAAACGAAAACGATGAACGAAATGAAGCCGGGTGCCAAACACACCGAATGCAATTCATATGTGTTGTAACTCATTCAGGCATGCATTTCGAATCCGTCCGAGTCGCCGTGAAATATTCCGCAACGACGAGTTCTAAGCTGAAAAAATTGAAAGCGATGCACGAAACGAAACTGAGTGCCAAACACCCAGAATTAACTTACGATGTTAAACATGCGTTTCAGCACAATTCTGCATCCATTTTGAATACGTCCGAGTGAGTGTGAAACATCCCTCCGCGACGGGTCACGAGGGGTACTGCAAGCTGCGTCCGAATGAAAACGATGCACGAAACGAAACCCAGTGTCAAACTCCCCGAATGGGCTTCATATGCGCCCTAGCCCGTTTCAGCAAGCATTTCGAGTACGTCCGGCTCGAAGCGAAACATTCATGCACAATGGGTCCCTAATGGTAATGTAAACTACACGCGTACATTAGGGAAACAATCCTTCCCTCCTTTCCTTCTCTACAAAGTTGCCAAAAATACAAAAGAGATCAAATCTTCAATTATGGTGCCTTGATCTGAATCTTGGTTTCCAAATCAGCAAAGAGGACATGTTGGGGCGCCCAAAACCAGGAGGGGGAGACGCCAAACAGGGGGAGGTGGCGCCCAATAATAGACCCATGCATTCATTCCCTTTGCTCGTCTTTGACTTGGCCTTCCGAATTCCGCACACGCGCTTGATCTTCTCCTTGGTTCCTAAGTATAATAAAATCATGACAAAAATTAGATAGTAATGAATTCTGTGAATTAATCATATAAATAGTTAGAAACGAGTTCACCTGATAATTGAGCTGTCGTGCTTTGGCACGAGTAATTGGTCCTTGTATATTTGGCTCAATCGTGTGCATGGAAGAGATGTCCTCATCATCCTCCCTTCTTGCATTTGAGTCGCCCTCGACTCGAACTCATCCTCTTCGCCCAAGTATGGCTTTAAATCTGCAATGTTAAAAGTGGGAGTAACCCCAAAATCTGCAGGCAAGTCGAGCTTATATGCATTATCATTAATTCTCTCCAAAACTTGGAACGGACCATCAGCACGAGGCATCAACTTTGATTTTCTTAAATCGGGAAATCGATCCTTTCAGAATGTAGCCAAACTAACTCACTTGGGTTCAAAAGTCACATGTTTCTTTCCCTTACTACCAGCAAGTTTGTATTTAGCATTCATGAGCTCTATATTTGCTTTAGTTGTCTCATGTATTTTGGAGATCAAATCAGTACGTTGTTTTGCATCAACATGTAATTTTTCAGAATAGTGCAAAGGTAATAAATCAATAGGTGCACGAGGAACAAAACCATACACAACCTCAAAAGGGCACTTCTTAGTAGTAGAATGCAATGAACGATTATAAGCAAATTCAATATGAGGTAAGCATTCTTCCCACAACTTGATGTTCTTTTTAAAATAGCTCTAAGCATGGTAGATAAAGAGCGATTAACAACTTCAGTTTGTCCATCGGTTTGGGGATGACAAGTAGTAGAAAATAAAAGCTTAGTCCCCAATTTAGCCCACAATGTTCGCCAAAAATGACTCAAGAATTTTGTATCGCGATCTGAAACTATTGTGTTGGGCATACCGTGCAAGCGTACAATTTCGCGAAAGAACAAGTCGGCCACATTGGTAGCATCATCAGTTTTATGACATGGAATAAAATGCGCCATCTTAGAAAATCTATCCACCACAACAAAAATGCTATCCTCCCCTTCTTTGTTCGAGGTAGACCTAAAACAAAGTCCATCGAAATATCCTCCCAAGGCATGCTAGGAACAGGAAGAGGCATGTATAAACCATGTGGATTGAGACGTGACTTAGCTTGTTGGCATGTGGTGCAGCGGCGACAAATCGCTCCACGTCCCTTCTCATTTTCAGCCAAAAGAAATGGTTAGCAAGAATATCCTCCGTCTTTTTCACTCCAAAGTGTCCCATGAGACCACCTCCATGCGCCTCCTGCAGTAGCAACAAGCGAACGGAACTAGCGGGAATGCATAGTTTGTTAGCTCTAAACAAAAAGCCATTTTGGAGGACAAACTTATTCCAAACTCTTCCTTCTGTACATTTGAGCAAAACAACATGAAAATCAGCATCATGTTCATATTGATTCTTAATTGTCTCTAATCCAAAAATTTTGAAGTCAAGTTGTGTAAGCATGGTATATCGTCGAGACAAAGCATCAGCAATAATATTGTCTTTACCGTTCTTGTGTTTGATAACATAGGAAAAGACTCTATGAATTCAACCCATTTGGCATGACGACGATTCAATTTTGCTTGACTTGAATATGCTTTAAGGATTCGTGATCAGAATGTATGACAAATTCTTTGGGCCATAAATAATGTTGCCAAGTTTCTAAAGTTCGAACTAGAGCATATAATTCCTTGTCATAAGTAGAATAGTTCAAACTAGGCCCACTCAACTTCTCACTAAAATAAGCAATTGGTTTTTATCTTGTAACAGCACACCACTCCAACCCAATTCCACTAGCATCACATTCTAGTTCAAAGGTCTTAGAAAAATCAGGGAGTTGGAGAAGTGGGGCATGTGTCAACTTATCTTTTAAATGCTGGAAGGCGTGCTCCTGTGCATCTCTCCAATCAAATTGTACACCCTTCTTAGTGAGCTCATTCAATGGTGCGGCAATGGTGCTGAAATCCTTCACGAAACGACGGTAGAATCCCGCAAGTCCTAAAGCTCCGCACCTGTGTGACCGTTTTAGGAGTCGGCCAACTCTGTATTGCTACCACCTTGGCTTGATCAACTTCAATGCCCTGCGGAGTAACAACATAGCCAAGAAAAGAGACTCGATCCGTGCAAAAGGTGCACTTCTCAAGATTACCAAATAAACGTGCATCACGTAAAGCATTTAAAACAGCACGTAAGTGATCAAGATCGCCTCCAAAGATGTACTGTAGATTAGAATATCATCAAAGTAAACTACCACAAAGCGGCCAAGGAAAGCTCTCAAATCCTCATTCTTTAATATCATGAAAGTGATAGGTGCATTTTTTAAAACCATCGGCATGACTAACCACGCATATAGACCGAACTTAGTTTTAAAGGCTGTTTTCCATTCATCTCCGAGCTTCATGCGAATTTGATGATATCCACTACGTAAATCAATTTTAGAGAAAACAGTAGAGCCACTCAACTCATCAAGCATATCATCTAATCGAGGAATAGGATGGCGATATCGAATGGTGATATTATTAATAGCTCTACAGTCAACACACATGCGCCATGAGCCATCTTTCTTTGGAACTAAAAGGATTGGAACAGCACAAGGGCTAAGAGACTCACGACGTATCCTTTGTCAAGCAGATCTTGAACTTGGCGTTGTATTTCTTTAGTCTCTTCCGGTTTGTGCGGTATGGCGCCTGATTAGGTAGCGAGGCCGGGAATGAGGTCAATTTGGTGCTCAATGCCTCGCATTGGTGGCAGCCCAGTGGTACCTCGTTGGGAAACACATCCATGTACTCCTGTAAAGATTAGTGACAGCAGGAGGCAAAAGAGAAGGTAGATCTTCACATGAAAATAGAGCCTCTTTGCAAATGAGAGCGTAACAAAGAGAATCACTAGCATGTAATTCATTCAAATCAGATTTGGTAGCTAGGAAACATGCACCCTTCAATTGAATCTCATTTGGTTTGTCATGAACAGATTTAGCATTTTTCTCAAGGTGCTGTTTTTGATCATGTACCACAATCTGATTTTCACTTTTGTTGTTGTTTAGATTCTTCTCTCTATTAGCTCTATCAATCTCATCTTTGAAAATAGCATCGGAGACATGGGATGTAAGACAATTTTCTTATCTTGGTGCACAAAAGAGTATTGATTAGTTCTACCATGATGTACACAATTTTTATCATATTGCCATGGTCTACCTAACAGCATGGAACAAGCTTGCATAGGTACAACATCGCAATCAACATAATCATGATAAGAACCTAAAATAAAATGCACTCTTACCAAGCGGGTTACCTTTAGTTTGCCGCTGTTTGTGAACCATTGGATGTGGTAAGGTTGAGGATGTGGTCTAGTGGAGAGTGCAAGCTTTTCAACCATGTCCACGCTAGCGAGGTTGTTGCAACTCCCACCGTCAATGATGATCCGAATGGCACGCTCCTTCCACGACGCCTTTGATATGAAACAAGTTGTGGCGCTGATTTTGGTCGCCACTGGCAATCTGAGCGCTAAGTACTCGTTGGGAGACGATACTTAGAAATTTGTTGGCGTCACCCGCGCTAATGTGCTCATCTTCGCGAACTATGAGCACACGAGTATTTGGACAATCCCGCATGATATGACCAAAACCTTTGCATCGGTGGCACTGAATATCTTTGGTGCGCCCCGTGGAAGCAATGGATGACGACGAACTGTTTGTAGGAGCTTGAGTGGTTCGTGTCATCGAAGGTGCAGTGCGTGGTGCTGAAGTTGATGTCGCCGGGTTGTTGGAGGGGCTTGGTGTTGTGGTACGAGCGGTCGGGGCAGCGGGGTGTGCGGCGTCCAGGAGGTAGTACGCCCTGCAGAAAAGTTAGTTTTGGCCCTCGCTTGTCGTCCTGCAATTCACGCTCAGCTTTGCAAGCAAGATGGAATAATCGAGTCATCGAATTGTAATCTTTGTAATCTAAAATGTCTTGGATTTCTCGATTTAAACCACCTAGAAAACGAGCCATAGATGCTTCCTCATTTTCAAGTAAACCACAACGCAACATGCCAATCTGTAATTCCTGATAATATTCTTCGACTGAGCTTTTACCTTGGCGCAAAGCGTTGTAATTTATTAAGCAAATCTCTAGCATAATAGGAAGGAACAAATCTATGTCGCATGAGCAATTTTAAAGCCTCCCAAGTGGTGGGTATATTATGTGCATGGACACGACAATGCTCTCTCCACCAAATGGAAGCAAAATCTGTAAACTCACTAGTAGCAGCCCTAACGCGTTTATCTTCAGGAAAGTCATGGCATGCATACTTTTGATCAACTAATAACTCCCAACTAAGGTAAGCATCGGGGTCATATTTGCCATCAAAAGTAGGTATAGTGATTTTTATTTTGGAGAACATATCGTCACGATCACGCATCTCACGTCGTATGGGAGCACGACGCATACCTTGTTGGTTGAATCGGAGTCGGCGGTGATCACGGTCATGGTCGAGCAAGTCATCCTCCGACTCCATAGCGTGGTGTGAGTAGTGGTCGCTGTCATGATCATCTCGCTCAACGCCGAGGTCAAAGGAGCCCGAGGCGTGCTAGCGAGGTGAATGGAAGTAGTAGAAACAACGGGGGCGTGCTGAGCATGTGGAGCAGCCTGGGGCGCCCGTAATGCGCCGGTGTTGGTGCGAGGTGGAAGACCGGAAACACTAGGGGCAGCAGCTGCAATCATGTCCAATCGAGATAAAATGTTAGCTAAAGTAGTGTTCGCAACTCCTTGCGCGGTCTCGATGGATCGGAGTCGATCGTCTTGGAGTGACATGCGCTCATTAGTGAGGCGGACATCCTCACTAAGGCCCTCGGTAGTGACCCGCGTCATGCGCTCAAAGTGTGCAACGATGCCCTTCGTCTTGGGGAGACTGATGGAGAGATCCTTCGTCACCTGACATGTTAGCACAAAAAAATAATAGGACAGCAAGTATAGTTTTCTAGGTTAGTGAGATGGCGAAGGATCACTCAACGCTCAAAGTTTACCACAAGCTATTGTAAGATTCTTACCACACCAACAGAATGATGTACTATCGATAGTGTGCAACCAAAAAGGTGAAAGTTAAGCGATTGCCAGGTGTTACCAATCTGTTCGTGGTAGAAATATGTGTAGCTTGGAAGGTTTCGATTTAGTAGAAAGGAAAACACTTAAAACCACAAGCTTAAGCAAGTTGAAAAATCGTTCAACGGCACGTATATGCTGGTCCTAGGCTAGACCGTGCTAGAGACGCAAGCCTAGACACCAATGTTGTCACCGAAACGCAGCAAAAGAGCAAACAAGTATGTGCTGTTGTTTGGGCGTGAAGATGTGGTGTGCACTGTTTGTTTTGTTTGTTCTATGGCAGGGAGAGGGTGCGCCCAACCCAATTGGAAGGGTGGGTGTGTGCCCAAACCGAAAAAAGAAGGGGGGTGCGCCCAAACCGAAGGGAGATTTTTTTTTTTTTGATCCAGTGCGGCTTTTGTTTAAGCACTTGCCTTTTTTTTTTTAATTGATTTGGTGCGGCTTTTAGATGCACCTTGCCTTTTGTCTTTGTTCTTCTTTATGGAAAGGAGAGGGTGCGCCCATTACAGGATGGAAGGGGGTCCAAACCAAAAAAAGAAGTAAAATCTGTTGCTATGGAGAGGTGGGAGTGTGTGTGCAACCCACAATGGCAGGAGGGGATATGCGCCCCAAACAAAATGGAAGGGGGGGTTCGGCCAGCAAGAGGCGCAAACAAGGATGATGACACGACGTGAAAAGAACTTGAAACTCTAAAGGGACTAGGACTAGGACCAGCAAGAACACGACGATGCAACCGACAATTCAAAGAACTAAACAGCGAGTAATCAAAAGTGGTTGGCACAAATTGTTTTGGACAATGGAAATTGATAGTAGCAATATTTTTGTGGGCTGTTTTTTGTACTCTAGGTAATGAACAAAAAGTAGAAAACTCTCACCGAGCAACCTGAGAATCTGATACCACTTGATATGGCTTGAGTGCCCGATCTTTCGGTGGAGTGATAACTATCGATTGAATGGTGAAAACCCTCGCGATCCGACTACGCACGAACGAATTCGATGGCGCCTTAGCAATCGCAGAACCTTCGCCGAATTGGTTATTGACACACAAATAGCATGTCAACCTGAACACGAGGTTCAAATTCTTGTCAGTAATCGAAGAATCAAACAAGAACACGATAAACAAAGTGTAAAAACAGAATTGAGAGGAAGAGAAAAGTCTCGGATAAAAGTGGAATTTGATGTTCTTCACAAGGTGGCGATCTTGCACAACTCGTAGAAGATAGGTTTGCGCGTAGCTAAACTCTAATCAACCAAAATCCCCTAATAGAGTGGAGGGTAGGAGAATATAAAGAAGAAGAAGGAGGAGAGGTACTGTTCACGGACACTATTCATCCGTGATTAGTACATGCATGTCCACACATTAGGAAACAATCCTTCCCTCCTTTCCTTCTCTACAAAGTTGCCAAAAATACAAAAGAGATCAAATCTTCAATTATGGTGCCTTGATCTGAATCTTGGTTTCCAAATCAGCAAAGAGGACATGTTGGGCGCCCAAAACCAGGAGGGAGACGCCAAACAGGGGGAGGTGGCGCCCAATAATAGACCCATGCATTCATTCCCTTTGCTCGTCTTTGACTTGGCCTTCCGAATTCCGCACACGCGCTTGATCTTCTCCTTGGTTCCTAAGTATAATAAAATCATGACAAAAATTAGATAGTAATGAATTCTGTGAATTAATCATATAAATAGTTAGAAACGAGTTCACCTGATAATTGAGCTGTCGTGCTTTGGCACGAGTAATTGGTCCTTGTATATTTGGCTCAATCGTGTGCATGGAAGAGATGTCCTCATCACCATACTTGGGCGATGAGGATGAGTTCGAGTCGAGGACGACTCAAATGCAAGAAGGGGAGGATGATGAGGACATCTCTTCCATGAACACAAATGAGCCATCTGTGCAAGGACCAATTACTCGTGCCAAAGCACGTCAGCTCAATTATCAGGTCAACTCGTTTCTAAGTTTGTATACGATTAATTCACAGAATGGATTGCTATTTAATTCTTGTGATGATTTCATTGTTCTTAGGAACCAAGGAGAAGATCAAGCTCGGTCATCATATGCGCAGGATCCAGAAGACAAAGTCAAAGAGGAAAACGAGCACATGAGAAATACTACCAAGAAGGAAAGGAGGAAGGAGTTTCCTTCCTTTTTGGAAGCACGAAATCAGATCAAGACGCCATGAAGAAATCTCGTTTATTTCTTTCCTTTTGTATTTTAGGAAGCTTTGTTAAGAAGGAAAGGAGGGACGGATTTTCCTCCTGTGTTGGGCTGCATGTGCGCCCTCTCCCTTGGCTGCCATATGGGCGCCTCCCCTCAACCCTCCACTTCTCCCTTTATATACTCCTGCCGTCCCTCCCTTAGAACGCAGATTTTGTTGATTGAGTTTAGCCGTGTGCAAACTTTCTTCTTCAAGTTGTGCTAGATAGCCACCTTGTGAAGACTTTAATAGAATCTCAATTTGTCTCCACTTTCTCTCATACTTCAGAATTGTTTTTACTTGTTCTTGTTTGTTCTTCGATTACCAACAAGAATTGAACTTCGTGTTCAGGTTGATCTCGGCTACCTAGCAGGATCAATAACCACGCGGAGTAGGTTCAGCGATTGCTAAGGCGCCATCGACTTGTTCGTGCGTAGTCGGATCGTGAGAGTCTTCTCCAACACCAATCGATAGTTATTCCTCCACCGAAAGATCGGGCACTCCAGACATATCAGAACCATGGACAAGTCAACATGCAAGATGTGAATGCAAAAGAACTCGGTTCGGGCTCCAGTGACCAGTCTGGAGAAAAACGGGTGCAGATAATGCAAACGGAGTCCGATTGGAGTGTTTGACCACAGCTTTGAAAGCTTGTCTCTTTAGCTTTCAAATGGATCCAGCCCCATTGCTCCCCTTTGCTCCCCACCTCTCCACCACCTCTCCTCCACCCCCTTGCTGCCCTAGGGTGGCCTCCCCACCCCCTGCACCTCGAGGATCCATCCTTTGGAGCGAGGAGCAAGGAGCGAGGAGCGAGGAGCGATCCGGGAGGAGTTTCGTTGGGATTTCGGTCGTCGGGCGAAGGTATGGCCATGGGACTCCTTAGGGTTGGGCTAGGTATTGTTCTAAGGGTGTTTATCAAGTTTTTAGATCAATTGGTGGTGCTGGAATTGAGTAGATTGGATTAGATCGATGTTGCCACGTTTCTGTTTTGGGACAGCATGAGCAGTCGACCTAGGGTTCAGTTTTTCGCCAATTTAGAGTTGGAATTTGGTCGTACAGATGTTGAAGAAGTTGTATATAATTTCAGTATCTTTCAGTGGACATAAAGAACGTTAAATTCTGATCAGCCGTTTGAAAGTTATGACTATTTTACCGAGCGTGTTAAAATCTGTGACGTGATTGGAACATATCACGGTATTTTGTAGATTAAAAGACTTTAGAATCCGAATCAGTCTTTCCCTATAACTAGAAAAAGTTGGGAAATTTCCTAAGCTATGCGAGGATGTACTCTTTTAATTGATTCGGAGTCCCAGAACTCAAGTTATGCCTTTTGGAAGGCTGCTGTCCCGACGGGATAAAACCTCTGTTTTTAGGTTTTGCGAGTAGTTGGCAATGTTGTCGGGGTAGATGAGGGTTTGCGTACTGTTTTGTGAACATGATTGTGAGTGTGTGATGCCTATGTGCAGGTGGTGCAGCCCCGGGTGTGCCTTCTACTTCCCGCCAATCCGTTGCTCGTGGTTGAGGCAAGTTTATTGTAATGGGTAGCGATTGTAGGTTGTTTGATTGATTGAGATTGAAGTTTGAATATATGATATGTTCACATGCCATGCCTTAATATTTTGGCATTGATATGATGAATATGTTTATTATGTGATGATGCCATGTGTTAATGTACAAGTTATCCATGATGATGCCATGTGTTAATGTACAAGTTAAATATGATGGCATAAATGCATACATGGCATGTTACATGGCCCGGGCGGTGAGAAAGTCATAACTAGTCCGGGAAGGTCGGTGAGAAAGTTATGACTAATCCGGAGAGCCAATGGGTAAGTCCTACATCGTGATTCCATTCACCGCGGTGAACGGATGCGAGGAGTAGGCACCCTCCATCTTCGGGATGGAAGGGGGGAGAGGGTGCACACCGACGGGTGTGTACTCAACCATACCGGTATGAGTTTCCAGGAGATATGTGCATCGTATTGCATTACATTGCATTGCATTATATGAGGATGTTATATGAGGATGATTTATGATGATGTCAAAGATATGCTTACACTATGAATATGAGATGTGTATGATGTTGTGTGTGAAAAATGGTGATGAAGGTATTGGAATGTGTTTTCTTGTTCCATTGCAATATACTTGCTGAGTGATGAACTCACGCTTGTGTTTATGTTGTTTTTCTTAGGTACCATGAAACCGGCATGCGGGAAAAAGGGGTTAGCTACACATCTACACATAACTCCACACAAATTAGACAGTGTTACCACTTGGAGTCATGATAATGAAAGTATTGCCATGAAACTTGGAGAATTGCTTAACTGTGTGCTCGGTCTTACTATTTGATTCGTTTAGCTCATGAAGTGGTTGAAGGCTTTATCCTGGACTTATATTGTTGCTATGTCACATGTTATTGCTGTTTTAGATGCTTTCCATTATGATATAACTTGTGATGTTTTGTTGTTGCTCGAATCATGGAAAAACAAAGGAGATGCTGCCAAATTTTCGGTATTATCATTTGTTACTTTGTTGTAATTTAGCTTAATTCATGGTAGTTAGGTGTTGTTTAGCCTATGTTTGGTAGCATTCGGGCATATTAAATGCCGGGGTGTTACACATACTTCTTTAGCACTCATGTACCTCTCAAAAGGGAACATATTGTGCAGATACACGGGTCCGAGAATACATATCTCTTTAACAAGGTGAACAGTGAGATGAACCATAATATCAAAGAACGCAAGAGGAAATATCATCTCAAGACAAACCACACTTTGTACCACGTCATCTTGCAGCTTACTTAGTTTATCTGGGTCGATGACCTTCTGCGAATTGCGTTGAAAAAGAACACAGCTTTGTGATTGTCCCCGTACTCCACCCGGAAGTATACCTCTCATAGCCACTGGGAGCAACTGTGTCATCAACACAAGACAGTCATGGGATTTCAGGTGTACGATTTTATTCTCTTTCGTGTTTATGAGTCTCTTTACATTCGATGAGTATCCGGAAGGGACCTTCACACTATTCAGGCACTCTATCATGCTTTTTTCTCTTCTTTGCTTAGAGTGTAGCTCGCAGGATGTAGGTAATGTTGTCCTTTTTCTCTCTTTTCCGGATGTAGGTCGTTCCTCAGTTCTAAGAGTTTAAGGTCCTTCTGAGCTTGCAGTGTATCTTTTGATTGGCCGTACATATCTATGTAGCCTAGCAGGTTCAAGCAAACATTCTTCGTGATGTGCATGAAGTCAAGTGAGTGACGAACCTCCAAGACTTCCCAATAAGGCAAGTCCCAGAATATTGACTTCTTCTTCCACATTGGTGCCTGACCATCCTCATTCTGCACAGGTTTGCTTCCAGGACCCTTTCCGAATACTACTTTCAGATTCTTTACCATAGCAAGCACATGTGGCCCACTACGATGCTGAGGCCTAGCACGAAGGTCTAGTTGCCCGTTAAATTTCCTGCACTTCTTCCGCCATGGGTGACTCGTAGGAAGAAACCTACGGTGACCCATGTACACAACCTTTCGAGAGTTTTTCAGGTACATGCTGTCCGTTTCATCTAAGCATTGGACGCAAGCTCTATATCCTTTGATAGTTTGGCCGGACAGGTTACCGAGAGCAGGCCAGTCGTTGATTGTTACAAATAACAATGCACGTAGGGTGAAATACTCCCTTTTGTACTCATCCCATACCCGTGCACCATCCTCCCACAATGTCACAAGATCTTCAACCAATGGTTTCAGGTAGACATCGATGTCATTTCGAGGTTGCTTGGGGCCTTGGATCAACAATGGCATCATGATGTACTTTCGCTTCATGCACAACCATGGAGGAATGTTATACATACATAGTGTAACAGGCCAGGTGCTATGGTTGCTGCTCAACTCTCCGAAAGGATTCATCCTATCGGCACTTAACCCAAACCTTATGTTTCTCACCTCTTGTGCGAAGTCTGGGTACGTCCGATCGACTTTCCTCCACTGTGAGCCATCTGCAGGGTGTCTAAGCATACCGTCATCCTTACGCTCTTCTTTGTGCCAACGCATCATCTGGGTATGCGCTTTGTTAGCAAACATACGCTTCAATCGGGGAATCATAGGGAAATACCACAACACTTTAGCTGGAGGTCTCTTCTTCGTACGCTCCCCATCTATTTCACCTGGATCATCTCTCTTCACCTTATACCATGATTCTTTGCACACTGGACAAACATCCAAATTGGCATACGCATTGCGATACAGGATGCAATCACTAGGACATAGGTACGACACACTCACAATCAAGTCCACAAAACAGTATGCAAACACCCTTCTACCCCGACATCGCAAACTACTCGCAAAACCCAAAAACAGAGGTTCTGTCCCGTCGGGACAGCAGCCTTTTCCAAAAGGCACAACTTGAGTTCTAAGTCTCCGAATCAAATAAACGAGTACATTCTCGCGTAGCTTCGGAAATTTCCTAACTTTTTCTAAGCATATGGAAAGACTGATTCGGATTCTAAAGTGGTTTAATCTACAGAATACCGTGATCTATTCCAATCACGTCACAGATTTTAATACGTTCGGGAAAACAAGCATAACTTTCAAACGGTTGGGAAGAATTTAACGTTCTTTATACCCACTGAAATGTATTGAAGTTACCTACAACTTCTTCAACAGGCGGATGACCAAAATCCGAATCTAAATTGGCGAAAAAACAAACCCTAGGTCGACTGCTCATGCTGCCCAAAACAGAGAACGTGGCAACTTCTAGATCTAATCTAATCTACTCAATTCCAGCACCACCAATTGATCTAAAAACATGATAACCCTTAGAACACATCCTAGACCAACCCCAAGGATCCCCGTGGCCATACCTTCGCCCGATTACCGAAAACCCAACGAATCTCCTCCCGGTTCGCGCGATCTCCTTCCTCGCTCCAATTCCGCCGGATCTCCTCGTCGCGAAGCGCTCCAACGGATGGTTCATGGAGGTGTTGAGGTCCGCCGTTTTGGGGCATCGAGGAGGAGCGTGCAGCCGCCCCCGCCTCGTAACCTGCGCGAGCCATGGGAACATGCCCGCGCCTTTTCTGATTTTTTGGGTTTCCCGCCATCGAACCGCCGCGTCCCTTTGGGTCTCCCGCCGAAGCATTCCTCCATGCGCCTATATATATATGAGTGGCCACTGGGGGAGCGGTTCGTTTCTTCCTTTCAGCCTCGCCCAACTACTAGCCTTTGCTTCTTTTCACACTGCTTTTTCGCTGCGCATCGTCTCCCTCTTGCACCTTCTCTTCTTCGCTCATATGGCGCCTCCAGCACCTTTGCTCCCTCCGTCGACCATCGAAGATGCCGACGCCGCGAGGTTTTCCCGGTACATCTCCGGCGGCACCGTCCGCACCCGTGCCGGGACCACCGCGCCCGGCTGCCGCCCGGGAGAAGTGATCTTCTTTGGCTGGGCGATGCTGGCGGGTCTCCTCCCGCCGATCTCCGACTTCTACCTTGCCGTCCTCAACTTCTACTCCATCCACAACATTCACCTTCCTCCTAACTCCGTCATCCTCCTTGCGGTCTTTGCCCACTTTTGCGAAATGTTCGTGGGAGTGGCCCCCCAACCTTCCTCTCTTCCGCTTCTTTTACGCCTTGCGCGCGGCCAAGGACTCCACCCCGTCGGGCAGCTGCCACCTCCGTCTCCGGGACGGCGCGGCGTCGCGCTACATTCCGCTGGACTATCGCTCAAACTGGAAGACTTGGCGCAACGAGTGGCTCTACATCGCAGACGACAGCGACGTAGAAGTCTTGGAGCTGCCGACTAGGCCGGCGACCAGCAACCCCAACTGGGGAGCGCACGTCGATGAGACGCCCGAGCTCTGGACGATGCTGGCCCGCATGGACCATCTGCGGACTGCGGGCCTGACGGGAGGCATGGTTCTCCGGGCCTACATATCTTGGAGAATCAGTCCCCTGCACCGCCGTGCCCGCCCTGCTTGGCAGTACACAGGCCCCGACGACATGACCCAGACAACTCCCGTAGGTAGGCCATTCATTGTTCTTCCTTTTTGGTGCTCTTTGCGACTGCCGCTGAGCTAACGACGGTTTTGCTCTTCTTTTTTCTTTTCATCCGCAGGGGACTTATCCCCCGTAAAGATTGACTACTGGATGGGGCTGATGGGCGTCTCTAGCTCCGTCCCGCCTTTTCCGGCGGGCGCGCTCCCACTTTGCCAAGTGGAGCCCTGGGAGCGCGTGGCGATCACCCGCGCCATGCCCACCATGGATGCCATGGGACTGGTGAACACGCCCCACCAAGGGGCGTTGACGATCCGGGGCCCTCCAGCTGGCGACCAGGGAAGGGGCAAGCGCCTTGCTGACGACGACGCCCCTGGCGCCAGCCCTAAGAGGGCTTTCATCCCGTTAGGGGGCGCGACGACCCCAGCCGCACCGCTCGGCCCGACCGGGGCGGGGAGCTCCACGGCAGCTGCGGCTGTGACTTCAGCCTCTCCCGCCGAGGTGGTTGACGTCGACGTCGCTCCGACCATAGCTCCGCCGGCAACGATCCTTCCGCCGCTGCCGCCGGTGCAGGTCGACCCGACAGCCCCAGCTCTTCCACCTGCGCCAGCCGCGCAGGTCGAAGTACCGCCAGCACCGGTGCCGCGAGGGGGACTGACGCTCCCACCGGCCGTTCCTTGCTTCAGGAGGCCTTCTGCCGGGTACTTAAACCAACACACAGTAGATTGTTAAGTTCTTTTAATCTGAGAGGCTTACCTCCTTTTTATCTTCTTCAGGGCGGCTACTTCAAGCACCCTAGCCGGAGACGACCAGGGCAATGCAGCGACCGCGACAGCGCCGACTGCTGCGGTCGAGCACCGAGGCGACCCAGGTGACCGCCAGGTGGCCGCCGCAGGGGCGGCCATCTTATCACCTGAAGGCGGGATGGGCCTGCCGCCCACTCCGAAGGCCCCCAATGCTTCAGTCCCCTCAGCAGACGCGGACGCTCTGCTGGCCGCCCTCGGTGAACTGCACTCCAGCGTGAGCGGCTGCCTCGCGACAAGCAAGGAGAGGAAGAGGGAGGCCACCGTGGAGAACAACCGCCTCCGCAAGGAGGCGCAGGACTGGCGCGGCCGGGCGGAGTGGTTGGAGCGGGACCTGCAGCAGGAGAGGGAGCAAGGAACCCTCCGCGTCGAGGAGATCACCCGGGAGCGCGACGAAGAGAAGGGTGAGCAGCTCCACGCGGAAACCAAGACCACCTCCATGCTGCGCCCAGCCTTCGACCAGATGGTGGCCAGCTTGGCGCCATTGGGGCTGGAGCAGCCAGCCCCGATTGAGCAGACGGCCCGGCACTATGCCTTCTGCATGAGCCGGATCGCCGACTTCCTCACCCTCCTGCCCGGTGCCTTAGCCACCCGGTCTAGCCAAGAAAGGCGGGCAATCGCGGTGGCCACGGCGACGTACGTGCTCACCTGCTGCGCCAGCCGGGATGCCAACTTCGACCCCCTGGCCGCCATCCAGGGAGTGGAAGGGGACTGGGCCCGCGCAGAGGCACAGGTCAGCAACACCACCGAGCAGGTCGCCGATCAACTCGACATGGTCAACCCAGCACTGGAAGCAGTGGCCGAGGACGTGGTGCTCGGGCTGGACGTCGACCCGGTAGAGAACCAGGTGGCCGCAGAAGCCGCGGTGGACGAGGAGTAAACACTCTAGACTTAGCTTTGCTTGCTTTTTGTTTTGTCGTCTTCTGTAAAAGACTCCTGATCAGATTCTTGTTTATAAATGCATACACTTCCCTTTACACGTCTTATGTTTGGATGCTTGTCCGCGCCTCCACTATGCTGGTTTTGGGTGAACAAAAAGGCAACCGCACGATTTAAGGGTTAGTTGAGGTGCAGGGCCCGGATCCCTCGTGCCGGAATGTCGCTACCTCAGGACCTTAGGACCTTGTGAAATTGATTACTCTCGCGGTCTCTTGGGACTGAACACTTGGTGAGGTGTGGTAGGGTAGTAGGCTCTCGGTAGTGGTGTTTGAGTCACCGGTTCTCACGGGGACACCATGAGCGTCATGACCGTGTTGAAAACCGTGCCAAACTTGCCATTCGATCGCCCATCCCTGCTCGCCATGCTCACCCAGTGGTTCCACTTTTACCGTCAAGAATTCAGAGAGCCGTAAGGTACTAAGGGCGATTACGTGGACAAGGCCCATCGGGGCGCAAACCAGAAAAAAGAGAGCAAAGGCGACAACTGCTTTGAATGAAAATGAACGTTTAACTAAAACCGAGGCTCCCCCCGACCATCCCAGGGGAGGAAAACTCAACCCGGCTGGCCGGGGTACATAGCTCTGTACTTACAGCCAATTTAGGGATAGAACTTGCACAGGAGCTCTATGTTTTGGGAGTTTGCCAACTCCTCCCCGTCTTCAGTGACCAACCTGACCGCCCCAGGACGAGAGACTGAGACGACCTTAAAGGGGCCCTCCCACTAGGGAGACAGCTTGTGCAACCCGATATGCGTCTGAATTCTGCACAAGACCAGGTTGCCCACTGCCAGTGTTCTCTCGCTGACCCGTGTGGCGTGGTATCGCCTGAGATTTTGCTAGTACCGAGCAGCAAGCAAGGCTGCGCGATCTCGCACTTCTTCTAGGAGATTAGCATCCTCTCGACGCAGATCCTCCTGGGCTTCCTCTGTGAACGCCGTCACGCGTGGTGACCCTAAGGCCAGCTCCGAAGGCAGGATAGCTTCTGCGTCGTAGACTAGGAAAAAAGGAGTTTCCCCGGTGGCCCGGCTGGGGGTGGTACGAAGCGACCACAACACCGCCGGGAGCTCTTCAGTCTACCGGGCTCCACGCTTGTGGAGTCGATCAAATGCCCTGGTTTTGAGGCCCTTTAGCACCAACGCATTGGCCCGCTCAACTTGGCCATTACACCTTGGGTGGGCCACCGAGGCAAAACAAACCTTGGTGCCCATTTCTTCACAGAAACCCAAGAAGGCAGCACTGGTGAACTGGGCTACATTGTCGGTGATGATGCGGTTGGCGACCCCAAAGCGGGCGAAGATTCCTTGCATGAACTTGACTGCAGCGGCAGCGGTAATGGCTCTGACCGCCTCGGCTTCCACCCATTTGGTAAATTTGTCGATGGCGACGAACAGATGGGTGTAGCCCCCTGTGGCCCGCGAGAACGGGCCCAGGATATCCAGCCTCCAGACCGCAAAGGGCCATGAGAGCGGGATGGTTTGCAGAGCCTGGGCTGGTCGGTGGATTTGCTTGGTGTGGTACTGGCACGCCTCGCACTCCCTCACCAGCTCGCAAGCATCCTGGAGGGCGGTTGGCCAATAGAACCCTTGGCGGAAAGCTTTCCCAACCATCATTCGACTTGACACGTGGCTCCCGCACACGCCTCCATGGATATCAGAGAGCAAACTGCTCCCCTCTTCCCGAGTGATGCACTTCAGAAGAATTCCGTTCCTACCCCGGCGGCAGGTAGGCCAGGATCGGATCCATCCATGTGCCTTCCCGGTCAAGTGTAGCGACCACTATGTGATCGCCCGGGTACTCCGCCTGAACAGGCGTTTCACGGTATTACTCTCCCTTCCGGAACGAGGGCTGGAGTAGCATCACCATCGCCCCCACCAGAAACAGGGGCTGCGATGGACGGTCGCGGAAGCCTTTCTTCAAAGACTACGACCGGAATAGGGGATCTTGTCGAGGCGAGCTGTGCGAGCCTGTCCGCCAAGTAGTTGTCACACCGGGGGATATGAGTATACCCTAGGGATGTAAGTGGGCTTGTTCGCGGTGACCCGCATCACCCGCTTCAGGAATACTAGGAAGTCCACAACACTACTCATGATCTCCCACGCGGCATCTGGGGAGGAGGTGACAACCACCAGGAACTCGCAGAACCGAAGCATCATGAGCGGGCCATGCCGATTATCATATTCTTCTTCTCGTTCCCCTCCTCGAGCAGCGCAGTGGACTTCTTGGTCTTCTTGAAGCGGGTGATGCGGGTCACCGCGAACAAGCCCACTTACTGATGAGGACATCACTACCATGGATACGGCCATACTTACAAACCCAATGGAAACCAACAATATCATACAAGGGCCAATTACTCGAGCTCGGGCACGACAATTCAATTACCAGGTGAATGCGTTCCTCGGGTTGCATACAGATAATTTAATGAATGGAATGCTATTTAATCCTCGTGATGATTTTATTGTCCTTAGGAACCAAGGAGAAGGACTTCCAAACATCAAGCATGAAGCCAATTCTTCCGGTGCACAAGTTATACTTGGATTCGGCCCCCGGGACAGCACCAACTTAAAATGACCATAACTTTTGATCCACAAGGGTGTTTGGGGTCTATGAGTACTGGTTTGAAAGGTTTCGACGTCCTCTTTCCAACGGATCCGACCCCATCCCTAAATTCCGTACGAGTCGACGGGAATCTGCAAAACAATTGGCGTCACTTTTCCAAATCGAGAAGACGTGGGCTTTGGGCCTTGTAATAGAGTTGTAGTTGGTATCCTACTGCTTTGGACGTGTTTCCCACGCCCCTACCTCTTATAAATAGCCAGACATCGGCTCCTTAGGGTTTTGGGTTTTATTTGATTAGTTTAGCCAAGTGCAAACTTGATCCTGCGAGTTGTGCTGGACAGCCACCTTGTCAAGATCGTCAATAAGACTCCACTTTGTTTCGCTTCCAGTTTTATCCGCAATTTCAGATTGCTTATCCTATTGTTCTTGCTTGTTCTTCGGTTGCTTGCAGGAATTGAACTTCGTGTTCAGGTTGATCGTGCCCACGGCAAGATCAATAACCCACTGGAGTTGGTTTAGCGATTGCTAAGGCGCATCGTCGTCGTACGGTGTAGTTGGATCGTCAAAGTCGACTCTCACAAATCGATCGTGTGTTTCTCATCGAAAGATCGGGACACCCATAGTGCCATCACGGTGCCATCAAGTGGTATCAGAGCAAACCAGGTTGCTCGGTGAGAATTCTTTACCCTAGATTAGTAGATTGATATCTTTCCTATAGTCCAGAGAAGCGCCATCAGATTGGATCTCCCCATACCAAAACAATTTGAGCCTCGCAATTTCCTTTCCAGTACACTGCATTATTGAATTTTTGGTTGCATCGTCGTGTCGAGTTGCTGAATTCTAGTCTAGTTGGAGTCCAGGTCAGAAGAAATTTTTGTCTCCCACAGCGGTTTCGAGTTGTGTTCGGTTTCGAGTTGTTTTCCGTTTCGGTCTCGAACTGTTGAAAAAAAAAAAAGGAAAAAAAAAAAAGAAAAAGAAAAGGTGTTCGGACCGAAGTTTTCTTTTCATCCGACTGGTCGCCGCTTGACTGGTCGCCCACTTGGTCGTCCGACCGGTTGCCCTCCTGTTAGCCGACTGGTCGCCTCCCGACTGGTCGCCGCCTGACTGGTCGCCTCCCGACTGGTCGCCCACCTGATAGCCCACTGGTCGCCTGATCGTCGCCTGATCGTCGCCGATCGTCGCTACCGATCGTCGCCCACCTGATAGCCCACTGGTCGCCCGACTGGTCGCCGCCCGACTGGTCGCCCACCTGATAGCCCACTGGTCGCCTGACTGGTCGCCCTCCTGATAGCCGACTGGTCGCCCACCTGGCCGTCCGACTGGTCACACGACTGGTCTTCCGCCTGCATAGCACTTGAAAGAAAAACGAGTCGGATCGTTCCGCAAAAAAAAAAAAAAAGTCTGGAACAGATCCGAAAATTTTTATGTGCTAAACCTGTTTTCACAAGATCCCCAGTCTTTTGAGATAGTTCCCTTCTTTCGCGAATTTTTTTCGCGCTGATTTTTTTTTCTTTCATCTGCTGTGGAACTGTACTGTCGCCGACCGCAGTTTTGAGTCACAGTCCTTGCTAGCCTAGAGTCAGCAACTAGTGACTAGACGTTGAACAATTCTTCAATTTGGCATTCACTGATTGGATTATTGCTAACCTTTTGCTACTAAATTGAGCCTGTCCAAGCTCCACTTTCTACCCGTACAGGCGTTCGATCCCTTGGCAATCGCTCTACACAAACTTCGGAGAACCTTTGACAACGCCAACGGCCGACAACGCCTGCTGCATTGTAAGAACTTGTAAGAACTTGGGTCATAGGCTTGAGCGCTTGAGAGACTTGCCACCTAGTAGTTGATAGGAACATTATACTTGTGGTTTTTGTTTCCTTGTCATCAACTAACCATGTCAGGTGACGAGTTCACTTCATCACTCTCCACGAACCAAGGGCATCATTGCTCACTTCCAAAAAATGACGAGGGAAGCCACCGATGGTCTTAGCGAGGATGTACGGCTCACTAATGAGCGTATGTCAATGCAAGAAGACCGTCTCAGATCCATCGAGGCCGCACAAGGGATTGCTAACACTACT
Organism: Rhipidocladum racemiflorum; assembly: GCA_036346355.1. Classification (NCBI taxonomy): domain Eukaryota; kingdom Viridiplantae; phylum Streptophyta; class Magnoliopsida; order Poales; family Poaceae; genus Rhipidocladum; species Rhipidocladum racemiflorum. The sequence continues at coordinate 205,082 of JAYEVF010000038.1, forward strand.
CTTGCTACTATTTTGGCTAGACTTGATACTTTTGCAGCTGCTGCATCTGGTGCTTCCAATCCACCTCCCCGTCGTCCAAGCAACAATTCAGCTCCACAGGGGAGGCCCCCAACAGATTTAGAAGAACAGAACGAAGAGCACGAATATGATGACACCACTGATGTGGAGGAGGCCAACCCCATCCATTACGATAATGATCGTAACCATCAACGGCCACGCTTCAATCAGCAAGGTATGCGACGTGATCCTCCACGACCAAGGGAACGAGAACGAGATGATGTTTTCCCTAAGGTAAATTTCAATATGCCACCTTTTGAAGGTAAATATGACCCTGATGGTTACCTTAGTTGGGAATTACTTGTGGATCAAAAATTTGCGTGCCATGATTTCCCTGAAAATAGAAGAGTTAGGGCTGCCACAAGTGAGTTCACTGATTTTGCTTCTGTTTGGTGGAGAGAACATTGCCGTGCTCATCCAAATAATATACCCACCACTTGGGAAGCCTTGAAATTGCTAATGAGGCATAGATTTGTTCCTTCATACTATGCTAGAGATTTATTGAATAAATTGCAGCGCCTACAGCAAGGTAAGAATTCGGTGGAAGAATATTACCAAGAATTGCAAATTGGCATGTTGCGTTGTGGATTAATTGAGAATGAGGAAGCTTCTATGGCTCGTTTTTTAGGTGGTTTAACTCGAGAAATCCAGGATATTCTAGACTATAAGGTTTATAATTCGATGACTCGGTTGTTCCATCTTGCTTGCAAAGCTGAACGTGAAGTGCAGGGTCGTCAATCGAGGGCCAAGACTAACTTTTCTGCAGGTCGAACTACTGCCGTGGACACCGCGCACCCCTGCTGCCCCTGCCGGCCGTACTACCATGCCGACCTCTTCCATCAACAGAACGGGCGCCCACCACCTCAAATTCGGCACCACGACCAACGCCCGACGAAAAGTGCCACACAAGCTACTACAAATAGTTCGCCGTCGCCGGTCGCATCAACGGACGCACCAAAGATGTTCAGTGCCATCGCTGCAAGGGTTTCGGTCACATGATGAAGGAGTGTCCGAACAGGCGTGTGCTAATAATCCGTGAAGACGGCGAGTATGACTCAGCAAGTGATCTTGATGAAGAAACATATGCTTTGCTCGCTGAACATGAAGACGGCGATCCAAATGCTGAGCACGACGAGGTGCATGTGAGCGCTGGTGATGCTGACCAATATTTGAGTATTATTGCACAACGTGTGCTTAGTGCTCAGATTGCTCGCGCCGATCCAAATCAACGCCACAACTTGTTTTACACAAAAGGCGTCATCAAGGAGCGATCCATTAGAATAATCATTGATGGTGGGAGTTGCAATAATCTAGCCAGCATGGACATGGTGGAGAAGCTAGCACTCTCCACTAAACCACACCCTCAGCCCTACCACATTCAATGGTTCAACAACAGCGGCAAACTCAAGGTAACTCGCATGGTAAGAGTACATTTCGCTTTAGGTTCCTATCATGATTATGTTGATTGCGATGTCGGACCTATGCAAGCATGTTCTATGTTATTAGGTAGACCGTGGCAATATGATAAGGATTGTTTACATCATGGTAGAACAAATCAATACTCTTTTGTGCATAAAGAAAAGAAAATTGTGCTACACCCAATGTCGCCTGATGCCATTGTAAAGGATGAAATCGCTAGATCTAGCAAAGAGAAAAATCGAGAGAATTCTAAGAGTGAAAATCAGATTGTCGCCAAAGGACTTGAACAACATAAACAGAAAGAATCTAACCTTGATTGTGCCAAGCCGAATGAGATTAAATTAAAAGGTGCTTGTTTTCTTGCAACAAAATCTGATTTGAATGAGTTGGATGTTTGTCGGTATACATGCTATGCTTTGGTCTGCAAAGAAACTTTGTTTTCACTAGAGGAGATGTCCCTCTCTTTGCCTCCTGTTGTCACTAACCTTTTGCAGGAATACACTGACATCTTTCCAAAGGACATCCCCTCAGGGCTGCCGCCAATTAGAGGGATTGAGCATCAAATTGATCTAATTCCAGGGGCATCCTTGCCCAACCGAGCACCTTACAGAACCAACCCTGAAGAGACACAAGAGATACAACGCCAAGTTCACGAATTGCTTGATAAAGGGTACGTACGTGAATCTCTTAGTCCTTGTGCTGTACCAGTAATTTTAGTACCTAAGAAAGATGGAACATGGCGCATGTGTGTGGATTGTAGAGCAATTAATAATATCACCATTAGATATCGCCATCCTATTCCTCGGTTAGACGATATGCTTGATGAACTAAGTGGCTCTACTATGTTCTCTAAAGTGGATTTGCGTAGTGGGTATCACCAGATTCGCATGAAGTTAGGAGATGAATGGAAAACAGCATTTAAAACTAAGTTCGGGTTATATGAGTGGTTAGTAATGCCTTTCGGGTTGACTAATGCTCCTAGCACATTCATGAGACTGATGAACGAGGTTTTACGTGTTTTCATTGGCAAATTTGTGGTAGTTTACTTCGATGATATCTTGATTTATAGCAAATCTTTAGAGGATCATCTTGAACATCTACGTGCTGTTTTTAATGCTTTACGCGATGCACGCTTATTTGGTAACCTTGAGAAGTGCATCTTTTGCACGGATCGAGTATCTTTTCTTGGCTATGTTGTTACTCCACAGGAATTGAAGTTGACCAAGCCAAGGTTGAAGCAATACAGAGTTGGCCGACTCCTAACACGGTCACACAGGTGCGAAGTTTTCTAGGACTTGCTGGATTCTATCGTCGTTTTGTGAAGGACTTTAGCACCATCGCTGCACCCATGAATGAGCTCACCAAGAAGGGTGTACCATTTGCTTGGGGCAAGCCGCAGGAAGATGCCTTCAACATTCTGAAAGCTAAGTTAACCCATGCACCCTTACTCCAGCTTCCAGACTTTTCTAAGACTTTTGAACTAGAATGTGATGCTAGTGGAATTGGTTTGGGTGGTGTTCTGTTACAAGAAGGAAAACCTGTTGCTTATTTTAGTGAGAAATTGAGTGGGCCAAGTTTGAATTATTCTACTTATGATAAGGAGTTATATGCGCTAGTTCGAACTTTAGAAACATGGCAACATTATTTATGGCCCAAGGAATTTGTTATACATTCGGATCATGAATCGTTAAAACATATTAGAAGTCAAGCTAAACTGAACCGTAGACATGCAAAGTGGGTTGAATTCATTGAGTCATTTCCTTATGTCATCAAACACAAACAGGGAAAGGATAATGTCATTGCTGATGCCTTGTCTAGGAGATATACCATGCTCTCACAACTTGACTTCAAAATTTTTGGTTTGGAAACGATTAAAGAGCAATATGTGCATGATGATGATTTCAAAAATGTGTTGCTCAATTGTAAAGAGGGAAAAACTTGGAACAAATTTGTCCTCAATAATGGGTTTGTGTTTAGAGCAAACAAACTATGTATTCCAGCTAGTTCTGTTCGTTTGTTATTGCTCCAGGAAGCGCATGGAGGAGGATTGATGGGACACTTTGGTGTGAAAAGGACGGAGGACATACTCGCTAGCCATTTCTTTTGGCCCAGAATGAGACGAGACGTGGAACGTTTCATCGCTCGCTGTTCTACATGTCAACAAGCTAAGTCACGACTTAATCCCCATGGTTTATACATGCCTCTGCCTGTTCCTAACGTGCCTTGGGAGGATATTTCTATGGACTTTGTTTTAGGACTCCCTAGAACAAAGAAGGGGAGGGATAGTATCTTTGTCGTTCTGGATAGATTTTCTAAAATGGCACACTTCATACCTTGTCACAAAAGCGATGACGCTACCAACATTGCTGACTTATTCTTTCGTGAAATTGTTCGCTTACATGGTGTGCCTAACACAATAGTTTCAGATCGTGACACTAAATTCTTAAGCCACTTTTGGAGAACTTTGTGGGGTAAATTGGGAACTAAACTTTTATTTTCTACTACTTGTCATCCCCAAACTGATGGACAAACTGAGGTCGTTAATCGAACTTTATCTACTATGCTTAGGGCTGTTTTGAAAAAGAACATTAAATTGTGGGAAGAATGTTTGCCTCATATTGAGTTTGCTTATAATCGGTCTATGCATTCTACTACTAAGATGTGCCCTTTTGAGATTGTATATGGATTTGTACCACATGCTCCAATTGATTTGTTACCTCTACCATCTTCGGAGAAATTGAATCTTGATGCTAAACAACGTGCTGATTTGATTATGAAACTGCATGAGACAACTAAAGAAAACATAGAACGATGAATGCTAAATATAAACTTGCTGGTAGTAAGGGAAGGAAACATGTAACTTTTGAACCAGGCGAGTTAGTTTGGTTGCATTTGCGAAAAGATCGATTCCCAGAATTAAGAAAATCTAAGTTGATGCCATGAGCTGATGGTCCTTTCAAAGTATTGGCAAAGATTAATGATAATGCATACAAGCTTGAATTGCCTGCAGATTTTGGGGTTAGTCCCACATTCAACATTACCGATTTGAAACCATACTTGGGAGAGGATGATGAACTTGAGTCGAGGACGACTCAAATGCAAGAAGGGGAGGATGATGAGGACATCACTACCATGGATACGGCCATACTTACAAACCCAATGGAAACCAACAATATCTGATGAGGACATCACTACCATGGATACGGCCATACTTACAAACCCAATGGAAACCAACAATATCATACAAGGGCCAATTACTCGAGCTCGGGCACGACAATTCAATTACCAGGTGAATATGCCTCGGGCTGCATACAAATAATTTAATGAATGGAAAGCTATTTAATCCTTGTGATGATTTTATTGTCCTTAGGAACCAAGGAGAAGGACTCCCAAACGTCAAGCATGAAGCCAATTCTTCCGGTGCACAAGTTCAACTCGGATTCGGCCTCCGGGACAGCACCAACTTCAAACGACCATAACTTTTGATCCACAAGGGTGTTTGAGGTCTATGAGTACTGGTTGGAAAGGTTTCGACGTCCTCTTTCCAACGGATCCGACCCCATCCCCAAATTCCGTCCGAGTCAACGGGTATCTGCAAAACAATTGGCGTCACTTTTCCAAATCGAGAAGACTTGGGCTTTGGGCCTTGTAATAGAGTTGTAGTTGGTATCCTACTGCTTTGGACGTGTTTCCCACGCCCCTACCTCTTATAAATAGCCAGACATCGGCTCCTTAGGGTTTTGGGTTTTATTTGATTAGTTTAGCCAAGTGCAAACTTGATCCTGCGAGTTGTGCTTGACAGCCACCTTGTCAAGATCGTCAATAAGACTCCACTTTGTTTCGCTTCCAGTTTTATCCGCAATTTCAGATTGCTTATCCTATTGTTCTTGCTTGTTCTTCGGTTGCTTGCAGGAATTGAACCTCGTGTTCAGGTTGATCGTGCCCACGGCAAGATCAATAACCCGCTGGAGTTGGTTTAGCGATTGCTAAGGCGCATCGTCGTCGTACGGTGTAGTCGGATCGTCAAAGTCGACTCTAACAAATCGATCGTGTGTTTCTCATCGAAAGATCGGGACACCCATAGTGCCATCACGGCGCCATCAAGTGGTATCAGAGCAAACCAGGTTGCTCGGTGAGAATTCTTTACCCTAGATTAGTAGATTGATATCTTTCCTATAGTCCAGAGAAACGCCATCAGATTGGATCTCCCCATACCAAAACAATTTGAGCCTCGCATTTTCCTTTCCAGTGCACTGCGTTATTGAATTTTTGGTTGCATCGTCGTGTCGAGTTGCTGAATTCTAGTCTAGTTGGAGTCCAGGTCAGAAGAAATTTTTGTCTCCCACAGCGGTTTCGAGTTGTGTTCGGTTTCGAGTTGTTTTCCGTTTCGGTCTCGAACTGTTGAAAAAAAAAAGAAAAAAAAGAAAAGGTGTTCGGACCGAAGTTTTCTTTTCATCCGACTGGTCGCCGCTTGACTGGTCGCCCACTTGGTCGTCCGACCGGTTGCCCTCCTGTTAGCCGACTGGTCGCCTCCCGACTGGTCGCCCACCTGATAGCCCACTGGTCGCCCGACTGGTCGCCGTCTGACTGGTCGCCCGACTGGTCGCCGCCTGACTGGTCGCCCACCTGATAGCCCACTGGTCGCCCGACTGGTCGCCGCCCGACTGGTCGCCCACCTGATAGCCCACTGGTCGCCCTCCTGATAGCCGACTGGTCGCCCACCTGGCCGTCCGACTGGTCACACGACTAATCTTCCGCCTGCATAGCACTTGAAAGAAAAACGAATCGGATCGTTCCGTAAAAAAAAAAAAAAAAAAAAAAAGAGTCTGGAACAGATCCGAAAATTTTTATGTGCTAAACCTGTTTTCACAAGATTCCCAGTCTTTTGAGATAGTTCCCTTCTTTCGCGAATTTTTTTCGCGCTGTTTTTTTCATCTGCTGTGGAACTGTACTGTCGCCACAGTCCTTGCTAGCCTCGAGTCAGCAACTAGTGACTAGACGTTGAACAATTCTTCAATTTTGCATTCACTGATTGGATTATTGCTAACCTTTTGCTACTGAATTAAGCCTGTCCAAGCTCCACTTCCTACCCGTACAGGCGTTCGATCCCTTGGCAATCGCTCTACACAAACTTCGGAGAACCTTTGACAACGCCAACGGCCGACAACGCCTGCTGCATTGTAAGAACTTGTAAGAACTTGGGTCATAGGCTTGAGCGCTTGAGAGACTTGCCACATAGTAGTTGATAGGAACATTATACTTGTGGTTTTTGTTTCCTTGTCATCAACTAACCATGTCAGGTGACGAGAGTTCACTTCATCACTCTCCACGAACCAAGGGCATCATTGCTCACTTCCAAAAATGACGAGGAAGCCACCGATGGTCTTAGCGAGGATGTACGGCTCACTAATGAGCGTATGTCAATGCAAGAAGACCGCCTCAGATCCATCGAGGCCGCACAAGGGATTGCTAACACTACTCTTGCTACTATTTTGGCTAGACTTGATACTTTTGCAGCTGCTGCATCTGGTGCTTCCAATCCACCTCCCCGTCGCCCAAGCAACAATTCAGCTCCACAGGGGAGGCCCCCAACAGATTTAGAAGAACAGAACGAAGAGCACGAATATGATGACACCACTGATGTGGAGGAGGCCAACCCCATCCATTACGATAATGATCGTAACCATCAACGGCTACGCTTCAATCAGCAAGGTATGCGACGTGATCCTCCACGACCAAGGGAACGAGAACGAGATGATGTTTTCCCTAAGGTAAATTTCAACATGCCATCGTTTGAAGGTAAATATGACCCTGATGGTTACCTTAGTTGGGAATTACTTGTGGATCAAAATTTGCGTGCCATGATTTCCCTGAGAATAGAAGAGTTAGAGCTGCCACAAGTGAGTTCACTGATTTTGCTTCTGTTTGGTGGAGAGAACATTGCCGTGCTCATCCAAATAATATACCCACCACTTGGGAAGCCTTGAAATTGCTAATGAGGCATAGATTTGTTCCTTCATACTATGCTAGAGATTTATTGAATAAATTGCAGCGCCTACAGCAAGGTAAGAATTCGTGGAAGAATATTACCAAGAATTGCAAATTGGCATGTTGCGTTGTGGATTAATTGAGAATGAGGAAGCTTCTATGGCTCGTTTCTTAGGTGGTTTAACTCGAGAAATCCAGGATATTCTAGACTATAAGGATTATAATTCGATGACTCGGTTGTTCCATCTTGCTTGCAAAGCTGAACGTGAAGTGCAGGGTCGCCAATCGAGGGCCAAGACTAACTTTTCTGCAGGTCGAACTACTTCGTGGACGCCGCACCCTGCTGCCCCTGCCGGCCGCATTACCACGCCGACCTCTTCCATCAACAGAACGGGCGCCCACCACCGCCAAATTCGGCACCACAACCAACGCCGACGAAAAGTGCCACACAAGCTACTACAAATAGTTCGCCGTCGCCGGTCGCATCAACGGACGCACCAAAGATGTTCAGTGCCATCGCTGCAAGGGTTTCGGTCACATGATGAGGAGTGTCCGAACAAGCGTGTGCTAATAATCCGTGAAGACGGCGAGTATGACTTCGGCAAGTGATCTTGATGACGAAACATATGCTTTGCTCGCTGAACATGAAGACGGCGATCCAAATGCCGAGCACGACGAGGTACACGTGAGCGCTGGTGATGCTGACCAATATTTGAGTATTATTGCACAACGTGTGCTTAGTGCTCAGATTGCTCGCGCCGATCCAAATCAACGCCACAACTTGTTTTACACAAAAGGCGCCATCAAGGAGCCGATCCATTCGAATAATCATTGATGGTGGGAGTTGCAATAATCTAGCCAGCATGGACATGGTGGAGAAGCTAGCACTCTCCACTAGACCACACCCTCAGCCCTACCACATTCAATGGTTCAACAACAGCGGCAAACTCAAGGTAACTCGCATGGTAAGAGTACATTTCGCTTTAGGTTCCTATCATGATTATGTTGATTGCGATGTCGCACCTATGCAAGCATGTTCTATGTTATTAGGTAGACCGTGGCAATATGATAAGGATTGTTTACATCATGGTAGAACAAATCAATACTCTTTTGTGCATAAAGAAAAGAAAATTGTGCTACACCCAATGTCGCCTGATGCCATTGTAAAGGATGAAATCGCTAGATCTAGCAAAGAGAAAAATCGAGAGAATTCTAAGAGTGAAAATCAGATTGTCACCAAAGGACTTGAACAACATAAACAGAAAGAATCTAACCTTGATTGTGCTAAGCCGAATGAGATTAAATTGAAAGGTGCTTGTTTTCTTGCAACAAAATCTGATTTGAATGAGTTGGATGTTTGTAGGTCTACATGCTATGCTTTGGTCTGCAAAGAAACTTTGTTTTCTCTAGAGGAGATGTCCCTCTCTTTGCCTCCTGTTGTCACTAACCTTTTGCAGGAATACACTGACATCTTTCCAAAGGACATCCCTCAGGGCTGCCGCCAATTAGAGGGATTGAGCATCAAATTGATCTCATTCCAGGGGCATCTTTGCCCAACCGAGCACCTTACAGAACCAACCCTGAAGAAACACAAGAGATACAACGCCAAGTTCACGAATTGCTTGATAAAGGGTACGTACGTGAATCTCTTAGTCCTTGTGCTGTACCAGTCATTTTAGTACCTAAGAAAGATGGAACATGGCGCATGTGTGTGGATTGTAGAGCAATTAATAATATCACCATTAGATATCGCCATCCTATTCCTCGTATAGACGATATGCTTGATGAACTAAGTGGCTCTACTATGTTCTCTAAAGTGGATTTGCGTAGTGGGTATCACCAGATTCGCATGAAGTTAGGAGATGAATGGAAAACAGCATTTAAAACTAAGTTCGGGTTATATGAGTGGTTAGTAATGCCTTTCGGGTTGACTAATGCTCCTAGCACATTCATGAGACTGATGAACGAGGTTTTACGTGTTTTCATTTGAAAATTTGTGGTAGTTTTCTTCGATGATATCTTGATTTATAGCAAATCTTTAGAGGATCATCTTGAACATCTGCGTGCTGTTTTTAATGCTTTACGCGATGCACGCTTATTTGGTAACCTTGAGAAGTGCATCTTTTGCACGGATCGAGTATCTTTTCTTGGCTATGTTGTTACTCCACAGGGAATTGAAGTTGACCAAGCCAAGGTTGAAGCAATACAGAGTTGGCCGACTCCTAACACGGTCACACAGGTGCGAAGTTTTCTAGGACTTGCTGGATTCTATCGTCGTTTTGTGAAGGACTTCAGCACCATCGCTGCACCCATGAATGAGCTCACCAAGAAGGGTGTACCTTTTGCTTGGGGCAAGCCGCAGGAAGATGCCTTCAACATTCTGAAAGCTAAGTTAACCCATGCACCCTTACTCCAGCTGCCAGACTTTTCTAAGACTTTTGAACTAGAATGTGATGCTAGTGGAATTGGTTTGGGTGGTGTTCTGTTACAAGAAAGAAAACCTGTTGCTTATTTTAGTGAGAAATTGAGTGGGCCAAGTTTGAATTATTCTACTTATGATAAGGAGTTATATGCGCTAGTTCGAACTTTAGAAACATGGCAACATTATTTATGGCCCAAGGAATTTGTTAAAACATATTAGAAGTCAAGCTAAACTGAACCGTAGACATGCAAAGTGGGTTGAATTCATTGAGTCATTTCCTTATGTCATCAAACACAAACAGGGAAAGGATAATGTCATTGCTGATGCCTTGTCTAGGAGATATACCATGCTCTCACAACTTGACTTCAAAATTTTTGGTTTGGAAACGATTAAAGAGCAATATGTGCATGATGATGATTTTAAAAATGTGTTGCTCAATTGTAAAGAGGGAAAAACTTGGAACAAATTTGTCCTCAATAATGGGTTTGTGTTTAGAGCAAACAAACTATGTATTCCAGCTAGTTCTGTTCGCTTGTTATTGCTACAGGAAGCGCATGGAGGAGGATTGATGGGACACTTTGGTGTGAAAAGGACGGAGGACATACTCGCTAGCCATTTCTTTTGGCCCAGGATGAGACGAGACGTGGAACGTTTCATCGCCGCTGTTCTACATGTCAAAAGCTAAGTCACGACTTAATCCCCATGGTTTATACATACCTCTGCCTATTCCTAACGTGCCTTGGGAGGATATTTCTATGGACTTTGTTTTAGGACTCCCTAGAACAAAGAAGGGAGGGATAGTATCTTTGTCGTTGTGGATAGATTTTCTAAAATGGCACACTTCATACCTTGTCACAAAAGCGATGACGCTACCAACATTGCTGACTTATTCTTTCGTGAAATTGTTCGCTTACATGGTGTGCCTAACACAATAGTTTCAGATCGTGACACTAAATTCTTAAGCCACTTTTGGAGAACTTTGTGGGCTAAATTGGGGACTAAACTTTTATTTTCTACTACTTGTCATCCCCAAACTGATGGACAAACTGAGGTCGTTAATCGAACTTTATCTACTATGCTTAGGGCTGTTTTGAAAAAGAACATTAAATTGTGGGAAGAATGTTTGCCTCATATTGAGTTTGCTTATAATCGGTCTATGCATTCTACTACTAAGATGTGCCCTTTTGAGATTGTATATGGATTTGTACCTCATGCTCCAATTGATTTGTTACCTCTACCATCTTCGGAGAAATTGAATCTTGATGCTAAACAACGTGCTGATTTGATTATGAAACTGCATGAGACAACTAAAGAAAACATAGAACGCATGAATGCTAAATATAAACTTGCTGGTAGTAAGGGAAGGAAACATGTAACTTTTGAACCAGGCGATTTAGTTTGGTTGCATTTGCGAAAAAGATCGATTCCCAGAATTAAGAAAATCTAAGTTGATGCCGCGAGCTGATGGTCCTTTCAAAGTATTGGCAAAGATTAATGATAATGCATACAAGCTTGAATTGCCTGCAGATTTTGGGGTTAGTCCCACATTCAACATTACCGATTTGAAACCATACTTGGGAGAGGATGATGAACTTGAGTCAAGGACGACTCAAATGCAAGAAGGGGAGGATGATGAGGACATCACTACCATGGATACGGCCATACTTACAAACCCAATGGAAACCAACAATATCATACAAGGGCCAATTACTCGAGCTCGGGCACGACAATTCAATTACCAGGTGAATGTGCCTCGGGCTGCATACAAATAATTTAATGAATGGAAAGCTATTTAATCCTTGTGATGATTTTATTGTCCTTAGGAACCAAGGAGAAGGACTCCCAAACGTCAAGCATGAAGCCAATTCTTCCGGTGCACAAGTTCAACTCGGATTCGGCCTCCGGGACAGCACCAACTTCAAACGACCATAACTTTTGATCCACAAGGGTGTTTGAGGTCTATGAGTACTGGTTGGAAAGGTTTCGACGTCCTCTTTCCAACGGATCCGACCCCATCCCCAAATTCCATCCGAGTCAACGGGTATCTGCAAAACAATTGGCGTCACTTTTCCAAATCGAGAAGACTTGGGCTTTGGGCCTTGTAATAGAGTTGTAGTTGGTATCCTACTGCTTTGGACGTGTTTCCCACGCCCTACCTCTTATAAATAGCCAGACATCGGCTCCTTAGGGTTTTGGGTTTTATTTGATTAGTTTAGCCAAGTGCAAACTTGATCCTGCGAGTTGTGCTGGACAGCCACCTTGTCAAGATCGTCAATAAGACTCCACTTTGTTTCGCTTCCAGTTTTATCCGCAATTTCAGATTGCTTATCCTATTGTTCTTGCTTGTTCTTCGGTTGCTTGCAGGAATTGAACCTCGTGTTCAGGTTGATCGTGCCCACGGCAAGATCAATAACCCGCTGGAGTTGGTTTAGCGATTGCTAAGGCGCATCGTCGTCGTACGGTGTAGTCGGATCGTCAAAGTCGACTCTAACAAATCGATCGTGTGTTTCTCATCGAAAGATCGGGACACCCATAGTGCCATCACGGCGCCATCAATATCATACAAGGGCCAATTACTCGAGCTCGGGCACGACAATTCAATTACCAGGTGAATGCGTTCCTCGGGTTGCATACAGATAATTTAATGAATGGAATGCTATTTAATCCTCGTGATGATTTTATTGTCCTTAGGAACCAAGGAGAAGGACTTCCAAACATCAAGCATGAAGCCAATTCTTCCGGTGCACAAGTTATACTTGGATTCGGCCCCCGGGACAGCACCAACTTAAAATGACCATAACTTTTGATCCACAAGGGTGTTTGGGGTCTATGAGTACTGGTTTGAAAGGTTTCGACGTCCTCTTTCCAACGGATCCGACCCCATCCCTAAATTCCGTCCGAGTCGACGGGAATCTGCAAAACAATTGGCGTCACTTTTCCAAATCGAGAAGACGTGGGCTTTGGGCCTTGTAATAGAGTTGTAGTTGGTATCCTACTGCTTTGGACGTGTTTCCCACGCCCCTACCTCTTATAAATAGCCAGATATCGGCTCCTTAGGGTTTTGGGTTTTATTTGATTAGTTTAGCCAAGTGCAGACTTGATCCTGCGAGTTGTGCTGGACAGCCACCTTGTCAAGATCGTCAATAAGACTCCACTTTGTTTCGCTTCCAGTTTTATCCGCAATTTCAGATTGCTTATCCTATTGTTCTTGCTTGTTCTTCGGTTGCTTGCAGGAATTGAACTTCGTGTTCAGGTTGATCGTGCCCACGGCAAGATCAATAACCCGCTGGAGTTGGTTTAGCGATTGCTAAGGCGCATCGTCGTCGTACGGTGTAGTCGGATCGTCAAAGTCGACTCTCACAAATCGATCGTGTGTTTCTCATCGAAAGATCGGGACACCCATAGTGCCATCACGGTGCCATCACTTACATCCCTAGTATACCCTAGTCCGTCGAAGTGTCGCTCCATCTTTCTGACCTCTGCCAAGTACTCCTCCATGACAGGGTCACCCTTTCTTGCTTGGTTGACAACTAGCAGCGAGTCACCCTTAACTTGCAAGTGCCGAACTCCGATGGTCGCGGCGGCGCGAAGCCCTGCTAGCAAGCCTGCCCTTCGTACTCAGCGATGTTGTTGGTGGCCTTGAAGTCCAGGATGACCACGTACTTGAGGAGGTCCCTGGTTGGGGAAACCAGGAGGACCTCAGCCTCCGCGCCTTCGAGCCTAAAGGAGCCGTCGAAGTAGAGTGTCCAGGGGGAGGGCACGGGGGTTTCTTCAGTCTCAGACTCGGCAGGAGTCCACTCGACAACGAACTCGGCCATCCTTTGACTTTTGATTGCAGTGCAGGGGGCGAATTTGAGGCCGAACTCCCCCAGCTCTACAGACCACTTGGTAATGCGGCCCTCTGCTTCACGATTGTGAAGGATCTCGCGCAAGGGGTAGGCAGAGACCACTGTGATCTCCCTTCCTTGGAAATAATGCCGCAACTTCCTGGATGCCACCAGCACAGCGTACACCATCTTCTGGGCTTGCGGATACCTTGTTTCTGCATCATGTAACACCTTGCTGACGTAGTAAACTGGCCGCTGGACGCCTTCACGCTTCGCCACCAGTGCCGCGCTCACAACTGCAGGACTGGCCGCCACATATAACAGTAGTGGCTCGCCTGGCTCGAGAGCGACCAGCACCGGAGGGGAGGAGAGGTACTTCTTTAATTCTTCAAGTGCTTGTTGCGCTTCTGTAGTCCACTCGAAGGAGTTGGTCTTCTTTAACAGCTTGAAAAAGGGGAGACTCTTTTCTCCAAGCCGGGCTTGCCTGAGCTAGGCACTGGACTTGCCTGAGCCGTGTGGGTGGTTGCATGTGCTCGATGTCCGCGATCTTTTCTGGGTTGACCTCGATTCCGCGACTGGAAACGAGGAACCCAAGTAGCTTTCCAGATGACACACCGAACACACACTTCTCAGGATTCAGTTTCAAACAATACTGCCGAAGGTGGGAGAAAGTCTCCTCTAGATCTTCAACAAGCCCGGCAGTCTTGCTGGTCTTCACTACCAAGTCATCAACATACACTTTGAGGTTTCTTCCAATCTGTGATCGAAATACAGTGTGCATAGCTCCCTAGTAAGTTGAACCAGTGTTCTTCAACCCAAATGGCATTCAGACATAACAGTACATGCCTAGAGGGGTCACAAAAGCAGTCTTCTCCTCGTCTTCCTGCGCCAAGCTGATCTGGTGGTAGCCGGAGTAGGCGTCCAGGAAGCACAAGACCTCGCACCCTGCTGTGGAGTCGACGACGACGTCTATTCGTGGCAGAGGGTACGGGTCCTTGGGGGCAGGCTTTGTTGAGATCGGTGAAGTCGATGCACATTCGCCACTTCCTGTTCGACTTCTTGACGAGCACGGAGTTGGCCAGCCACTCAGGGTAAGCGGCCTCCCGTACGATCCTTGCATGCAATAGTTTCTCCACCTCATCCCGAATGGCATCTTGCTGCTCTGGTGCCTGCCTCCGGACTTTCTGCCGGACTGGGTGCACTCCAGGGAGCATTGCCAATCGGTGCTCAATCACCTCCCTAGGGACCCCGGTCATTTCAGATGGTTCCCAGGCGAACACATCTAAGTTAGACCGGAGGAAGGTGACGAGCGCGTCTTCCTATTTGGTGCTGAGGTGGGCACCGATCTTCACGACCTTCCCAGAACCGTCCTCGCCCACGGGGACCTCCTTTACCTCACCCGAGGGACTAGGTAGTCGTCCTCACCTCGGGCCGAGCAGGTGGCATCGGCCAGGTCCTGCACCTGCTTGCTGAGGCGCAGAGCTTCCAGCCGATCCACCTTCACAGTAATTGGACCTCCAGGCCCCGGGATCTTCACCATCATGTAGCCATAGTGCGTGGCCGCCATGAACTTGACCAGAGCTGGTCGGCCAAGTAGAGCGTTGTAGGGGAGGTCGAAGTCGGCGATCTCGAAGTTGATTTTCTCCGTCCGGAAGTTCTCCACACTTCCGAAGGTAACAGGCAGCCGGACTTGTCCTGTGGGCGCCAAGCCTACCCCAGGGCAACTCAGAAAAGAGAGGGGCCGGGCACAACTCCTCATAGGGGATTTGGAGTGCCCTGAACGCCTAACTGACATAAGGTTGATGGAGCTTCCTCCATCAACAAGCACTCGCCTGAAGTCTTCATTCCGGACCGTGGGAGAAACCACGATCGGGAGATGGCCCGGGCCTGAGATGCTCTCCGGGTGGTCGGCTTGACTGAAGGTGATCGGCTCCTCCGACCACTTCAGTAGCCTGCTCGCCCCGGGGGTTGGTACGGTGGCGCACACCTCCCTCAACTCTCACTTGTACTGCAAGTTTGAAGAGTAGGTGGCGGAGCCACCATGAATGAACGCCACCGTGTGCTCCGCTTGCTGAAAGGCCAGCGGGGCGGGGTCTTCGCCCGCGTCATCGCGGTCATCTTCACGGCGTTCCTTAAGCCGCTGCTCCACCAGCTTGGACACGACCTGGCAATTCGCCAGATCGTGCCCGTTGGTCCTGTGGATCGGGCAGTAAGGTCTGCCCCCGTTGTCTTCTCGGCGGGCGAACGGCATGTCCTCGCGTCGCGGACGCGAGTCCCAGCGATCGCCCTCCTGTCCCGGTGGTCACGACACCGGGGCTTGGCCTCCGGCTCAGCGACTAGGATCTCTCCGGCGCTGGCCTCTTTGCGCTTCTTCTTCTTCTTCTTCTTGTGATCAGAAGCCTTTGAGGTTCCCGCCTCGCTGTGGCCGGACGGCCCCGCCGCACGCTCCTGGGCCTCCGCCACCTTGGCGCATTTATGCGCCAAGGAGAACAGCTCGAAGGTGGTCGATATGGTGTGGGTAGCCATCTTCTCCCGCATCTTCTGATCCCGAACCCCCTCCGGAATGCGATGATCACCGATTGCTCGGAAATCCGGGGGATGGTGTTACGGCAGTGGCTGAACCGCCGGATAAACTCCCTCAGGGACTCCCCCTTTGTCTGTTCCAGGGCGTGGAGGTCGTCCTCCACACCCGGCTGAGTGTAGGAGCCCTGAAAGTTGGTGACAAAAAGGTCGCACAATTCCTCCCACGAGTGCACGGAGCCTCGCGGGAGGTTCAGCAGCCAGGACCGGGCAGAGCCCGTCAGCGACGTCGGGAGGTAGTTGGCCATGATCTTTTCAGACCCTCCCGCGGCGCGCACCACCATAGTGTAGATCTGCAGGAACTCCTCCGGGTTGGTGGTGCCGTCGTACTTCTCGATGGATGCGGGGCGGAACCTCTCCGGCCACGTAGCTTGGCGTAGGCGGAGGGAAAACGCCTAGCATCCAACGTTGTAGGGGGAGCAGCGTCGCTCGCCCGCCCCTCGGCCCTGAGATGGGGTCGAGGAGTACGAGTCTACGCTCTCCCTGGAATCAAGGGGCGAGGTCTCCCCCCGTCCGCTAGACATCGGGTGACCAACGCGACGTTGCACGTGCGCACGACGCCCCCAAGGACATCGCGCAAGTCACCATCGTGCTGGGACCTCCTTTCGTCTATGCGGGCCCTCAGATCCTCATGGCCCCCCGCCTTCTTGGGGGAACCGTGAGAAGGAGTGGGAGTGTCGTTGCGGAATATTTCACGGCGACTCGGACGTATTCGAAATGCATGCCTGAATGAGTTACAACACATATGAATTGCATTCGGTGTGTTTGGCACCCGGCTTCATTTTGTTCATCGTTTTCGTTTCGTGCCGCAATGTTTCCTTTTGGCTTGCTAGGTTGCAGCGTGTAAGGTGCTTGCCACGATGTTCCATTTCGTGCATCATTTTCGGCGTGTGTGGTGTTTGCCACGATGTGTCATTTCGTGCATCATTTTCATTTTCGAATGGCTTCCGCTGCAGTGCCCGTTGGGACGCGTCGTGGAGGAATGTTTCAGACCTACTCGAATGGATTCGATACAAATGATGAAAAGCACTAGCAAACATCACAAGTTCTTTCGGGGTGTTTGGCACTCGGTTCTGTTTCGTGCATCGGCTTCGTTTGTATTCAGCTTTTATTACCCGTGGGAACCCGTCGTGGTGGAACATTTGACACCGACTCGGACATATTAAAAACGCATGCCGAAATTAGTGGAAGCACATATGAATTCGACTCGATGTGTTTGGCACTCAGTTTCGTCTCGTGCAACGTTTTCGAACGGGCGCCGCTTGTTGTATTCGTTCGTGCTCATCGCGAGGAAATGTTCCACAACATCTCGGACGGACTCGAAATGCATGCCGGAATGTCCTTGGGCAAATATGAAGTTCATTCGGCATGATTGGAACGAAGTTTCGTTTCGTGCATCGTTTTGGTACGCGTGTAAACAGTACCCATTAGGGACCCATCGTGCATGAATATTTCGCATCGGCTCGGACGTACTCGAAATGCTTGTCGAAATGGGATAGGGCATATATGAAGTCCATTCGGGGAGTTTGACACTAATTTTCCTTTCGTGCATCGTTTCCGTCCGGACGCAGCTTGTAGAACACCTTGCGACCCGTCGCGGAGGGATGTTTCCACACTCACTCGGACGTTTTCGAAATGAATGCAGAACTGTAGCAGCAATGCATGGAAAGTCCACTTGCGCAGTTTGGCCTACATTTTCCTTTCGTGCATCGTTTTGATACGCACGCAGCTTGCAGTACCCGTTGGCACCTACCGCGGAGAAATGTTTTGCACTGACCCGGATGCAACAGAAATGCATGCCGAAATGAGCTTGGGCACACATGAACTCTATTCAGGGTGTCTGCCACAAGCTTTCTTTTCGTACTCGTTCTGGTACGAACGTGACTTGTTGTACCATTTGTCGTGTAGGTTTCACACCGACACGGATGGGCCCAAGTTACTTGCCAAAATGAGCTACGGCAGACATGAAGTCCATTCTGGTTGATTGACACTCAGCTTCATCTTATGCGTCGTTTTCTGCTGAAAATCCTTGCACCATACGGTACTCGTCGCGGGATGGGCCTGCCGCCCACTCCGAAGGCCCCCAATGCTTCAGTCCCCTCAGCAGACGCGGACGCTCTGCTGGCCGCCCTCGGTGAACTGCACTCCAGCGTGAGCGGCTGCCTCGCGACAAGCAAGGAGAGGAAGAGGGAGGCCACCGTGGAGAACAACCGCCTCCGCAAGGAGGCGCAGGACTGGCGCGGCCGGGCGGAGTGGTTGGAGCGGGACCTGCAGCAGGAGAGGGAGCAAGGAACCCTCCGCGTCGAGGCGATCACCCGAGAGTGCGACGAGGAGAAGGGCGAGCGGCTCCGCGCGGAAACCGAGACCACCTCCATGCTGCGCCCAGCCTTCGACCGGATGGCTGCCAGCTTGGCGCCATTGGGGCTGGAGCAGCCGGCCCCGATTGAGCAGACGGCCCGGCACTATGCCTTCTGCATGAGCCGGATCGCCGACTTCCTCACCCTCCTGCCCGGCGCCTTAGCCACCCGGTCCAGCCAAGAAGGGCGGGCAGTCGCGGCGGCCACGGCGACGTACGTGCTCGCCTGCTGCGCCAGCCGGGACGCCAACTTCGACCCCCTGGCCGCCATCCAGGGAGTGGAAGGGGACTGGGCCCGCGCAGAGGCACAGGTCAGCAACGCCGCCGAGCAGGTCGCCGATCAGCTCGAGATGGTCAACCCGGCGCTGGAAGCAGTGGCCGAGGACGTGGCGCTCGGGCTGGACGTCGACCTGGTGGAGGACCAGGCGGCCGCAGAAGCTGCAGCGGACGAGGAGTAAAGACTCTAGACTTAGCTTTGCCTGTTTTTTTGTTTTGTTGTCCTCTGTAAAAGACTCCTGCAAGTCAGATTCTTGTTTATAAATGTACATACTTCCCTTCACATGTCTTATGCTTGGATGCTTGTTTGCACCTCCACTATGCTAGTTCTGGATGAACAAAAAGGCCACCACACGATTCAAGGGTTAGCTGGGGTGTAGGGCTCGGATCCCTCATGCTGGAATGTCGTTATCTCAGGACCTTAGGACCTTGTGAAATTAATTACTCTCGCGGCCTCCTGGGACCGAACACTTGGTGAGGTGTGGCAGGGTAGTAGGCTCTCAGTAGTGGTGTTTGAGTTGCCGGTTCTCACGAGGACACCCTGAGCGTCATGACCGTGTTGAGAATCATGCCAAACTATCCACCCGATCGCCCATCCCTGCACGCCACGCTCACCAAGTGGTTCCATTCTTACCGTTGAGCATTCAGAGAGCCGTAAGGTACTGAGGGCGATTACGCGGACACGGCCCATCGGGGCGCAAACCAGAAAAAAGAGAACAGAAGTGACAACTGCTTTGAACGCAAATGAATACTTAATGAAAACAGAGGCTTCCCCCGGCCCGCCCGGGAGCGGAACACTCGACCCGGCCGGTCGGGGTACACAACTCTGTACTTACAGCCAATTTAGGGATAGAACATGCACAGGAGTTCTATGTTTTGGGAGTTTGCCAGCTCCTCCCCGTCTTCAGTGGCCAACCTGACCGCCCCGGGACGAGAGACTGAGACCACCTTAAAGGGGCCCTCCCACTGGGGAGACAGCTTGTGCAACCCGGTATGCGTCTGAATTCTGCGCAAGACCAGGTCGCCCACTGCCAGTGTTCTCTCGCTGACCCGGGTGGCGTGGTACCGCCTGAGACTTTGCTGGTACCGGGCAGCGCGCAAGGCTGCGCGATCTCGCACTTCTTCCAGGAGATTGGCATCCTCTCGACGCAGATCTTCCTGGGCTTCCTCTGTGAACGCCGCCACGCGCGGTGACCCTAAGGCCAGCTCCGAAGGCAGGACAGCTTCCGCGCCGTAGACCAGGAAAAAAGGAGTTTCCCCGGTGGCCCGGCTGGGGGTGGTACGAAGCGACCACAACACCGCCGGGAGCTCTTCAGTCCACCGGGCTCCGCGCTTGTGGAGTCGATCAAACGCCCTGGTTTTGAGGCCCTTCAGCACCATCGCATTGGCCCGCTCAACTTGGCCATTACTCCTTGGGTGGGCCACCGAGGCAAAACAAACCTTGGTGCCCATTTCTTCACAGAAACCCAAGAAGGCAGCGCTGGTGAACTGGGCGCCATTGTCGGTGATGATGCGGTTGGCGACCCCAAAGCGGGCGAAGATTCCTTGCATGAACTTGATTGCGGCGGCAGCGGTAATGGCTCTGACCGCCTCGGCTTCCACCCATTTGGTAAACTTGTCGATGGCGACGAACAGATGGGTGTAGCCCCCTGTGGCCCGCGGGAACGGGCCCAGGATATCCAGCCCCCAGACCGCGAAGGGCCATGAGAGCGGGATGGTTTGCAGAGCCTGGGCTGGTCGGTGGATTTGCTTGGCGTGGAACTGGCACGCCTCGCACTTCCTCACCAGCTCGCAAGCATCCTGGAGGGCGGTTGGCCAATAGAACCCTTGGCGGAAAGCTTTCCCAACCATCGTTCGACTTGACATATGGCTCCCGCACACGCCTCCATGGATATCAGAGAGCAAACTGCTCCCCTCTTCCCGAGTGATGCACTTCAGAAGAATTCCGTTTCTACCCCGGCGGCAGGTAGGCCAGGATCGGATCCATCCATGTGCCTTCCCGGTCAAGTGTAGCGACCACTATGTGATCGCCGGGTACTCCGCCTGGCCAGGCGTTCCGCTGGTATTACTCTCCCTTCCGAACGAGGGCTGGAGTAGCGTCACCATCGTCCCCACCAGAAACAGGGGCTGCGATGGACGGTCGCGGAAGCCTTTCTTCAAAGACTACGACCGGAATAGGGGATCTTGTCGAGGCGAGCTGTGCGAGCCTGTCCGCCAAGTAGTTGTCACACCGGGGGATATGAGTATACCCTAGGGATGTAAGTGGGATTGTTCGCGGTGGCCCCCATCACCCGCTTCAGGAATATCATGAAGTCCACAACACTACTCACGATCTCCCATGCGGCATCTGGGGAGGAGGTGACAACCACCGGGAACTCACAGAACTGGAGCATCATGAGCAGGCCATGCCGATTATCATATTCTTCTTCTCGTTCCCCTCATTGAGCAGCGCAGTGGACTTCTTGGTCTTCTTGAAGCGGGTGATGCGGGTCACCGCGAACAAGCCCACTTACTGATGAGGACATCACTACCATGGATACGGCCATACTTACAAACCCAATGGAAACCAACAATATCATACAAGGGCCAATTACTCGAGCTCGGGCACGACAATTCAATTACCAGGTGAATCGTTCCTCGGGTTGCATACAGATAATTTAATGAATGGAATGCTATTTAATCCTCGTGATGATTTTATTGTCCTTAGGAACCAAGGAGAAGGACTTCCAAACATCAAGCATGAAGCCAATTCTTCCGGTGCACAAGTTATACTTGGATTCGGCCCCCGGGACAGCACCAACTTAAAATGACCATAACTTTTGATCCACAAGGGTGTTTGGGGTCTATGAGTACTGGTTTGAAAGGTTTCGACGTCCTCTTTCCAACGGATCCGACCCCATCCCTAAATTCCGTGCAGTCGACGGGGAATCTGCAAAACAATTGGCGTCACTTTTCCAAATCGAGAAGACGTGGGCTTTGGGCCTTGTAATAGAGTTGTAGTTGGTATCCTACTGCTTTGGACGTGTTTCCCACGCCCCTACCTCTTATAAATAGCCAGACATCGGCTCCTTAGGGTTTTGGGTTTTATTTGATTAGTTTAGCCAAGTGCAAACTTGATCCTGCGAGTTGTGCTGGACAGCCACCTTGTCAAGATCGTCAATAAGACTCCACTTTGTTTCGCTTCCAGTTTTATCCGCAATTTCAGATTGCTTATCCTATTGTTCTTGCTTGTTCTTCGGTTGCTTGCAGGAATTGAACTTCGTGTTCAGGTTGATCGTGCCCACGGCAAGATCAATAACCCACTGGAGTTGGTTTAGCGATTGCTAAGGCGCATCGTCGTCGTACGGTGTAGTTGGATCGTCAAAGTCGACTCTCACAAATCGATCGTGTGTTTCTCATCGAAAGATCGGGACACCCATAGTGCCATCACGGTGCCATCAAGTGGTATCAGAGCAAACCAGGTTGCTCGGTGAGAATTCTTTACCCTAGATTAGTAGATTGATATCTTTCCTATAGTCCAGAGAAGCGCCATCAGATTGGATCTCCCCATACCAAAACAATTTGAGCCTCGCAATTTCCTTTCCAGTACACTGCATTATTGAATTTTTGGTTGCATCGTCGTGTCGAGTTGCTGAATTCTAGTCTAGTTGGAGTCCAGGTCAGAAGAAATTTTTGTCTCCCACAGCGGTTTCGAGTTGTGTTCGGTGTCGAGTTGTTTTCCGTTTCGGTCTCGAACTGTTAAAAAATAAAAAAAGGAAAAAAAAAAGAAAAAAAAGAAAAGGTGTTCGGACCGAAGTTTTCTTTTCATCCGACTGGTCGCTGCTTGACTGGTCGCCCACTTGGTCGTCCGACCGGTTGCCCTCCTGTTAGCCGACTGGTCGCCTCCCGACTGGTCGCCGCCTGACTGGTCGCCTCCCGACTGGTCGCCCACCTGATAGCCCACTGGTCGCCCGACTGGTCGCCGTCGACTGGTCGCCGATCGTCGCTACCGACCGTCGCCCACCTGATAGCCCACTGTCGCCGATCGTCGCCCGATCGTCGCCCACCTGATAGCCCATCGTCGCTGACCGTCGCCCTCCCGATAGCCGATCGTCGCCCACCTGGCCGTCCGACTGGTCACACGACTGGTCTTCCGCCTGCATAGCACTTGAAAGAAAAACGAGTCGGATCGTTCCGCAAAAAAAAAAAAAAAAAAAAGTCTGGAACAGATCCGAAAATTTTTATGTGCTAAACCTGTTTTCACAAGATCCCCAGTCTTTTGAGATAGTTCCCTTCTTTCGCGAATTTTTTTCGCGCTGATTTTTTTTCATCTGCTGTGGAACTGTACTGTCGCCGACCGCAGTTTTGAGTCACAGTCCTTGCTAGCCTAGAGTCAGCAACTAGTGACTAGACGTTGAACAATTCTTCAATTTTGCATTCACTGATTGGATTATTGCTAACCTTTTGCTACTAAATTAAGCCTGTCCAAGCTCCACTTTCTACCCGTACAGGCGTTCGATCCCTTGGCAATCGCTCTACACAAACTTCGGAGAACCTTTGACAACGCCAACGGCCGACAACGCCTGCTGCATTGTAAGAACTTGTAAGAACTTGGGTCATAGGCTTGAGCGCTTGAGAGACTTGCCACCTAGTAGTTGATAGGAACATTATACTTGTGGTTTTTGTTTCCTTGTCATCAACTAACCATGTCAGGTGACGAGTTCACTTCATCACTCTCCACGAACCAAGGGCATCATTGCTCACTTCCAAAAATGACGAGGAAGCCACCGATGGTCTTAGCGAGGATGTACGGCTCACTAATGGCGTATGTCAATGCAAGAAGACCGTCACATATACTTCTAGTCCGCACAAGGTATTGCTAAAACTTATTTTGCTTCTATTTTGGCTAGAGTTGTTACTTTTGGAGCTGCTGCATCTTGGTGCTTCCAATCCACCTCCCGTCGTCCAAGCAACAATTCAGCTCCACAGGGAGGCCCCAACAGATTTAGAAGAACAGAGCGAAGAGCACGAATATGATGACACCACTGATGTGGAGGAGGCCAACCCCATCCATTACGATAATGATCGTAACCATCAACGGCCACGCTTCAATCAGCAAGGTATCGACGTGATCCTCCACGACCAAAGGAGCGAGAGCGAGATGATGTTTTCCCTAAGGTAAATTTCAATATGCCACCTTTTGAAGGTAAATATGACCCTGATGGTTACCTTAGTTGGGAATTACTTGTGGATCAAAAATTTGCGTGCCATGATTTCCCTGAAAATAGAAGAGTTAGGGCTGCCACAAGTGAGTTCACTGATTTTGCTTCTGTTTGGTGGAGAGAACATTGCCGTGCTCATCCAAATAATATACCCACCACTTGGGAAGCCTTGAAATTGCTAATGAGGCATAGATTTGTTCCTTCATACTATGCTAGAGATTTATTGAATAAATTGCAGCGCCTACAGCAAGAGTAAGAATTCGTGGAAGAATATTACCAAGAATTGCAAATTGGCATGTTGCGTTGTGGATTAATTGAGAATGAGGAAGCTTCTATGGCTCGTTTTTAGGTGGTTTAACTCGAGAAATCCAGGATATTCTAGACTATAAGGTTTATAATTCGATGACTCGGTTGTTCCATCTTGCTTGCAAAGCTGAACGTGAAGTGCAGGGTCGTCAATCGAGGGCCAAGACTAACTTTTCTGCAGGTCGAACTACTTCGTGGACACCGCGCACCCCTGCTGCCCCTGCCGGCCGTACTACCATGCCGACCTCTTCCATCAACAGAACGGCGTCCACCACCTCAAATTCGGCACCACGACCAACGCCGACGAAAAGTGCCACACAAGCTACTACAAATAGTTAGGTAGGTAAATGCGTCGCATCAGCAGGGCGCACCAAAGATGTTCAGTGCCATCGCTGCAAGGGTTTCGGTCACATGATGAAGGAGTGTCCGAACAGGCGTGTGCTAATAATCCGTGAAGACGGCGAGTATGACTCAGCAAGTGATCTTGATGAAGAAACATATGCTTTGCTCGCTGAACATGAAGACGGCGATCAAATGCTGAGCACGACGAGGTGCATGTGGCGCTGGTGATGCTGACCAATATTTGAGTATTATTGCACAACGTGTGCTTAGTGCTCAGATTGCTCGCGCCGATCCAAATCAACGCCACAACTTGTTTTACACAAAAGGCGTCATCAAGGAGCGATCCATTAGAATAATCATTGATGGTGGGAGTTGCAATAATCTAGCCAGCATGGACATGGTGGAGAAGCTAGCACTCTCCACTAAACCACACCCTCAGCCCTACCACATTCAATGGTTCAACAACAGCGGCAAACTCAAGGTAACTCGCATGGTAAGAGTACATTTCGCTTTAGGTTCCTATCATGATTATGTTGATTGCGATGTCGTACCTATGCAAGCATGTTCTATGTTATTAGGTAGACCGTGGCAATATGATAAGGATTGTTTACATCATGGTAGAACAAATCAATACTCTTTTGTGCATAAAGAAAAGAAAATTGTGCT
The DNA here is from genome assembly GCA_036346355.1 of Rhipidocladum racemiflorum. Lineage (NCBI taxonomy): Eukaryota > Viridiplantae > Streptophyta > Magnoliopsida > Poales > Poaceae > Rhipidocladum > Rhipidocladum racemiflorum. Next base: position 230,522 of record JAYEVF010000038.1, read on the forward strand.
ACACCCAATGTCGCCTGATGCCATTGTAAAGGATGAAATCGCTAGATCTAGCAAAGAGAAAAATCGAGAGAATTCTAAGAGTGAAAATCAGATTGTCGCCAAAGGACTTGAACAACATAAACAGAAAGAATCTAACCTTGATTGTGCCAAGCCGAATGAGATTAAATTAAAAGGTGCTTGTTTTCTTGCAACAAAATCTGATTTGAATGAGTTGGATGTTTGTCGGTATACATGCTATGCTTTGGTCTGCAAAGAAACTTTGTTTTCACTAGAGGAGATGTCCCTCTCTTTGCCTCCTGTTGTCACTAACCTTTTGCAGGAATACACTGACATCTTTCCAAAGGACATCCCCTCAGGGCTGCCGCCAATTAGAGGATTGAGCATCAAATTGATCTAATTCCAGGGCATCCTTGCCCAACCGAGCACCTTACAGAACCAACCCTGAAGAGACACAAGAGATACAACGCCAAGTTCACGAATTGCTTGATAAAGGGTCCGTACGTGAATCTCTTAGTCCTTGTGCTGTACCAGTAATTTTAGTACCTAAGAAAGATGGAACATGGCGCATGTGTGTGGATTGTAGAGCAATTAATAATATCACCATTAGATATCGCCATCCTATTCCTCGGTTAGACGATATGCTTGATGAACTAAGTGGCTCTACTATGTTCTCTAAAGTGGATTTGCGTAGTGGGTATCACCAGATTCGCATGAAGTTAGGAGATGAATGGAAAACAGCATTTAAAACTAAGTTCGGGTTATATGAGTGGTTAGTAATGCCTTTCGGGTTGACTAATGCTCCTAGCACATTCATGAGACTGATGAACGAGGTTTTACGTGTTTTCATTGGCAAATTTGTGGTAGTTTACTTCGATGATATCTTGATTTATAGCAAATCTTTAGAGGATCATCTTGAACATCTACGTGCTGTTTTTAATGCTTTACGCGATGCACGCTTATTTGGTAACCTTGAGAAGTGCATCTTTTGCACGGATCGAGTATCTTTTCTTGGCTATGTTGTTACTCCACAGGGAATTGAAGTTGACCAAGCCAAGGTTGAAGCAATACAGAGTTGGCCGACTCCTAACACGGTCACACAGGTGCGAAGTTTTCTAGGACTTGCTGGATTCTATCGTCGTTTTGTGAAGGACTTTAGCACCATCGCTGCACCCATGAATGAGCTCACCAAGAAGGGTGTACCTTTTGCTTGGGGCAAGCCGCAGGAAGATGCCTTCAACATTCTGAAAGCTAAGTTAACCCATGCACCCTTACTCCAGCTGCCAGACTTTTCTAAGACTTTTGAACTAGAATGTGATGCTAGTGGAATTGGTTTGGGTGGTGTTCTGTTACAAGAAGGAAAACCTGTTGCTTATTTTAGTGAGAAATTGAGTGGGCCAAGTTTGAATTATTCTACTTATGATAAGGAGTTATATGCGCTAGTTCGAACTTTAGAAACATGGCAACATTATTTATGGCCCAAGGAATTTGTTATACATTCGGATCATGAATCGTTAAAACATATTAGAAGTCAAGCTAAACTGAACCGTAGACATGCAAAGTGGGTTGAATTCATTGAGTCATTTCCTTATGTCATCAAACACAAACAGGGAAAGGATAATGTCATTGCTGATGCCTTGTCTAGGAGATATACCATGCTCTCACAACTTGACTTCAAAATTTTTGGTTTGGAAAGCGATTAAAGAGCAATATGTGCATGATGATGATTTCAAAAATGTGTTGCTCAATTGTAAAGAGGAAAAACTTGGAACAAATTTGTCCTCAATAATGGGTTTGTGTTTAGAGCAAACAAACTATGTATTCCAGCTAGTTCTGTTCGTTTGTTATTGCTCCAGGAAGCGCATGGAGGAGGATTGATGGGACACTTTGGTGTGAAAAGGACGGAGGACATACTCGCTAGCCATTTCTTTTGGCCCAGAATGAGACGAGGCGTGGAACGTTTCATCGCCGCTGTTCTACATGTCAACAAGCTAAGTCACGACTTAATCCCCATGGTTTATACATGCCTCTGCCTGTTCCTAACGTGCCTTGGGAGGATATTTCTATGGACTTTGTTTTAGGACTCCCTAGAACAAAGAAGGGGAGGGATAGTATCTTTGTCGTTCTGGATAGATTTTCTAAAATGGCACACTTCATACCTTGTCACAAAAGCGATGGCGCTACCAACATTGCTGACTTATTCTTTCGTGAAATTGTTCGCTTACATGGTGTGCCTAACACAATAGTTTCAGATCGTGACACTAAATTCTTAAGCCACTTTTGGAGAACTTTGTGGGGTAAATTGGGAACTAAACTTTTATTTTCTACTACTTGTCATCCCCAAACTGATGGACAAACTGAGGTCGTTAATCGAACTTTATCTACTATGCTTAGGGCTGTTTTGAAAAAGAACATTAAATTGTGGGAAGAATGTTTGCCTCATATTGAGTTTGCTTATAATCGGTCTATGCATTCTACTACTAAGATGTGCCCTTTTGAGATTGTATATGGATTTGTACCACATGCTCCAATTGATTTGTTACCTCTACCATCTTCGGAGAAATTGAATCTTGATGCTAAACAACGTGCTGATTTGATTATGAAACTGCATGAGACAACTAAAGAAAACATAGAACGCATGAATGCTAAATATAAACTTGCTGGTAGTAAGGGAAGGAAACATGTAACTTTTGAACCAGGCGATTTAGTTTGGTTGCATTTGCGAAAAGATCGATTCCCAGAATTAAGAAAATCTAAGTTGATGCCGCGAGCTGATGGTCCTTTCAAAGTATTGGCAAAGATTAATGATAATGCATACAAGCTTGAATTGCCTGCAGATTTTGGGGTTAGTCCCACATTCAACATTACCGATTTGAAACCATACTTGGGAGAGGATGATGAACTTGAGTCGAGGACGACTCAAATGCAAGAAGGGGAGGATGATGAGGACATCACTACCATGGATACGGCCATACTTACAAACCCAATGGAAACCAACAATATCTGATGAGGACATCACTACCATGGATACGGCCATACTTACAAACCCAATGGAAACCAACAATATCATACAAGGGCCAATTACTCGAGCTCGGGCACGACAATTCAATTACCAGGTGAATGCGTTCCTCGGGCTGCATACAAATAATTTAATGAATGGAAAGCTATTTAATCCTTGTGATGATTTTATTGTCCTTAGGAACCAAGGAGAAGGACTCCCAAACGTCAAGCATGAAGCCAATTCTTCCGGTGCACAAGTTCAACTCGGATTCGGCCTCCGGGACAGCACCAACTTCAAACGACCATAACTTTTTGATCCACAAGGGTGTTTGAGGTCTATGAGTACTGGTTGGAAAGGTTTCGACGTCCTCTTTCCAACGGATCCGACCCCATCCCCAAATTCCGTCCGAGTCAACGGGTATCTGCAAAACAATTGGCGTCACTTTTCCAAATCGAGAAGACTTGGGCTTTGGGCCTTGTAATAGAGTTGTAGTTGGTATCCTACTGCTTTGGACGTGTTTCCCACGCCCCTACCTCTTATCAATAGCCAGACATCGGCTCCTTAGGGTTTTGGGTTTTATTTGATTAGTTTAGCCAAGTGCAAACTTGATCCTGCGAGTTGTGCTGGACAGCCACCTTGTCAAGATCGTCAATAAGACTCCACTTTGTTTCGCTTCCAGTTTTATCCGCAATTTCAGATTGCTTATCCTATTGTTCTTGCTTGTTCTTCGGTTGCTTGCAGGAATTGAACCTCGTGTTCAGGTTGATCGTGCCCACGGCAAGATCAATAACCCGCTGGAGTTGGTTTAGCGATTGCTAAGGCGCATCGTCGTCGTACGGTGTAGTCGGATCGTCAAAGTCGACTCTAACAAATCGATCGTGTGTTTCTCATCGAAAGATCGGGACACCCATAGTGCCATCACGGCGCCATCAAGTGGTATCAGAGCAAACCAGGTTGCTCGGTGAGAATTCTTTACCCTAGATTAGTAGATTGATATCTTTCCTATAGTCCAGAGAAACGCCATCAGATTGGATCTCCCCATACCAAAACAATTTGAGCCTCGCATTTTCCTTTCCAGTGCACTGCGTTATTGAATTTTTGGTTGCATCGTCGTGTCGAGTTGCTGAATTCTAGTCTAGTTGGAGTCCAGGTCAGAAGAAATTTTTGTCTCCCACAGCGGTTTCGAGTTGTGTTCGGTTTCGAGTTGTTTTCCGTTTCGGTCTCGAACTGTTGAAAAAAAAAAAGAAAAAAAAAAGAAAAGGTGTTCGGACCGAAGTTTTCTTTTCATCCGACTGGTCGCCGCTTGACTGGTCGCCCACTTGGTCGTCCGACCGGTTGCCCTCCTGTTAGCCGACTGGTCGCCTCCCGACTGGTCGCCGCCTGACTGGTCGCCTCCCGACTGGTCGCCCACCTGATAGCCCACTGGTCGCCCGACTGGTCGCCGTCTGACTGGTCGCCGCCTGACTGGTCGCCCACCTGATAGCCCACTGGTCGCCCGACTGGTCGCCGCCCGACTGGTCGCCCACCTGATAGCCCACTGGTCGCCTGACTGGTCGCCCTCCTGATAGCCGACTGGTCGCCCACCTGGCCGTCCGACTGGTCACACGACTAATCTTCCGCCTGCATAGCACTTGAAAGAAAAACGAATCGGATCGTTCCGTAAAAAAAAAAAAAAAAAAAAAAGTCTGGAACAGATCCGAAAATTTTTATGTGCTAAACCTGTTTTCACAAGATTCCCAGTCTTTTGAGATAGTTCCCTTCTTTCGCGAATTTTTTTTCGCGCTGTTCTTCATCTGCTGTGGAACTGTACTGTCGCCGACCACAGTTTTGAGTCACAGTCCTTGCTAGCCTCGAGTCAGCAACTAGTGACTAGACGTTGAACAATTCTTCAATTTGGCATTCACTGATTGGATTATTGCTAACCTTTTGCTACTAAATTGAGCCTGTCCAAGCTCCACTTTCTACCCGTACAGGCGTTCGATCCCTTGGCAATCGCTCTACACAAACTTCGGAGAACCTTTGACAACGCCAACGGCCCGACAACGCCTGCTGCATTGTAAGAACTTGTAAGAACTTGGGTCATAGGCTTGGCGCTTGAGAGACTTGCCACATAGTAGTTGATAGGAACATTATACTTGTGGTTTTGTTTCCTTGTCATCAACTAACCATGTCAGGTGACGAGTTCACTTCATCACTCTCCACGAACCAAGGGCATCATTGCTCACTTCCAAAAAATGACGAGGAAGCCACCGATGGTCTTAGCGAGGATGTCACGGCTCACTAATGGCGTATGTCAATGCAAGAAGACCGTCTCAGATCCATCGAGGCCGCACAAGGGATTGCTAACACTACTCTTGCTACTATTTTGGCTAGACTTGATACTTTTGCAGCTGCTGCATCTGGTGCTTCCAGTCCACCTCCCGTCGTCCAAGCAACAATTCAGCTCCACAGGGAGGCCCCAACAGATTTAGAAGAACAGAGCGAAGAGCACGAATATGATGACACCACTGATGTGGAGGAGGCCAACCCCATCCATTACGATAATGATCGTAACCATCAACGACTACGCTTCAATCAGCAAGGTATGCGGCGTGATCCTCCACGACCAAGGAGCGAACGAGATGATGTTTTCCCTAAGGTAAATTTCAACATGCCATCGTTTGAAGGTAAATATGACCCTGATGGTTACCTTAGTTGGGAATTACTTGTGGATCAAAAATTTGCGTGCCATGATTTCCCTGAGAATAGAAGAGTTAGAGCTGCCACAAGTGAGTTCACTGATTTTGCTTCTGTTTGGTGGAGAGAACATTGCCGTGCTCATCCAAATAATATACCCACCACTTGGGAAGCCTTGAAATTGCTAATGAGGCATAGATTTGTTCCTTCATACTATGCTAGAGATTTATTGAATAAATTGCAGCGCCTACAGCAAGGTAAGAATTCGGTGGAAGAATATTACCAAGAATTGCAAATTGGCATGTTGCGTTGTGGATTAATTGAGAATGAGGAAGCTTCTATGGCTCGTTTCTTAGGTGGTTTAACTCGAGAAATCCAGGATATTCTAGACTATAAGGATTATAATTCGATGACTCGGTTGTTCCATCTTGCTTGCAAAGCTGAGCGTGAAGTGCAGGGTCGTCAATCGAGGCCAAGACTAACTTTTCTGCAGGTCGAACTACTGCCGTGGACGCCGCACCCTGCTGCCCCTGCCGGCCGTACTACCACGCCGACCTCTTCCATCAACAGAACGGCGTCCACCACCGCAAATTCGGCACCACAACCAACGCCGACGAAAAGTGCCACACAAGCTACTACAAATAGTTCGCTGTAAATCGGTCGCATCAACGGGACGCACCAAAGATGTTCAGTGCCATCGCTGCAAGGGTTTCGGTCACATGATGAAGGAGTGTCCGAACAAGCGTGTGCTAATAATCCGTGAAGACGGCGAGTATGACTCGGCAAGTGATCTTGATGACGAAACATATGCTTTGCTCGCTGAACATGAAGACGGCGATCCAAATGCCGAGCACGGCGAGGTACACGTGGCGCTGGTGATGCTGACCAATATTTGAGTATTATTGCACAACGTGTGCTTAGTGCTCAGATTGCTCGCGCCGATCCAAATCAACGCCACAACTTGTTTTACACAAAAGGCGTCATCAAGGAGCGATCCATTCGAATAATCATTGATGGTGGGAGTTGCAATAATCTAGCCAGCATGGACATGGTGGAGAAGCTAGCACTCTCCACTAGACCACACCCTCAGCCCTACCACATTCAATGGTTCAACAACAGCGGCAAACTCAAGGTAACTCGCATGGTAAGAGTACATTTCGCTTTAGGTTCCTATCATGATTATGTTGATTGCGATGTCGTACCTATGCAAGCATGTTCTATGTTATTAGGTAGACCGTGGCAATATGATAAGGATTGTTTACATCATGGTAGAACAAATCAATACTCTTTTGTGCATAAAGAAAAGAAAATTGTGCTACACCCAATGTCGCCTGATGCCATTGTAAAGGATGAAATCGCTAGATCTAGCAAAGAGAAAAATCGAGAGAATTCTAAGAGTGAAAATCAGATTGTCACCAAAGGACTTGAACAACATAAACAGAAAGAATCTAACCTTGATTGTGCTAAGCCGAATGAGATTAAATTGAAAGGTGCTTGTTTTCTTGCAACAAAATCTGATTTGAATGAGTTGGATGTTTGTAGGTCTACATGCTATGCTTTGGTCTGCAAAGAAACTTTGTTTTCTCTAGAGGAGATGTCCCTCTCTTTGCCTCCTGTTGTCACTAACCTTTTGCAGGAATACACTGACATCTTTCCAAAGGACATCCCCTCAGGGCTGCCGCCAATTAGAGGGATTGAGCATCAAATTGATCTCATTCCAGGGGCATCTTTGCCCAACCGAGCACCTTACAGAACCAACCCTGAAGAAACACAAGAGATACAACGCCAAGTTCACGAATTGCTTGATAAAGGGTACGTACGTGAATCTCTTAGTCCTTGTGCTGTACCAGTCATTTTAGTACCTAAGAAAGATGGAACATGGCGCATGTGTGTGGATTGTAGAGCAATTAATAATATCACCATTAGATATCGCCATCCTATTCCTCGGTTAGACGATATGCTTGATGAACTATGTGGCTCTACTATGTTCTCTAAAGTGGATTTGCGTAGTGGGTATCACCAGATTCGCATGAAGTTAGGAGATGAATGGAAAACAGCATTTAAAACTAAGTTCGGGTTATATGAGTGGTTAGTAATGCCTTTCGGGTTGACTAATGCTCCTAGCACATTCATGAGACTGATGACCGAGGTTTTACGTGTTTTCATTGGAAAATTTGTGGTAGTTTACTTCGATGATATCTTGATTTATAGCAAATCTTTAGAGGATCATCTTGAACATCTGCGTGCTGTTTTTAATGCTTTACGCGATGCACGCTTATTTGGTAACCTTGAGAAGTGCATCTTTTGCACGGATCGAGTATCTTTTCTTGGCTATGTTGTTACTCCACAGGGAATTGAAGTTGACCAAGCCAAGGTTGAAGCAATACAGAGTTGGCCGACTCCTAACACGGTCACACAGGTGCGAAGTTTTCTAGGACTTGCTGGATTCTATCGTCGTTTTGTGAAGGACTTCAGCACCATCGCTGCACCCATGAATGAGCTCACCAAGAAGGGTGTACCTTTTGCTTGGGGCAAGCCGCAGGAAGATGCCTTCAACATTCTGAAAGCTAAGTTAACCCATGCACCCTTACTCCAGCTGCCAGACTTTTCTAAGACTTTTGAACTAGAATGTGATGCTAGTGGAATTGGTTTGGGTGGTGTTCTGTTACAAGAAAGAAAACCTGTTGCTTATTTTAGTGAGAAATTGAGTGGGCCAAGTTTGAATTATTCTACTTATGATAAGGAGTTATATGCGCTAGTTCGAACTTTAGAAACATGGCAACATTATTTATGGCCCAAGGAATTTGTTATACATTCGGATCATGAATCGTTAAAACATATTAGAAGTCAAGCTAAACTGAACCGTAGACATGCAAAGTGGGTTGAATTCATTGAGTCATTTCCTTATGTCATCAAACACAAACAGGGAAAGGATAATGTCATTGCTGATGCCTTGTCTAGGAGATATACCATGCTCTCACAACTTGACTTCAAAATTTTTGGTTTGGAAAGCGATTAAAGAGCAATATGTGCATGATGATGATTTTAAAAATGTGTTGCTCAATTGTAAAGAGGGAAAAACTTGGAACAAATTTGTCCTCAATAATGGGTTTGTGTTTAGAGCAAACAAACTATGTATTCCAGCTAGTTCTGTTCGTTTGTTATTGCTACAGGAAGCGCATGGAGGAGGATTGATGGGACACTTTGGTGTGAAAAGGACGGAGGACATACTCGCTAGCCATTTCTTTTGGCCCAGGATGAGACGAGACGTGGAACGTTTCATCGCTCGCTGTTCTACATGTCAAAAAGCTAAGTCACGACTTAATCCCCATGGTTTATACATACCTCTGCCTATTCCTAACGTGCCTTGGGAGGATATTTCTATGGACTTTGTTTTAGGACTCCTAGAACAAAGAAGGGAGGGATAGTATCTTTGTCGTTGTGGATAGATTTTCTAAAATGGCACACTTCATACCTTGTCACAAAAGCGATGACGCTACCAACATTGCTGACTTATTCTTTCGTGAAATTGTTCGCTTACATGGTGTGCCTAACACAATAGTTTCAGATCGTGACACTAAATTCTTAAGCCACTTTTGGAGAACTTTGTGGGCTAAATTGGGGACTAAACTTTATTTTCTACTACTTGTCATCCCCAAACTGATGGACAAACTGAGGTCGTTAATCGAACTTTATCTACTATGCTTAGGGCTGTTTTGAAAAAGAACATTAAATTGTGGGAAGAATGTTTGCCTCATATTGAGTTTGCTTATAATCGGTCTATGCATTCTACTACTAAGATGTGCCCTTTTGAGATTGTATATGGATTTGTACCTCATGCTCCAATTGATTTGTTACCTCTACCATCTTCGGAGAAATTGAATCTTGATGCTAAACAACGTGCTGATTTGATTATGAAACTGCATGAGACAACTAAAGAAAACATAGAACGCATGAATGCTAAATATAAACTTGCTGGTAGTAAGGGAAGGAAACATGTAACTTTTGAACCAGGCGATTTAGTTTGGTTGCATTTGCGAAAAGATCGATTCCCAGAATTAAGAAAATCTAAGTTGATGCCACGAGCTGATGGTCCTTTCAAAGTATTGGCAAAGATTAATGATAATGCATACAAGCTTGAATTGCCTGCAGATTTTGGGGTTAGTCCCACATTCAACATTACCGATTTGAAACCATACTTGGGAGAGGATGATGAACTTGAGTCAAGGACGACTCAAATGCAAGAAGGGGAGGATGATGAGGACATCACTACCATGGATACGGCCATACTTACAAACCCAATGGAAACCAACAATATCATACAAGGGCCAATTACTCGAGCTCGGGCACGACAATTCAATTACCAGGTGAATGCGTTCCTCGGGCTGCATACAAATAATTTAATGAATGGAAAGCTATTTAATCCTTGTGATGATTTTATTGTCCTTAGGAACCAAGGAGAAGGACTCCCAAACGTCAAGCATGAAGCCAATTCTTCCGGTGCACAAGTTCAACTCGGATTCGGCCTCCGGGACAGCACCAACTTCAAACGACCATAACTTTTGATCCACAAGGGTGTTTGAGGTCTATGAGTACTGGTTGGAAAGGTTTCGACGTCCTCTTTCCAACGGATCCGACCCCATCCCCAAATTCCGTCCGAGTCAACGGGTATCTGCAAAACAATTGGCGTCACTTTTCCAAATCGAGAAGACTTGGGCTTTGGGCCTTGTAATAGAGTTGTAGTTGGTATCCTACTGCTTTGGACGTGTTTCCCACGCCCCTACCTCTTATAAATAGCCAGACATCGGCTCCTTAGGGTTTTGGGTTTTATTTGATTAGTTTAGCCAAGTGCAAACTTGATCCTGCGAGTTGTGCTGGACAGCCACCTTGTCAAGATCGTCAATAAGACTCCACTTTGTTTCGCTTCCAGTTTTATCCGCAATTTCAGATTGCTTATCCTATTGTTCTTGCTTGTTCTTCGGTTGCTTGCAGGAATTGAACCTCGTGTTCAGGTTGATCGTGCCCACGGCAAGATCAATAACCCGCTGGAGTTGGTTTAGCGATTGCTAAGGCGCATCGTCGTCGTACGGTGTAGTCGGATCGTCAAAGTCGACTCTAACAAATCGATCGTGTGTTTCTCATCGAAAGATCGGGACACCCATAGTGCCATCACGGCGCCATCAGATCTGATAATTCATTTGACGGGCTCGAGCTCGAGTCAATGGTCCTTGAACCGACGAAGATGTAGAAGGATGGCCAAGGTGGGGGTCGATAAAGCCATGCAGATGGAGCCATCGTAGTAGTTGTATACGAAATAGAGGATGCTGTGAAGTATCGCCAACTTAATGGTCCTGGCCAAGGTGGGGGTCGATGAAACCATGCAGTTGATATAACTGTAGCAATACTTGGTGATGACCATATGTATGCAGTGTTAGTTCTGTCCATGATGAGCATGGTCTCATCAAATGCAGAACTGTAGCAGCAATGCATGGAAAATCCACTCGCACAGTTTGGCGTACATTTTCCTTTCGTGTATCGTTTTGATACGCATGCAGCTTGCAGTACCCGTTGGCACCTATCGCGGAGAAATGTTTTGCACCTACCCGGATGCAACAGAAATGCGTGCCAAAATGAGCTGGGCACACATGAACTCTATTCAGGGTGTCTGCCACAAGCTTTCTTTTTGTACTCGTTCTGGTACGAACGTGACTTGTAGTACCATTTGTCGTGTAGGTTTCACACCGACACGGATGAGCCCAAATTGCTTGCCAAAATGAGCTACGACAGACATGAAGTCCATTCTGGTTGATTGACACTCAGCTACATCTTATGCGTCGTTTTCTTGTGAAAATCCTTGCACCATACAAGTACTCGTCGCGGACGAATGTTTCACACGACTCGGAAAGATTAAAAACGCATGCCGAAATGTGCTTGGGCATATATGAAGTTCATTCGGCATGTTTGGAACAATGTTTTGTTTTTTGCACCATTCTAGTACGCGTGCAGTTTACATTACCATTAGGGACCCATTGTGCATGAATGTTTCGCTTCGAGCCGGACGTACTTGAAATGCTTGCTGAAACAGGCTAGGGCGCATATGAAGCCCATTCGGGGAGTTTGACACCGAGTTTCGTGATGAGGACATCACTACCATGGATACGGCCATGTTTACAAACCCAATTGAAACCAACAATGTAATACAAGGGCCAATTACTCGAGCTCGCGCACGTCAATTCAATTGCTAGGTGAATGCGTTCCTCGGGTGGCATACAAATAATTTAATGAATGGAATGCTATTTAATCCTCGTGTTGATTTTATTGTCCTTAGGAACCAAGGAGAAGGACTCTCAAAAGTCAAGCATGAAGCCAATTATTCCGGTGTACAATTTCAACTCGGATTCGGCCTTCAGGACAACACCAACTTAAAACGACCATTACTTTTGATCCACAACGGTGTTTGAGGTCTATGAGTACTGGTTTGAAAGGTTTCGATGTCCTCTTTCGAACGGATCCGGCCCCACCTCAAAATTCCTTACGAGTCAACGGGAATCTACAAAACAAGTTCAGTCATCTTTCCAAATCCGAGTCAAACTAGGAATAGGAGTCCTAGTCGGCCATGGAGGTGTTTTGGACGCCCCATGCCGAGTTTTGGCCTCCTATTTCTCCTATAATAGCTAGGGAGTCCCCCAAAATAACTTGGGTTTTGGTTATTTAATAGTTTAGCCTTTTGCTACTATTCTAAGTCTTTTAGACGTGCTCAACGGCCGCCTAACAAGCTCCTTGTATCGGAACCCCAACTTTTCAATACTTCATCTATATTTGCAATTTTAGATTGCTTTTGCCTTGTTCTTCGATTGCTTGCAGGAATTGATCTTCGTGATCAGGTTGATCGTGCCCACGGCAAGGTCAATAACCATCTGGAGTTAGTTTAGCGATTGCTAAGGCGCATCGTCATTGTACGTTGTAGTCGGATCGTCAAAGTCGTCTCCACCTAAATCGAAGGTTATCATTCTCATCGAAAGATCGGGACACCCAGTGTTACATCAAGTGGTATCAGAGCTTCAGTTGATCGGTGAGAATATCAGTGCCTTAGGTTAGTTTTTGATTTCTGTCCTAAATTGAAAATTACTCCACAAAAATTCAACCTTTAATTTCAATCTATGATTTTAGTTAGTTTTGATAGGTTTTGATCCATTAGAGTCCATGTTTTAGTTGCTGATCTTTCTTTTCCTTCGCGTAGCTTCAATCCTTCAATTCTGTCCAGTTTGGTATTTCGAGCATAACTTTCACATCCAAACTCGGATTTTTGTGTTCTTGCACTCTATTGAAAGCTGAGGATATAAGCTTCAATTCCTTCCACAGTCAACCAATCAAATTCGGTGATCTTCAAACATTAATCTAGGCAACAAGTTTGCTGCCCTAGAAAAACATCAGTATATCTACCTTTGGGAACCAATTCATCCTTTGTGAACACTTTGATCCTATTTGAGACTAGCTTGTTGATATTGCTTAGGGCTGCTCTACTTGATACATTGCACAATCTTCAGCTATCATATCATATTATCTTGTGACACCGAGTTAGGGATTCTAAAACTTTGTTCATACTAGTGTTGGCCGAAAGTCACCAAAAGAAAGAAAAGAGAAAGAGCCAAAAGGCCAAAAAAAAGGAAAAGAAAAAGAAAATTGTGGTCGGTCACACTACATTTGCTTGCCAAAATGAGCTACGACAGACATGAAGTCCATTCTGGTTGATTGACACTCAGCTTCATCTTATGCGTCGTTTTCTTGTGAAAATCCTTGCACCATACAGGTACTCGTCGCGGAGGAATGTTTCACACGACTCGGAAAGATTGAAAACGCATGCCGAAATGTGTTTGGGCATATATGAAGTTCATTCGGCATGTTTGGAACAATGTTTTGTTTTTTGCAACATTCTAGTACGCATGCAGTTTACATTACCATTAGGGACCCATTGTGCATGAATGTTTCGCTTCGAGCCGGACGTACTCGAAATGCTTGCTGAAACGGGCTAGGGCGCATATGAAGCCCATTCGGGGAGTTTGACACCGAGTTTCGTTTCGTGCATCGTTTTCATTCGGACGCAGCTTGCAGTACCCCTTGTGACCCGTCGCGGAGGGATGTATCACACACTCACTTTGACGTACTCAAAATGAATGTAGAATTGTGCTGAAATGCACAAGCAAACATCGTAAGTTAATTCTGGGTGTTTGGCACTCAGTTTCGTTTCGTGCATCGCTTTCAATTTTTTCAGCTTAGGAACTCGTCGTTGTGGAATATTTCACGGCGACTCGGACAGATTCGAAATGCATGCCTAAATGAGTTACAACACATATGAATTGCATTCGGTGTGTTTGGCACCCGCCTTCATTTCGTTAATCGTTTTCGTTTCGTGCCGCAATGTTTCATTTTGGCTTGCTAGGTTGCAGCGTGTAAGGTGCTTGCCATAATGTTCCATTTCGTGCATCATTTTCGGCGTGTGTGGTGTTTGCCAGGATGTGTCATTTCGTGCATCATTTTTATTTTCGAATGGCTTCCCCTGCAGTGCCTGTTGGGAAGCGTCATGGAGGAATGTTTCAGACCTACTCGAATGGATTCGATACAAATGATGAAAAGCGCTAGCAAACATCACAAGTTCTTTCGGGGTGTTTGGCACTCGGTTCTGTTTCGTGCATCGGTTTCGTTTGTATTCAGCTTTTATTACCCGTGGGAACCCGTCGTGGTGGAACATTTGACACCGACTCGGACATATTAAAAATGCATGTCGACATGAGTGGAAGCACATATGAATTCCACTCGATGTGTTTGGCACTCAGTTTCATCTCGTGCAACATTTTCGAACGGGCGCCGCTTGTTGTATTCGTTCGTGCTCATCACGGAGAAATGTTTCACAACATCTCGGACGGACTCGAAATGCATGCCGGAATGTGCCTGGGAAAATATGAAGTTCATTCGGCATGATTGGAACGAAGTTTCGTTTCATGCACCGTATTGGTACGCGTGTAGTTTACAGTACCCATTAGTGACCCATCGTGCATGAATATTTCGCATCGGCTCGGACGTACTCGAAATGCTTGTCGAAATGGGATAGGGCATATATGAAGTCCATTCGGGGAGTTTGAAACCAATTTTCCTTTCGTGCGTCGTTTCCGTCCGAACGCAGCTTGCAAGAACCCGTCGCGGAGGGATGTTTTCACACTCACTCGGACGTTTTCGAAATGAATGCAGAACTGTAGCAGCAATGCATGAAAAGTCCACTCGCGCAGTTTGGCCTACATTTTCTTTCGTGCATCGTTTTGATACGCACGCAGCTTGCAGTACCCGTTGGCACCTATCGCGGAGAAATGTTTTGCACCGACCCGGATGCAACAGAAATGCATGTCGAAATGAGCTTGGGCACACATGAACTCTATTCAGGGTGTCTGCCACAAGCTTTCTTTTCGTAATTGTTCTGGTACGAACGTGACTTGTAGTACCAATTGTCGTGTAGGTTTCACACCGACACGGATGAGCCCAAATTGCTCGCCAAAATTAGCTACAGCAGACATGAAGTCCATTTTGGTTGATTGACACTCAGCTTCATCTTATGCGTCGTTTTCTTGTGAAAATCCTTGCACCATAAGGTACTCGTCATGAAGAATGTTTCACACGACTAAAAGATTCAAAACGCATGCCGAAATGTTCTTGGGCATATATGAAGTTCATTCGGCATGTTTGGAACAATGTTTTGTTTTTTGCACCATTCTAGTACGCAGCGTGTAATTTACATTACCATTAGGACCCATTGTGCATGAAGGTTTCGCTTCGAGCCGGACGTACTCGAAATGCTTGCTGAAACGGGCTAGGGCGCATATGAAGCCCATTCGGGAGTTTGACACCGAAGTTTCGCTTTCGTGCATCGCTTTCATTCGACGCAGCTTGCAGTACCCTTGTGACCCGTCATGAGGGATGTTTCACACTCACTGCATCGTATTCAAAATGAATGCAGAATTGTGCTGAAACGCACAGCGAATATCGTAAGTTAATTCTGGGTGTTTGGCACTCAGTTTCGCTTGCGCATCGCTTTCAATTTTTCAGCTTAGAACTCGTCGTTGTGGAATATTTCACGGCGACTCGGACGGATTCAAATGCATGCCTAAATAAGTTACAACACATATGAATTGCATTCGTGTGTTTGGCACCGCTTCATTTCGCTCATCTTTTCGCTTGCGTCGCAATGTTTTATTTTGGCTTGCTAGGTTGCAGCGTGTAAGGTGCTTGCCATAATGTTCTATTTCGTGCATTATTTTCGGTGTGTGTGGTGATTGCCAGGATGTGTTATTTCGTGCATCATTTTTATTTTAGAATGGCTTCCGCTGCAGTGCCCGTTGCGACACGTCGTGGAGGAATGTTTCAGACCTACTCGAATGGATTCGATACAAATGATGAAAAGCACTAGCAAACATCACAAGTTCTTTCGGGGTGTTTGGCACTCGGTTCTGTTTCGTGCATCGGTTTCGTTTGTATTCAGCTTTTATTACCTGTGGGAACCCGTCGTGGTGGAACATTGGACACCGACTCGGACATATTAAAAAAGCATGCCGAAATGAGTGGAAGCACATATGAATTCCACTCGATGTGTTTGGCACTCATTTTCAGATCGTGCAATGTTTTCGAACGGGCGCCGCTTGTTGTATTCGTTCGTGCTCATCACGGAGAAATTTTTCACAACATCTTGGACGGACTCGAAATGCATGCCGGAATGTGCTTGGGCAAATATGAAGTTCATTCGGCATGATTGGAACGGTTTCGCTTTCAGACACCGCTTTGGTACACGTAGTTTACAGTACCCATTAGGGACCCATCGTGCATGAATATTTCGCATCGGCTCGGACGTGCATCAAATGCTTGGTCGAAATGGGATAGGGCATATATGAAGTCCATTCGGGAGTTTGACACCAATTTTCCTTTCGTAGCGTCGTTTCCATCCGGACGCAGCTTGCAAGAACACCTTGCGACTCCGTCAGCGGAGGGATGTTTCCACACTCACTCGGACGCTCGAAATGAATGCAGAACTGTAGCAGCAATGCATGGAAAGTCCACTCGTGCAGTTTGGCCTACATTTTCCTCTCGTGCATTGTTTTGATACGCACGCAGCTTGCAGTACCCGCTGGCACCTATCGCGAGAAATGTTTTGCACCGACCCGGACGCAACAGAAATGCATGCCTAAATGACTTGGGCACACATGAACTCTATTCAGGTGTCTGCCACAAGCTTTCTTTTTCAGATTTGTTCTGGCAATAACGTGACTTGTAGTACCAATTGTCGTAGGTTTCACACCGACACGGATGAGCCCAAATTGCTCGCCAAAATGAGCTACGGCAGACATGAAGTCCATTCTGGTTGATTGACACTCAGCTTCATCTTATGCTGCTTTTCTTGTGAAAATCCTTGCACCATACAGGTACTGTCATGAAGAATGTTTCACACGACTCGAAAGATTCAAAACGCATGCCGAAATGTGCTTGGGCATATATGAAGTTCATTCGCATGTTTGGAACAATGTTTTGTCTTTTGCACCATTCTAGTACGCGTGTAATTTACATTACCATTAGGGACCCATTGTGCATGAAGGTTTTCGCTTCGAGCCGGACGTACTCGAAATGCTTGCTGAAACGGGCTAGGGCGCATATGAAGCCCATTCGGGGAGTTTGACACCGAAGTTTCGCTTTCGTGCATCTTTTCATTCGGACGCAGCTTGCAGTACCCCTTGTGACCCGTCATGGAGGGATGTTTCACACTCACTGCACGTATTCAAAATGAATGCAGAATTGTGCTGAAACGCACGTTTAACATCGTAAGTTAATTCTGTGTGTTTGGTACTCAGTTTCGCTTTCGTGCATCGCTTTCAATTTTTTTCAGCTTAGGAACTCGCTGCTGTGGAATATTTCACGGACTCGGACGGATTCAAATGCATGCCTAAATGAGTTACAACACATATGAATTGCATTCGGTGTGTTTGGCACCAGCCTTCATTTCGTTCATCGTTTTCGTTTCGTGCCGCAATGTTCTATTTTGGCTTGCTAGGTTGCAGCGTGTAAGGTGCTTGCCATAATGTTCTATTTCGTGCATTATTTTCGTGTGTGTGGTGTTTGCCAGGATGTGTTATTTCGCATCATTTTCATTTTCAATGGCTTCCGCTGCAGTGCCCGTTGCGACACGTCGTGGAGGAATGTTTCAGACCTACTCGAATGGATTCGATACAAATGATGAAAAGCACTAGCAAACATCACAAGTTCTTTCGAGGTGTTTGGCACTCGGTTCTGTTTCGTGCATCGGTTTCGTTTGTATTCAGCTTTTATTACCCGTGGTAACCCGTCGTGGTGGAACATTGACACCGACTCGGACATATTAAAAATGCATGCCAAATGAGTGGAAGCACATATGAATTCCACTCGATGTGTTTGGCACTCAGTTTCATCTCGTGCAACGCCGAACGGCCGCTTGTTATATTCGTCGTGTTCATCGCGGAGAAATGTTTCACAACATCTCGACGGATTTCGAGAAATGCATGCCGGAATGTGCTTGGGCAAATATGAAGTTCATTCGGCATGATTGGAACGAGTTTCGCTTTCAGTGCACCGCTTTGGTACACGTGGTAGTTTACAGTACCCATTAGGGACCCATCGTGCATGAATATTTCTCGTGATCGCTCGGACGCATTCAAATGCTTGTCGAAATGGGATAGGGCATATATGAAGTCCATTCGGGGAGTTTGACACCAATTTTCCTTTCGTGCGTCGTTTCCATCCGGACGCAGCTTGCAAGAACACCTTGCGACCCGTCGCGGAGGGATGTTTCCACAGTCACTCGGACGTTTTCGAAATGAATGCAGAACTGTAGCAGCAATGCATTGAAAGTCCACTTGCGCAGTTTGCCCTACATTTTCCTTTCGTGCATTGTTTTGATACGCACGCAGCTTCCAGTACCCGTTGGCACCTATCGCGGAGAAATGTTTTGCACCGACCCGGATGCAACAGAAATGCATGCCGAAATGAGCTTGGGCACACATGAACTCTATTCAGGGTGTCTGCCATAAGCTTTCTTTTCGTACTTGTTCTGGTACGAACGTGACTTGTAGTACCAATTGTCGTGTAGGTTTCACACCGACACGGATGAGCCCAAATTGCTCGCCAAAATGAGCTACGGCAGACATGAAGTCCATTCTGGTTGATTGACACTCAGCTTCATCTTATGCGTCGTTTTCTTGTGAAAATCCTTGAACCATACAGGTACTCGTCGCGGAAGAATGTTTCACACGACTCGGAAAGATTCAAAACGCATGCCGAAATGTGCTTGGGCATATATGAAGTTCATTCGGCATGTTTGGAACAATATTTTGTTTTTTGCACCATTCTAGTACGCGTGTAATTTACATTACCATTAGGGACCCATTGTGCATGAAGGTTTCGCTTCGAGCCGGACGTACTCGAAATGCTTGCTGAAACGGGCTAGGGCGCATATGAAGCCCATTCGGGAATTTGACACCGAAGTTTCGCTTCGTGCATCAAGCTTATCATTCGGACGCAGCTTGCAATACCCCTTGTGACCCGTCATGAGGGATGTTTCACACTCACTGCACGTATTCAAAATGAATGCAGAATTGTGCTGAAACGCACGTTTAACATCGTAGTTAATTCTGTGTGTTTGGCACTCAGTTTCGTTTCGTGCATCGCTTTCAATTTTTTTCAGCTTAGGAACTCGTCGTTGTGGAATATTTCACGGCGACTCGGACGGATTCGAAATGCATGCCTAAATGAGTTACAACACATATGAATTGCATTCGGTGTGTTTGGCACCCGCCTTCATTTCGCTCATCGCTTTCGCTTTCGTGCCGCAATGTTTTATTTTGGCTTGCTAGGTTGCAGCGTGTAAGGTGCTTGCCATAATGTTCTATTTCGTGCATTATTTTCGGTGTGTGTGGTGTTTGACAGGATGTGTTATTTCGTGCATCATTTTCATTTTCAATGGCTTCCGCTGAAGTGCCCGCTATGACACGCCGTGGAGGAATGTTTCAGACCTACTCAATGGATTCGATACAAATGATGAAAAGCACTAGCAAACATCACAAGTTCTTTCGGGTGTTTGGCACTGGTTCTGTTTCGTGCATCGGTTTCGCTTGTATTCAGCTTTTATTACCCGTGGGAACCCGTCGTGGTGGAACATTGACACCGACTCGACATATTAAAAATGCATGCCGAAATGAGTGGAAGCACATATGAATTCCACTGATGTGTTTGGCACTCAGTTTCATCTCGTGCAATGTTTTCGAACGGGCGCCGCTTGTTGTATTCGCTCGTGCTCATCGCGAGAAATTTTTCACAACATCTCGGACGGATCAAATGCATGCCGGAATGTGCTTGGGCAAATATGAAGTTCATTCGGCATGATTAGAACGTAGTTTCGCTTTCGCACCGCTTTTGTACGCTGCGTGTAGTTTACAGTACCCATTAGGGACCCATCGTGCATGAATATTTCGTGATCGGCTCGGACGTGACTCGAAATGCTTGTCGAAATGGGATAGGGCATATATGAAGTCCATTCGGGAGTTTGACACCAATTTTCCTTTCATGCGTTGCTTCCGCGGACGCAGCTTGCAAGAACACCTTAAGTAATTCGCTGATGAGGACATCACTACCATGGATACGGCAATGTCTACAAACCCAATTGAAACCAACAATGTAATACAAGGGCCAATTACTCGAGCTCGCGACGCCAATTCAATTGCCAGGTGAATGCGTTCCTCGGGTTGCATACAAATAATATAATGAATGGAATGCTATTTAATCCTTGTGATGATTTTATTGTCCTTAGGAACCAAGGAGAAGGACTCCCAAAAGTCAAGCATGAAGCCAATTCTTCCGTGCACATCTTCAACTCGGATTCAGCCTCCGGGACAGCACCAAATTAAAATAACCATAACTTTTGATCCACAAGAGTGTTTGAGGTATATGAGTACTGGTTTGAAAGGTTTCGACGTCCTCTTTCCAACGGATCCTGCCCCACCTCCAAATTCCTTACGAGTCAACGGGAATCTGCAAAACAAGTTCGGTCATCTTTCCAAATCCAAGTCAAACTAGGAATAGGAGTCCTACTTGGCCATGGATGTGGTTTGGACGCCCCTAGCCTGGTTTTGGCATCCTATTTCTCCTATATATAGGTAGGGAGTCCCCCAAAATAACTTGGGTTTTGGTTATTTGATAGTTTAGCCTTTTGCTACTATTTGAGTCTTTTAGACGTGCTCAACGGCCGCCTAACAAGCTCCTTGTATCGGAACCCCAACTTTTCAATACTTCATCCATATTTGCAATTTTAGATTGCTTTTACCTTGTTCTTGCTTGTTCTTCGATTGCTTGCAGGAATTGATCTTCGTGATCAGGTTGATCGTGCCCACGGCAAGGTCAATAATAACCCTCTGGAGTTGGTTTAGCGATTGCTAAGGCGCATCATCGTTGTACGTTGTAGTCGGATCGTCAAAGTCGTCTCCACCTAAATCGAAGGTTATCATTCTCATCGAAAGATCGACACCCAGTGTTACATCAAGTGGTATCAGAGCCAGGTGGAATGGCGAATTTAACCTTGCCTAGAGAATCATCATCAACATGTACCTGAGCATGTAGTATGTCATTTTTGTTGCATAGAAGAGAGGTGGAGGATTGGAAGTTCCTGCGGCAGTACCTGCAAGCGTATCAAGTCTAGACAAAATAGTAGCAAGATTAGTGTTAGCAACTCTCTGAGCGGTCTCGATAGACCGGAGGTGGTCTTCTTGCAGCGACATTCTAGCAACAATTCCCTTTATGCGCTGCGGAGAGTGATGCAGCGAATCCTCATCACTTGACATGGTTAGTAGAAGAAAAGAAAACAATATAACCAGTATAATGTTCCTATCAACTACAAGGAGGTGGTGGCAATTCTCTCAACATTCAAGCCTATAACCAAAGCTCTTACAAGTTCTTACATGCAGCAGGTGTTGACGGTCACATGGCGTGGTTAAAAGTTCTCCGAAGCTTGGATAAAGCGATTGCCAAGGGACCGAACAAAAGTACGAGGTTGGCTGTGGAGCTTGGATAGGCAATATTTATTTGCTATGCAATCTGATAATTCTAGTTATTGTAATGATAAGTAATGATCCAAACTAGAATTCACAAGCCCTAGTTGCCGATCTCAAAGATATAAGTGAATTTGAAGGCAACACACACGCAGAGATAATCGCACTTATGCAATCAAGGAATGAGCTATAAAATATAAGTGATGCACCAAAAGCTCTATTGCATAAGTCGTAGAGAGACGCTAACTTATTGCTTTGAGAATGTAAAAAGGGCACAAGATTGCTCACTAATTAATAAATTGCACAATATAAAAAGTAACGAACACAAATTAGGGTTTTGCTCAATGTAGTGCGACCGGCCACAATCTTCGTTCTCTTTTCCTTTTTTGGCCTTTTGGCTCTTTCTCTTTTCTTTCTTTTGGTGACTTTCGGCTAACACTTTGTTCCAAACATGCCGAATGAACTTCATATATGCCCAAGCACATTTCGCATGCTTTGAATCTTTCCGAGTGGTGTGAAACACTCCTCCGCTGACGAGTACCGTGATGGTGCAAGGATTTTCAGCAGAAAACGACGCATAAGATGAAGCTGAGTGTCAATCAACCAGAATGGACTTCATGTCTGCCGTAGCTCATTTTGGCAAGCAACTTGGGCCCATCCGTGTCGGTGTGAAACCTACACGACAAATGGTACAACAAGTCACGCTCGCACCAGAACGAGTACTTAAAAGAAAGCTTGTGGCAGACACCCTGAATAGAGTTCATGTGTGCCCAAGCTCATTTCGCATGCATTTCTGTTGCATCCGGTCGGTGCAAAACATTTCTCCGCGGTAGGTGCCAACGGGTACTGCAAGCTGCGTGCGTATCAAAACGATGCACGAAAGGAAAATGTAGGCCAAACTGCGCGAGTGGACTTTCCATGCATTGCTGCTACAGCTATGCATTCATTTCGAAAACGTCCGAGTGAGTGTGGAAACATCCCTCCGCGACGGGTCGCAAGGTGTTCTGCAAGCTGCGGCCGGACGGAAACGATGCACGAAAGGAAAATTGGTGTCAAACTCCCCGAATGGACTTCATATATGCCCTATCCCATTTCGACAAGCATTTCGAGTACGTCCGAGCCGATGCGAAATATTCATGCACGATGGGTCCCTAATGGGTGCTGTAAACTACACGCTGCACCAAAACGGTGCACGAAACGAAACTTCGCTCCAATCATGCCGAATGAACTTCATATTTGCCCAAGCACATTCCGCATGCATTTCGAGTCCGTCTCGAGATGTTGTGGAACATTTCCCACGATGAGCACGAACGAATACAACAAGCGCGCCCGCTCAAAACGCTGCACGAGACGCAAACTGAGTGCCAAACACATCGAGTCGAATTCATATGTGCTTCCACTAATTTCGCATGCTTTTTAATATGTCCGAAGTCGGTGTCAAATGTTCCACCACGACGGGTTCCCACGGGTAATAAAAGCTGAATACAAACGGGCCGATGCATCGAAACAGAACCGAGTGCCAAACGCCCTGAAAGAACTTGTGATGTTTGCTAGTGCTTTTCATCATTTGTATCGAATCCATTCGAGTAGGTCTGAAACATTCCTGCACGACGCGTCCCAACGGGCACTGCAGCGGAAGCCATTCAAATGGAAATGATGCACGAAATGACACATCGTGGCAAACACCACACACGCCAAAATGATGCACGAAATGGAACATCGTGGCAAGCACCTTACACGCTGCAACCTAGCAAGCCAAAATGAAACATTGCGGCACGAAACGAAACGATGAACGAAATGAAGCCGGTGCCAAACACACCGAATGCAATTCATATGTGTTGTAACTCATTCAGGCATGCATTTCGAATACGTCCGAGTCGCCGTGAAATATTCCGCAACGACGAGTTCTAAGCTGAAAAATTGAAAGCGATGCATCTAAACGAAACTGAGTGCCAAACACCCAGAATTAACTTACGATGTTCGCCAGCGCTTTCAGCACAATTCTGCATCCATTTTGAATACGTCCGAAAGTGAGTGTGAAACATCCCTCCGCGACGGGTCACGAGGGGTACTGCAAGCTGCGTCCGAATGAAAACGATGCACCTAAACGAAACCCAGTGTCAAACTCCCGAATGGGCTTCATATGCGCCTAGCCCGCTTCAGCAAGCATTTCGAGCACGTCCGCTCGGCGAAACATTCATGCACAATGGGTCCCTAATGGTAATGTAAACTACACGCTGCATTTCAGAATGGTGCAAAAAACAAAACTTTGTTCCAAACATGCCGAATGAACTTCATATATGCCCAAGCACATTTCGGCATGCGTTTTGAATCTTTCCGAGTGGTGTGAAACACTCCTCCGCGATGAGTACCGTATGGTGCAAGGATTTTCAGCAGAAAACGACGCATAAGATGAAGCTGAGTGTCAATCAACCAGAATGGACTTCATGTCTGCCGTAGCTCATTTTGGCAAGCAACTTGGGCCCATCCGTGTCGGTGTGAAACTGATGAGGACATCACTACCATGGATACGGCCATACTTACAAACCCAATGGAAACCAACAATATCATACAAGGGCCAATTACTCGAGCTCGGGCACGACAATTCAATTACCAGGTGAATGCGTTCCTCGGGTTGCATACAAATAATTTAATGAATGGAATGCTATTTAATCCTTGTGATGATTTTATTGTCCTTAGGAACCAAGGAGAAGGACTCCCAAACGTCAAGCATGAAGCCAATTCTTCCGGTGCACAAGTTCAACTCGGATTCGCCTCCGACAGCACCAACTTCAAACGACCATAACTTTTGATCCACAAGGGTGTTTGAGGTCTATGAGTACTGGTTGGAAAGGTTTCGACGTCCTCTTTCCAACGGATCCGACCCCATCCCCAAATTCCGTCCGAGTCAACGGGAATCTGCAAAACAATTGGCGTCACTTTTCCAAATCGAGTAGACGTGGGCTTTGGGCCTTGTAATAGAGTTGTAGTTGGTATCCTACTGCTTTGGACGTGTTTCCCACGTCCCTACCTCTTATAAATAGCCAGACATCGGCTCCTTAGGGTTTTGGGTTTTATTTGATTAGTTTAGCCAAGTGCAAACTTGATCCTGCGAGTTGTGCTGGACAGCCACCTTGTCAAGATCGTCAATAAGACTCCACTTGTTTCGCTCCAGTTTTATCCGCAATTTCAGATTGTTTATCCTATTGTTCTTGCTTGTTCTTCGGTTGCTTGCAGGAATTGAACCTCGTGTTCAGGTTGATCGTGCCTACGGCAAGATCAATAACCCGCTGGAGTTGGTTTAGCGATTGCTAAGGCGCATCGTCGTCGTACGGTGTAGTCGGATCGTCAAAGTCGACTCTAACAAATCGATCGTGTGTTTCTCATCGAAAGATCGGGACACCCATAGTGCCATCACGGCTCCATCAAGTGGTATCAGAGCAAACCAGGTTGCTCGGTGAGAATTCTTTACCCTAGATTAGTAGATTGATATCTTTCCTATAGTCCAGAGAAGCGCCATCAGATTGGATCTCCCCATACCAAAACAATTTGAGCCTCGCATTTTCCTTTCCAGTGCACTGTGTTTTTGTAATTATTTTCCTTGTAAAAATATATGATAATCTGTTTGGGTATGTAAGGTAATTGGAATAGATCAGATCAATCTAGAGCAGATCAGATCAAATATAAAAGTAAAACAACAACAACACAAGCAATGAAATAGAGACCCAAATCCAATCTCAACCTGTTGAAAACTCACATGAATCACAACTGGGGAGAGATATTACCTCTGCTCTCGAAGAAGAAGCACCAAAAAGCCAACGGCCGGCATGAGAAACGTCAGTTCGAGATGACTGGAAGGAGGTGAAACAATCAAACGCTTAGGGGATCTCATCGTTGTAGCCAATGAAGTCATCATTGCCACTGCCGATGAAGTCACCCACCAGGTCTTATGAGGTGTTGAGCTAGGGATCTAGCCATTGTCTATGACGTTGTCATCACTGCCGCCGCCTATGAGGCTATTGCCGAAGATATTGTCGTCTCCGCCATCGCCGATGAGGTTGCTTTCGTCGTCCCCGCCCGCTGCTGCTATCTACGCCGACAAAATCGCTCTCGCATCTAGGGTTGGAGTTGATGAGTCGATTGAGTCGCGCGATTTGTGAGCGAGCAAAGAGGGAGCCTGATATCTATCGTAAAAGAAGTGTGGCCTCTTCAGCAGTTTATTTTTTTCCGGTTGCAACAGCCCAATCCAGTGGTAATTATATTGGGTTACCGGCCCACCGAAGCGGATTTTGGAGCCTAGTCCAGAAAACAATTAGGGGCAGGTATTTGACACTGGTTTTAGGCCCAAAACCAGCCTTCCAAGCAAGCCCTAAATGAGTTACAACACATATATGAATTGCATTCGGTGTGTTTGGCACCCGGCTTCATTTCGTTCATCGTTTTCGTTTCGTGCCGCAATGTTTCATTTTCGCTTGCTAGGTTTCAGCGTGCAAGTTGCTTGCCATAATGTTCCATTTCGTGCATCATTTTCGGCTTGTGTGGTGTTTTCCAGGATGTGTCATTTCGTGCATCATTTTCATTTTCGAATGGCTTCCGCTGCAGTGCCCGTTGGGACGCGTTGTGGAGGAATGTTCTAGACCTACTCGAATGGATTCGATACAAATGATGAAAAGCACAAGCAAACATCACAAGTTCTTCCGGGTGTTTGGCACTCGGTTCTGTTTCGTTCATCGGTTTTGTTTGTATTCAGCTTTTATTACCCGTGGGAACCCGTCGTGGTGGAACATTTGACACCGACTCGGACATATTAAAAATGCATGCCGAAATGAGTGGAAGCACATATGAATTCCACTTTCGATGTGTTTGGCACTCAGTTTCATGTCGTGCAACGTTTTGAACGGGTGCCGCTTGTTGTATTCGCTCGTGCTCATCGCGAGAAATGTTTCATAACATCTCGGACGGACTCGAAATGCATGCCGGAATGTGCTTGGGCAAATATGAAGTTCATTCGGCATGGCTGGAACGAACTTTCGTTTCGTGCACCGCTTTTGTACGCGTGTAGTTTACAGTACCCATTAGTGACCCATCGTGCATGAATATTTCGTGATCGGCTCGGACGCACTCAAATGCTTGTCGAAATGGGATAGGGCATATATGAAGTCCATTCGGGAGTTTGACACCAATTTTCCTTTCGTGCATAGTTTCCGTCCGGATGCAGCTTGCAGAACACCTTATAATTCGTCAGCGAGGGATGTTTCCACACTCACTCCGACATTTTCGAAATGAATGCAGAACTGTAGCAGCAATGCATGCAAAGTCCACTCGCGCAGTTTGGCCTACATTTTCCTTTCGTGCATTGTTTTGATACGCACGCAGCTTGCAGTACCCGATGGCACCTATCGCTGAGAAATGTTTTGCACCGACCGATGCAATAGAAATGCGTATTTAAATGAGCTTGGGCACACATGAACTCTATTCAGGGTGTCTGCCACAAGCTTTCTTTTCGTACTTTCGTTCTGGTACGAACGTGACTTGTAGTACCATTTGTCGTGTAGGTTTCACACCGACACGGATGAGCCCAAATTGCTTGCCAAAATGAGCTACGACAGACATTAAGTCCATTCTGGTTGATTGACACTCAGCTTCATCTTATGCGTTGTTTTTTTTGTGAAAATCTTTGCACCATACAGGTACTCGTCGCGGAGGAATGTTTCACACGACTGAAAGATTAAAAACGCATGCCGAAATGTGCTTGGGCATATATGAAGTTCATTCGGCATGTTTGGAACAATGTTTTGTTTTTTGCACCATTCTAGTACGCGTGCAGTGTACATTACCATTAGGGACCCATTGTGCATGAATGTTTCGCTTCGAGCCGGACGTACTTTAAAATGCTTGCTGAAACGGGCTAGGGCGCATATGAAGCCCATTCGGGGAGTTTGACACCGAGTTTCGTTTCGTGCATCGTTTTCATTCGGACGCAGCTTGCAGTACCCCGTGTGACCCATCGCGGAGGGATGTTTCACACTCACTCGGACGTACTCAAAATGTATGCAGAATTTTGCTGAAACGCACGTTTAACATCGTAGGTTAATTCTGGGTGTTTGGCACTCAGTTTCGCTTTCGCATCGCTTTCAATTTTTTCAGCTTAGGAACTCGTCGTTGTGGAATATTTCACGGCGACTGGACGGATTCTAAATGTATGCCTAAATGAGTTACAACACATATGAATTGCATTCGTGTGTTTGGCACCCGGCTTCATTTCGCTCATCGTTTTCATTTCGTGTCGCAATGTTTCATTTTGGCTTGCTAGGTTTCAGCGTGTAAGTTGCTTGCCATAATGTTCCATTTCGCGGCATCATTTTCGGCTTGTGTGGTGTTTTCCAAGATGTGTCATTTCGCATCATTTTCATTTTCGATGGCTTCCGCTGCAGTGTTCGCTGGGACGCTGGGCCGTGGAGGAATGTTTTAGACCTACTCGAATGGATTCGATACAAATGATGAAAAGCACAAGCAAACATCACAAGTTCTTCCGGTGTTTGGCACTCGGTTCTGTTTGGTTCATCGGTTTTGTTTGTATTCAGCTTTTATTACCCGTGGGAACCCGTCGTGGTGGAACATTTGACACCGACTCGACATATTAAAAATGCATGCCGAAATGAGTGGAAGCACATATGAATACCACTCGATGTGTTTGGCACTCAGTTTCATGTCGTGCAACGCTTTGAACGGTGCCGCTTGTTGTATTCGTTCGTGCTCATCGCAGAGATATGTTTCATAACATCTCGGACGGACTCGAAATGCATGCCGGAATGTGCTTGGGCAAATATGAAGTTCATTTTCGCACCGCTTTTGTACGCTGCGTGTAGTTTACAGTACCCATTAGTGACCCATCGTGCATGAATATTTCGTGATCGACTCGGACGCACTCGAAATGCTTGTCGAAATGGGATAGGGCATATATGAAGTCCATTCGGGAGTTTGACACCAATTTTCCTTTCGTGCATAGTTTCCGTCCGATGCAGCTTGCAGAACACCTTGCGACCCGTCGCGGAGGGATGTTTCCACACTCACTCCGACATTTTCGAAATGAATGCAGAACTGTAGCAGCAATGCATGCAAAGTCCTCTCGCGCAGTTTGGCCTACATTTTCCTTTCGTGCATCGCTTGATACGCACGCAGCTTGTAGTACCCGATGGCACCTATCGCGGAGAAATGTTTTGCACCGACCAGGATGCAATAGAAATGCGTGCGAAATGAGCTTGGGCACACATGAACTCTATTCAGGTGTCTGCCACAAGCTTTCTTTTACTTCGTGCTCGTTCTGGTACGAACGTGACTTGTAGTACCATTTGTCGTGTAGGTTTCACACCGACACGGATGAGCCCAAATTGCTTGCCAAAATGAGCTACGACAGACATTAAGTCCATTCTGGTTGATTGACACTCAGCTTCATCTTATGCGTTGTTTTTTTTGTGAAAATCTTTGCACCATACAGGTACTCGTCACGGAGGAATGTTTCACACGACTCGGAAAGATTAAAAACGCATGCCGAAATGTGCTTGGGCATATATGAAGTTCATTCGGCATGTTTGGAACAATGTTTTGTTTTTTGCACCATTCTAGTACGCGTGCAGTGTACATTACCATTAGGGACCCATTGTGCATGAATGTTTCGCCGAGCCGGACGTGCTCAAATGCTTGCTGAAACGGGCTAGGCGCATATGAAGCCCATTCGGGAGTTTGACACCGAAGTTTCGCTTTCGTGCATCGTTTTCATTCGACGCAGCTTGCGAGTACACCTTGTGACCCATCGCGAGGGATGTTTCACACTCACCGGACGTATTCAAAATGAATGCAGAATTGTGCTGAAACGCACGTTTAACATCGTAAGTTAATTCTGGTGTTTGGCACTCAGTTTCGCTTCGTGCATCGCTTTCAATTTTTTCAGCTTAGGAACTCGTCGTTGTGGAATATTTCACGGCGACTCGACGGATTCGAAATGTATGCCTAAATGAGTTACAACACATATGAATTGCATTCGTGTGTTTGGCACCCGGCTTCATTTCGCTCATCGTTTTCGCTTTCGCGTCGCAATGTTTCATTTTGGCTTGCTAGGTTTCAGCGTGTAAGTTGCTTGCCATAATGTTCCATTTCGTGCATCATTTTCGCTTGTGTGGTGTTTTCCATAATGTGTCATTTCGCGTGCATCATTTTCATTTTCGAATGGCTTCCGCTGCAGTGCCCGCTGGGACGCTGGCGTGGAGGAATGTTTTAGACCTACTCGAATGGATTCGATACAAATGATGAAAAGCACAAGCAAACATCACAAGTTCTTCCGGGGTGTTTGGCACTCGGTTCTGTTTGGTTCATCGGTTTTGTTTGTATTCAGCTTTTATTACCCGTGGGAACCCGTCGTGGTGGAACATTTGACACCGACTCGGACATATTAAAAATGCATGCCGAAATGAGTGGAAGCACATATGAATACCACTCGATGTGTTTGGCACTCAGTTTCATGTCGCGGCAACGCTTTCGAACGGGTGCCGCTTTGTTGTATTCGTTCGTGCTCATCGCGAGATATGTTTCATAACATCTCGGACGGACTCGAAATGCATGCCGGAATGTGCTTGGGCAAATATGAAGTTCATTCGGCATGAGCGAACGGTTTAGTTTAGGTGCACCGCTTTTGTACGCTGCGTGTAGTTTACAGTACCCATTAGTGACCCATCGTGCATGAATATTTCGCATCGGCTCGGACGCATCAAATGCTTGTCGAAATGGGATAGGGCATATATGAAGTCCATTCGGGAGTTTGACACCAATTTTCCTTTCGTGCATAGTTTCCGTCCTGGATGCAGCTTGCAGAACACCTTGCGACCCGTGGCGGAGGGATGTTTCCACACTCACTCCGACATTTTCAAATGAATGCAGAACTGTAGCAGCAATGCATGCAAAGTCCACTCAGCGCAGTTTGGCCTACATTTTCCTTTCGCATCGCTTTGATACGCACGCAGCTTGCAGTACCCGATGGCACCTATCGCGAGAAATGTT
Source organism: Rhipidocladum racemiflorum (assembly GCA_036346355.1). Lineage (NCBI taxonomy): Eukaryota > Viridiplantae > Streptophyta > Magnoliopsida > Poales > Poaceae > Rhipidocladum > Rhipidocladum racemiflorum. Next base: position 261,356 of record JAYEVF010000038.1, read on the forward strand.
TTGCACCGACCGGATGCAATAGAAATGCGTGTTTAAATGAGCTTGGGCACACATGAACTCTATTCAGGTGTCTGCCACAAGCTTTCTTTCGCACTCGCTCTGGTACGAACGTGACTTGTAGTACCATTTGTCGTGTAGGTTTCACACCGACACGGATGAGCCCAAATTGCTTGCCAAAATGAGCTACGACAGACATTAAGTCCATTCTGGTTGATTGACACTCAGCTTCATCTTATGCGTTGTTTTTTTTGTGAAAATCTTTGCACCATACAGGTACTCGTCGCGGAGGAATGTTTCACACGACTCGGAAAGATTAAAAACGCATGCCGAAATGTGCTTGGGCATATATGAAGTTCATTCGGCATGTTTGGAACAATGTTTTGTTTTTTGCACCATTCTAGTACGCGTGCAGTGTACATTACCATTAGGGACCCATTGTGCATGAATGTTTCGCTTCGAGCCGGACGTACTCGAAATGCTTGCTGAAACGGGCTAGGGCGCATATGAAGCCCATTCGGGGAGTTTGACACCGAGTTTCGCCGTGCATCGCTTTCATTCGGACGCAGCTTGCAGTACCCGTGTGACCCATCACGGAGGGATGTTTCACACTCACCGGACGTATTCAAAATGAATGCAGAATTGTGCTGAAACGCACGTTTAACATCGTAGGTTAATTCTGGGTGTTTGGCACTCAGTTTCGTTTCGTGCATCGCTTTCAATTTTTTCAGCTTAGGAACTCGTCGTTGTGGAATATTTCACGGCGACTCGGACGGATTCGAAATGTATGCCTAAATGAGTTACAACACATATGAATTGCATTCGTGTGTTTGGCACCGGCTTCATTTCGTTCATCGTTCGCTTTCGTGCCGCAATGTTTCATTTTGGCTTGCTAGGTTTCAGCGTGTAAGTTGCTTGCCATAATGTTCCATTTCGTGCATCATTTTCGGCTTGTGTGGTGTTTTCCAGGATGTGTCATTTCGTGCATCATTTTCATTTTCGAATGGCTTCCGCTGCAGTGCCCGCTGGGACGCTGGAGTGAGGAATGTTTTAGACCTACTCGAATGGATTCGATACAAATGATGAAAAGCACAAGCAAACATCACAAGTTCTTCCGGGTGTTTAGCACTTTTCGGTTCTGTTTGGTTCATCGGTTTTGTTTGTATTCAGCTTTTATTACCCGTGGGAACCCGTCGTGGTGGAACATTTGACACCGACTCGGACATATTAAAAATGCATGCGAAATGAGTGGAAGCACATATGAATTCCACTCGATGTGTTTGGCACTCAGTTTCATGTCGTGCAACGTTTTCGAGCGGGTGCCACTTGTTGTATTCGTTCGTGCTCATCGCGAGAAATGTTTCATAACATCTCGGACGGACTCGAAATGCATGCCGGAATGTGCTTGGGCAAATATGAAGTTCATTCGCATGACCGAAGTTTTTTGCACCGTTTTGCGCGTGTAGTTTACAGTACCCATTAGTGACCCATCGTGCATGAATATTTCGTGATCGCTCGGACGCATCAAATGCTTGTCGAAATGGGATAGGGCATATATGAAGTCCATTCGGGAGTTTGACACCAATTTTCCTTTCGTGCATAGTTTCCGTCCGGATGCAGCTTGCAGAACACCTTATAATTCGTCATGAGGGATGTTTCCACACTCACTCCGACATTTTAAATGAATGCAGAACTGTAGCAGCAATGCATGCAAAGTCCACTCAAGCAGTTTGGCCTACATTTTCCTTTCGTGCATCGCTTTGATACGCACGCAGCTTGCAGTACCGATGGCACCTATCGCGGAGAAATGTTTTGCACCGACCGGATGCAATAGAAATGCGTGCGAAATGAGCTTGGGCACACATGAACTCTATTCAGGGTGTCTGCCACAAGCTTTCTTTTCGCACTGCTCTGGTAAGAACGTGACTTGTAGTACCATTTGTCGTGTAGGTTTCACACCGACACGGATGAGCCCAAATTGCTTGCCAAAATGAGCTACGACAGACATTAAGTCCATTCTGGTTGATTGACACTCAGCTTCATCTTATGCTGTTTTTTTGTGAAAATCCTTGCACCATACAGGTACTGTCATGGAGGAATGTTTCACACGACTCGGAAAGATTAAAACGCATGCCGAAATGTGCTTGGGCATATATGAAGTTCATTCGGCATGTTTGGAACAATGTTTTGTTTTTGCACCATTCTAGTACGCTGCAGTTTACATTACCATTAGGGACCCATTGTGCATGAATGTTTCGCCGAGCCGGACGTACTCGAAATGCTTGCTGAAAGCGGGCTAGGGCGCATATGAAGCCCATTCGGGAGTTTGACACCGAGTTTCGTTTCGTGCATCGCTTTCATTCGGACGCAGCTTGCAGTACCCGTGTGACCCGTCGTGGAGGGATGTTTCACACTCACTCGGACGTATTCAAAATGAATGCAGAATTGTGCTGAAACGCACGTTTAACATCGTAAGGTTAATTCTGGGTGTTTGGCACTCAGTTTCGTTCGTGCATCGCTTTCGATTTTTTCAGCTTAGGAACTTGTCGTTGTGGAATTTTTAACGGCGACTCGGACGGATTCGAAATTAATGCCAAAAAGAGTTACAACACAAGTGAATTTCAATCGGCGTGTTTGGCACCGGCTTCATTTCGTTCATCGTTTCGCTTAGCGTACGCAATGTTTCATTTTGGCTTGCTAGGTTTCAGCGTGTAAGTTGCTTGCCATAATGTTCCATTTCGTGCATCATTTTCGGCTTGTGTGGTGTTTGCCAGATGTGTCATTTCGTGCATCATTTTCATTTTCGAATGGCTTCGCTGCAGTGCCCGTTGGGACGCGTGTGCTGGAGGAATGTTTTAGACCTACTCGAATGGATTCGATACAAATGATGAAAAGCACTAGCAAACATCATAAGTTCTTTCGGGTGTTGGCACTCGGTTCTGTTTCGTACATCGGTTTCATTTGTATTCAGCTTTTATTACCCGTGGGAACCCGTCGTGGTGGAACATTTGACACCGACTCGGACATATTCAAAATGCATGCCGAAATGAGTGGGAGCACATATGAATTCCACTCGATATGTTTGGCACTCAGTTTCATCTCGTGCAACGTTTTCGAACGGGCGCCGCTTGTTGTATTCGTTCGTGCTCATCCCGCGAAATGTTTCACAACAACTCGGACGGACTCGAAATGCACGCCGGAATGTGCTTGGGCAAATATGAAGTTCATTGCATGATTGGAGCAGTTTCGTTTGATGCACCGTTTTGGTACGTGTGAATTACAATACCATTAGGGACCCATCGTGCATGAATATTTCGTGATCGACTCGGACGCATCTAAATGCTTGTCGAAATGGGATAGGGCATATATGAAGTCCATTCGGGAGTTTGACACCAATTTTCCTTTCGTGCATCGTTTCCGTCCGACGCAGCTTGCAGAACACCTTATAATTCGTCATGAGGGATGTTTCCACACTCACTCGGACGTATTCGAAATGAATGCAGAACTGTAGCAGCAATGCATGGAAAGTCCAGTCGCGCAGTTTGGCCTACATTTTCCTTTCGTGCTTCGTTTTGATACGCACGCAGCTTGCAGTGCCCCTTGGCTCCTATCGCGGGAAAATGTTTTGCACCGACCTGGATGCAACAGAAATGCATACCGAAATGAGCTTGGGCACACATGAACTCTATTCAGGGTGTCTGCCGCAAGCTTTCTTTTCGTACTCGTTCTGGTACGAACGTGACATGTAGTACCATTTGTCGTGTAGGTTTCGCACCGACACGGATGAGCCCAAATTGCCTGCTAAAATGAGCTACGACAGACATGAAGTCCATTCTGGTTGATTGACACTCAGCTTCATCTTATGCGTCGTTTTCTTGTGAAAATCTTTGCACCATACAGGTACTCGTCGCCATGAGGAATGTTTCACACGACTCGGAACGAATACAAACGCCTGCCGAAATGTGCTTGGGCATATATGAAGTTCATTCGGCATGTTTGGAACAATGTTTTGTTTTTGCACCATTCTAGTACGTGCAGTAGTTTACATTACCATTAGGGGCCCATTGTGCATGAATGTTTCGCTTCGAGCCGGACGTACTCGAAACGCTTGCTGAAACGGGCTAGGGCGCATATGAAGCCCATTCGGGGAGTTTGACACCGAGTTTCGTTTCGTGCATCGTTTTCATTCGGACGCAGCTTGCAGTACCCCTTGTGACCCGTCGCGGAGGGATGTTTCACACTCACTCGGACGTATTCAAAATGAATGCAGAATTGTGCTGAAACGCACGTTTAACATCGTAAGTTAGTTAGGCGTTTGGCACTCAGGTTCGTTTCGTGCATCGCTTCGATTTTTCACAGGAACTCGTCGTTGTGGAATATTTCACGGCGACTCGGACGGATTCGAAATGCATGCCTAAATGAGTTACAACACATGTGAATTGCATTCGGTGTGTTTGGCACCCGGCTTCATTCCGTTCACCGTTTTCGCTTCGTGCCGCAATGCTTCATTTTCGCGTGCTAGGTTGCAGCGTGTAAGGTTCTTGCCATAACGTTCCATTTCGTGCATCATTTTCGGCGTGCGTGGTGTCTGCCACAATGTGTCATTTCGTGCATCATTTTCATTTTCGAATGGCTTCCGCTGCAGTGCTCGTTGGGACGTCGTGCACGAATGTTTCAGACCTACTCGAATGGATTCGATACAAATGATGAAAAGCACTAGCAAACATCATAAGTTCTTTCGGGGCGTTTGGCACTCGGTTCTGTTTCGTGCATCGGTTTCGTTTGTACTCAGCTTTTATTACCCGTGGGAACCCGTCGTGGTGGAACATTTGACACCGACTCGGACATATTCAAAATGCATGCCGAAATGAGTGTATGAATTCCACTCGATGTGTTTGGCACTCAGTTTCATCTCGTGCAACGTTTGAGCGAAGCGCCGCTTGTTGTATTCGTTCGTGCTCATCGCGCAGAAATGTTTCACAACAACTCGGGCGGACTCGAAATGCATGCCGGAATGTGCTTAGGCAAATATGAAGTTCATTCGGCATGATTGGAACGAAGTTTCGTTTCGTGCACCGTTTTGGTACGCGTGTAGTGTAACACCCCAAAATTTTGCTTTTCTTAAATTCATGTGTGATTTGGCACTTTGGTGAATTTTTGGAATTTTCTGGAATTTATTTGGATTTGTTTGGAATTTATTTGAATTTATTCCATTTTGAAATAATTAATGAATTAAACTTTGCAAATAAAATTTTGTTGGAAATATTTTATTTGAGTCCAAAACGATCCAAAATATTTTCCAGAATTTTTCTGGAATTTTTCTGAGTCTTTTGCTATTTTTAATAAATTTGAGGATGGGGTCGGATCCGTTGGAAAGAGGACGTCGAAACCTTTCAAACTAGTACTCATAGACCCCAAGCACCCTTGTGGATCAAAAGTTATGGTCGTTTTAAGTTGGTGCTGTCCCGGAGGCCGAATCCGAGTATAACTTGTGCACCGGAAGAATTGGCTTCATGCTGGACGTTTGGGAGTCCTTCTCCTTGGTTCCTAAGGACAATAAAATTATCACAAGGATTAAATAGCATTCCATTCATTAAATTATGTGTATGCAATCCGAGGAACGCATTCACCTGGTAATTGAATTGACGTGCGCGAGCTCGAGTAATTGGTCCTTGTATGACATTGTTGGTTTCCATTGGGTTTGTAGGTATGGCAGTATCCATGGTAGTGATGTCCTCATCACTTTTTGCCTATTGTTTATTCGTGTATTTGCTATTTGCACGCTTTACGAGTAGACGTTGAAGTGCCGGAAGGATTCGAAGGAGAAGTATTAACTCAGGATCCAACTCAAGACCAAGAACAAGTACTTTTTGAAGGCAAGTTGTGCTTTGACCATGTTGATCCTATTTTGAAATCTATTTTGATTTAACCTACTGCATGCTAAGTTCAAATAGAAAAATTGATGAGGACATCACTACCATGGATACGGCCATACTTACAAACCCAATGGAAACCAACAATATCATACAAGGGCCAATTACTCGAGCTCGGGCACGACAATTCAATTACCAGGTGAATGCGTTCCTCGGGCTGCATACAAATAATTTAATGAATGGAAAGCTATTTAATCCTTGTGATGATTTTATTGTCCTTAGGAACCAAGGAGAAGGACTCCCAAACGTCAAGCATGAAGCCAATTCTTCCGGTGCACAAGTTCAACTCGGATTCGGCCTCCGGGACAGCACCAACTTCAAACGACCATAACTTTTGATCCACAAGGGTGTTTGAGGTCTATGAGTACTGGTTGGAAAGGTTTCGACGTCCTCTTTCCAACGGATCCGACCCCATCCCCAAATTCCGTCCGAGTCAACGGGAATCTGCAAAACAATTGGCGTCACTTTTCCAAATCGAGAAGACTTGGGCTTTGGGCCTTGTAATAGAGTTGTAGTTGGTATCCTACTGCTTTGGACGTGTTTCCCACGCCCCTACCTCTTATAAATAGCCAGACATCGGCTCCTTAAGGTTTTGGGTTTTTATTTGATTAGTTTAGCCAAGTGCAAACTTGATCCTGCGAGTTGTCTTCGGACTGACCACCTTGTCAAGATCGTCAATAAGACTCCACTTTGTTTACGCTTCCGCTTTATCCGCAATTTCAGATTGCTTATCCTATTGTTCTTGCTTGTTCTTGGTTGCTTGCAGGAATTGAACCTCGTGTTCAGGTTGATCGTGCCTACGGCAAGATCAATAACTACCGGAGTTGGTTTAGCGATTGCTAAGGCGCATCGTCGTCGTACGGTGTAGTCGGATCGTCAAAGTCGACTCTAACAAATCGATCGTGTGTTTCTCATCGAAAGATCGGGACACCCATATTGCCATCACGGCTCCATCAAAAATACTTTATTTAAATATGAGGGATTAGATAAGTACCAATTTGCTGTATGACACCTTGATTATTTAAGTATGTGCCATGACCCCTTGTCACCCTAGTTGTGGTTTACTAGTTGGACATTATTAAATTGCCAACATGGGAAATTAGATCGTTGTAGTATGTTGCTTAGACCTGCTACGTGCTCATGACATGATTTTGGACAATCAAATGTTAATATTGACTTAATGATATATTGAACCTGTTTTGGAAAGGTATCATGTGATGTTGATGGCACGTGGTGCATGGTAATCAACTGGGGTTTGATAAATAGTTTTCGACCGGGGCATGTGGCAAGAATGATCAGGTGGGCCAGTTGTGGCATTGGGGATGTTGATTTGGTTCTTCGGGTAGTCTTGCCCTGGTCACCCTAAGGACTTAACCTTGCAAGCCTTTGAACTGGGTCTAACGTGCAACCACATGTCTGTAATGGGACGGACCTAGTTGACTAAGTTGCTAATAACGTACCTGTGGGACCTCAGGAGGTCAACTACACCCTTTGTGTAAGTTGTACGGGGAGCGTCTGGCCGAGGCCAGGTACCCATCTAACGGTTGATTGGCCTAGACTTCGCCTTAGCTAAGGGAAGGGTTAGTGTGCAATAACCGGGGAGGACCACTTGTATTGTTAGAAGTTTCCGAAAGACTTTGTTACGGGAACTCGCCTTTGTGGTGTTTGACTGTATCTTGTGGGTAAAGTGCATAACCTCTGCAGAGTGTAGAATCTATTCGAATAGCCGTGTCCGCGGTATTGGACATCGCTCGGGAATTACAGTCAAGGGTTAGATTTTCTCAAAAATAACTGGGATTTGAAAGGTTGGGTTGGATTAATAATGATGTTGATGGGAATGTGGATTAGGATGGGAAAGATGTTTATTAAACTCCTTGAAAAGTTATTTATGCTATACTTGTTTCTACTGCTTTCGAATCTACTTATGTTACTTGTCAAATGTCATTTCTTGCAAATATACCTTAAGCTATTCCTTTGTACCAAGCCATGCATATAGTATATTAGCCTGCATTCTGTGCATGACTTGCTGAGTACCAAGTACTCACCCTTGCCACCCTACAACACCAGTTGAAGAGGAGATTACACCAGCTTTGGAGGAGGAGCTCCAAGAGGATCCGTCTACTTAGGAAGCGAGCCCGATCGATTGCCTGTGGTATACTGGATGGCGCCACGAAGTTAATTGATTTTCCGCTGCTACTATTTCTCTCTTAATAAGTTTCGCCCTGCGAGGCGTACATTTGTGGCTTGGCCATAAGGTCAAGTAACCAGTTTGGTTATTTAAATAAAAGTACTTTATTAGTATCGAATGGTATGATTGTGATATTTACCGATGTTAAGACTATGTGCACTAGCGCGTTCCTGGACTAGTGTTGAATACACAGAGGGTTCGGATTTGCAAATTCGGGGTCCCGACAGAGGTGGTATCAGAGCCAGGTTGACCGTAGGCTCAACCCTAGCTAGAATGGTCGTAGTGAGGATAAAACCTATTTTCTAAAGCTAAAAATTTGTCAAGATAAGAAATGACATCTCGACTTACCCCCTTCTCTCTTTCCTTGTCTCTTGCTGAATATTCCCTTACCTTGTCACGATTTAAAATTTCGAGTTCTTACGTGAGCACTCTTGTGACAGATGGAGGGAGAGTTCAACTACGTCGATCTGGAGGTTGGTCACGCCGCAGAACTTTGGCATATGCTACAAACTCTCGGAGATTTTGAGAAGCCCCAATACCAAGTAGAAGTGATCAGACAAGCAGGATTGATTAAGGCTTGTGACGTGAAGATTGAGGTACCTACTAGGAAGAAGGGCCCAGGCAATCGCCCGATACACTGCACTGCCAGGAGGTCTACAATGCAGATGGGTATCCAAGAAGTATCACGACGAGCAATGCGACACATTACCCGTATCTACGCTAGAGAATTGGAGAACACGGTGTTCCGTTATCACCACAAGAGCAATAACCTTCTTGACCCGAAGGCGATTCAGGATGAGGATGCCATGGTTACACAGTTGGCACGACTTGTTGTCGCCCAGGAGGATGTACTCGATGACACAAGCAAGGAGCTACAGAAGGCCCGCAAGGAGATCACGACAGAGAAGAACAGATGGCGGGAAGCTCAAGAGTATGTGTCCCACCTTCTGCAAAGGATTGGAGAGTTGGAGATGGCTTTGTACGGACCGGAGCGAGCTGCATTGAGCTACACGAGCCGATCCGGAGGAGTCGAATCTCGATGAGGACATCGCTTCTTCGACTACCACAGATGACACAGCTTCTTTGGACATGGCAATCGTTTCGGCGCCTATGCCGCAGCATCCGTACCCAGGCCGTGGAGGTTTTCTCGATGAGTGAGCATAGGTTCTATAGTGAGACTCCTTCACCGAGTCGCGTCATAGAATAAAGAGTCACCTTTAGGCGTTAGACTCCAGTGTTAGTTCGATTTGGATTTTCAATGTTTCTTTGAGTGTGCGATATGTGTTCCAAGGCCCTTAGGCATTATGTTGACCATACCAAGTTATTAAATATCAATAATAAAGTTGGACCTTAAGGTTACACCTTTCGCCCCGCATAAGTTCCATATTACTTGTCTATTCTTGTTTCCCTCTCATCTCTAAAACTTAGAGCAAATCGACAGATGGTGAACACCAAGGAAACCTTGGAGGCAATGGAAGTGGTTCTCACCTAGCTGGAAACCCCAATGATGGAGCACCAGCACCGCCAGTTGACATGCAGAATTTCGGAGCTTTTCTTGCTGCTCAGATTCAGTTGATGCATGCTATGATGCAACAAATGCAACACGCCACCGCCAGGCCAGCGCTAGTCAAGTTAATCAAGGACAACGCCGTAATACAAGACTCGAGTTCATGAGGACTCACCCACCCACTTTCTCTGGGAATGCCAATCCATTGGAGGCCGATGATTGGTTAAGGTCAATCGAGAGGAAGCTACACATAGCTCAATGCATAGGAAATGAGAAGGTACTCTACGCTTCTCATCAGTTGGAAGGAACAGCCGCCGAATGGTGGGAGAACTTCTGTGCCACTCAAGATATCACTTGGGAGGAGTTCACAGCTGCGTTTCGTCAGTATCACGTGCCTGAAGGAATCATGGATCTCAAGAAGGAGGAGTTCAGAGCACTGAGGCAAGGTAATCAGCCAGTGGCCGAATACCTGAATAAGTTCACACAGCTTGCACGTTACGCACCTGAGGATGTAGCGACAGATAAAGCCAGACAGTCTCGTTTCATGAAGGGACTTAACTTAGGACTACAGGTGGGGCTGATCACCCACACCTTTCCAGATTTCCAGGAGCTTGTGAATAAGGCGCTCATTCTTGAGGACAAGCGCAAGGAACTGGATGAGAACAGGAAGCGCAGGATGCAGCATCAGGGATCGCGTCAGGGAGCGCAGCAACGATTGAGAGTTGCACCAAATCAATTCTTCAGATTCCAGCCACAAAATGCAACAAGGACACCGTCACCAGCACCAAGACCCGTCAATCAAAACTACTAGACCCAAGCCCCCGCTAGAAACACTACTCGAGCGATCAAAGAAGGAACAAGTGAGACGCCATTTGCTACAAGCGCAACGAGCCAGGACACTTTGCCAACAGTTGTCCGAAGAAGACAGCAGGAGTGACCCTGGGCCGCTTCAATCTAGGAACCACCCAGCTAGGGCGCCCGGCACCGAGAGCCACACCCCAGGCGTGGTGAGAGGCCGAGTCAACCATGTCACCGCAGATGCACCTGCGAAATACTACGGACGTTGTATCTGGGTAAGTTACTTGCTAAACTCGATGCAACAGCTTTGTTTGATTACGGAGCTTCGCATTAGTTTGTTTAGCAAGGCTTTGCTACTAGAAATGATTTGAGGATTGCAAGACTTAGATGCATGCTTTTAGTTCAAACCCCTGGTTCCGAACTCCGAACGAAAGTAGGATGTTCCGGGGTGAGAATACTAATAGATGGAATAAAGTTCCTAGCAAACCTTATTATTTTGGAGACCCAGACTTTAGATGTCATATTGGGAATGGATTGGTTATCCAAGCACAAGGCCGTATTGGATTGTGGACGAAGAACTATCTCAGTTGAGAGCCCGTGTGGGAAGAAAGTGGAATTTCAAGCTACTGCCGTGAGAGAGGGACAGTTGATGGTTAACAGATACCAAGACAATCGGCATAGAGGATGTCTCAAGAGTGAATGGGTACCCGGATGTTTTTCTGAAGATCTACCAAGTATGCCGCTGACAGGGGACATAGAGTTTGTGATAGAGCTTGTACAGTACAAAGACCGATAGCAAAGAGACCCTATCGGATGTCCACCGAGGAGTTGGTAGAGATGAAGAAACAGCTAGAAGAATTAATGGAGAAAGGATTTATCGAGGCCAGAGCTCATCGCCGTGGGGAGCACCAGTTTTGTTTGTCAAGAAGAAGGGCGGGAGTTTCGGGATGTGCATCGACTACCGTGCACTCAATGAAGTCACCGTGAAGAATAAGTATCCGCTACCCAGGATTGATGATTTGTTTGATCACCGAGAGGAGCCGAAGTTTTCTCCAAGATTGATCTCGAGATCGGGATACCATCAGTTCAAGATCCGATTAGAAGATATTCAAGATCGCATTCTCGTCAAGATATGGACATTACGAGTTCTGATTATGTCTTTTGGTCTCGAATTAATGCGCCAAAGATATTTCATGAATATGATGAATAAGGTGTTCATGGAATATTTGGACAAGTTTGTTGTCGTGTTCATAGATGATATCCTAATCTACTCCAAGACGGAGGAGGAACATGCCAGAACACTTAAGGCGAGTTTTGGAAAAGGCGAGGAGCAGCAACTCTTCGCCAAGTTCGATAAGTGTGATTTTTGGAAGGACAAGGTGGAGTTTCTTGGACATGTAATGACCGCAGAAGGAGTCGCCAGTAGATCCAAGCAAAGTAGAAGGCGTGTTACATTGGGAGCAAACAAGGCGTGACCCAGATCCGAGTTTCCTTGGAATGGCAGGATACTACCACCGTTCATTGAAGGTTTTTCGACAATTGCGAAACCTCTTACGCAATTGCCGAAAAAGGAAAAGAAGTTTGCATGGGCGCTTGAGAATGTGAGAAAGGATTTCAGAGTGAAGAAGCGATTGACATCAGCACCGGTGTTAGTTCTACCGGATGTTAATCAAAGCTTTGATATTTATTATGACGCATCGCGCCAAGGACTTGGATGTGTCTTGTCTGAGAATGGAAGGGTCGTCTCTTATGCATCAAGGCAGTTGAGGCCGCATGAGGAAAATTATCCAACACATGACCTAGAGTTAGCTGCCGTAGTGCATGCCTTGAAGATATGGCGTCACTATCTGATTGGAAACAGATGTGAAGTGTATACGGATCATAAGAGCCTTAAGTACATATTCACCCAGTCGTATCTGAACATGAGGCAGAGGAGATGGTTAGAGTTGATCAAGGACTACAATGTTGGAATCCATTACCATCCCGGAAAGGCCAACGTAGTTACCGATGCCTTGAGTCGGAAAAGCCACACTGTGAGCATGTTGCTAGCCACAAGTCAGGATGAGCTATGTGAGGATTTCCAGAGAATGAAGATTGAGGTGGTACCTAGCGGATTCCTGGCCGCATTGGAAGTAAAGCCTACCCTAGGGGACCAGATCCGGGAAGGACAGAAGGATGATGACAAGATCCGCAGGATTAAGTCCATCAAGGAGGAAGGCAAGACAGAGGACTTCAAGTTGGATGAGCAAGGCACGTTATGGATGAAGGATCGCATTTGTGTGCCGAACAAAAAGGAGCCGGGCGATTGATTCTAGAAGAAGCCCATGACTCCAAGTATTCAATTCATCCTGGAAGCGCCAAAATGTATCAGGATTTGAAAGAAAGATTCTGGTGGCCGAGCATGAAGTGTGAAGTTGCCGAGCATGTTGCATTGTGCGACGTATGCCAGAGAGTCAAGGCAATGCATCAGAGACCCGGTAGGATTGTTGCAGCCGCTGAAGATACCTGAGTGGAAGTGGGAGGAAATCGGAATGGATTTCATTACCGGTTTGCCTAAGACTCAAGGAGGTTACGACTCCATATGGGTTATAGTGGATCGCTTGACCAAGGTCGCCCATTTCATCCCGTGAAGACCACTTACTCGGGAGATAAATTAGCGAGTTGTACATGATCGAGGATCGTCTGTTTGCACGGAGTGCCAAAGAGGATTGTATCGAGACAGTACCCAATTTACCTCAAGGTTACGGAATAAGTTGCATGAAGCCATGGGAACCCGTTTGAACTTCAAGATGCCTTATCATCCACGCAGGCGGATGGACAGGACGAAAGAGTCAACCAGATTTTGGAGGATATGTTAAGAGCATGTGCATTGGCTTATGCTACCTCTTGGGATAAGAGTTTGCCGTATGCCGAAGTTCGATTACAACAATAGTTACCAAGCTAGTTTACAGATGTCACCTTTTGAGGCCTTGTATGGTCGACCACATCGAACGCCATTGAATTGGAATGAGGCCGGCGGCGCCGTGTCTTCGGGCCAGATATTCTTCAAGAAGGCGAAGAAACAGATTGCCATGATCGAGAGAGATTGAAGATAGCCCAATCACGACAGAAGAGTTATCTTGACAACCGTCGCCGAGACTTGAGTTTTGAACCGTAAGACTTTGTATACCTCGAGTTACGCCTCTTAGGGAGTTAAGAGGTTCCATGCCAAAGGGAAACTTGCACCCGTTATGTTGGACCATTTAAGATTTTGAGCCGCGAGGCGAAGTTGCTTATCACCGGAGTTGCCACGATCGTTAGCGAGGAGTGCATGACGTATTCCATGTGTCCGATTGAAGAAGTGTCTCCGAGTTCCCGAGGAATGCACACCGCTAGAGTCAATTGAGTTGCAAGAAGATTTGACTTACAAGGAGCATCCCGTGAGGATTCTAGACACAATGGATCGAGAAACTAGAAACAAGTCAACCCGTTTCTGTAGAGTTCAGTGGAGCAACCATGCAGAGAGTGAAGCAACTTGGGAACGCGAAGAGGATTTGAAGAAAGAGTTTCCAAGCCTATTCTGTAGTGAGCCCTGAATCTCGGGGATGAGATTCTATTAAGGGGGGAGGTTTGTAACACCCCAAAATTTTGCTTTTCTTAAATTCATGTGTGATTTGGCACTTTGGTGAATTTTTGGAATTTTCTGGAATTTATTTGGATTTATTTGGAATTTATTTGAATTTATTCCATTTTGAAATAATTAAAGAATTAAACTTTGCAAATAAAATTTTGTTGGAAATATTTTATTTGAGTCCAAAACGATCCAAAATATTTTCCAGAATTTTTCTGGAATTTTTCTGAGTCTTTTGCTATTTTTAATAAATTAAATGAATTACTGGGAATTATTTTAATTATTAAATCGCTGGAAAATGCGAGTGGGTTTGTACTGTTCATCCGACCGAGCCCGAGTCAGACTCGAGTTCGAGTCCGACCCGAACCCGACCCGAGCCACGCGATCCGATCGAACCTCGATCAATCCGGACCGTTGGATCGGAATCCAACGGTCGGATTTAGTCCGCACCGGTCCAACCGGGTTCGACCCGGACCCGTGGCGCCGTGCGATTTGGACCGTTGATCATCCACGTGTACGGCCACGATTTCGTCTCCCCCGCCGAATCCGAGCCGGATTCCTCCGCCGCCACGCCGTGGCCGAGCTCGGTAGGGTTTCGATTTGAGCCCGGAAGCCGAGGCTATTTAAAGCGTGGGTGGTCGCCCGAGAACCCCCGTTTCTGTGCGCACCCGTGCCCCTCACCTTTCACGCTTGAGCCGCTGCCGTTTAGCCGCACGAGCTCGCCGTGGCTGAGAAGCTTTCCGCCGTGATTAACTCCGGATTCGCCGCCCGTCAAGCCGTCTCCGCCGTGCTTGAGCTCGGATCCGAGATTCCCAGTCAAGGCGCACCGGATAGGACCTTTCAACTCGCCGGAAGGACGCGGAAAGCGCCGTTGCAATCGTCGTCGTCTTCACCTCAGTCTGCCCTCGCCGCCGCCGCTTATATCGCCGTCATGAAGCTCCATCCACCGTCAGATCTAATAAATGCGGCAGCGGTGAATCACGTGTTTCCCGAACCCGTAAAACCCAGATCTGTTCTAGACCGTTAAATCTAGATCCTACGGTGAGGTTAGTTGCGTTGTAGCTTTAGGGTTAGATCTGGACCGTCCGATCTAGATCGAGCGGCCCCGGTCGATGGTCTGATTTAGAACGCGTAAATCCTAGATCTAATCGCGGCCGTTGATTTTCAAATCAACGGCACGATCGAGCCACGTGTGCCTAAGCCGAGCTGCCGTGCGCGCCGAAAGCACGTGTCTCGACGCACGGGGCCGCGTGTCAAAGGGCCCGCCTCGACCATGGCCGTGGGCCGAGCCCACGGTGGGCCGAAAGCCGAGGCCGTCTGCCGGTCCGTGGACCCGAGGCCACGTGTCATCACCCGATTGGTCCACGTGTCCTCGCTGACGCAATAATGAATTTTCGAAAAAGAAAATGATTTATTAATTCGAAATAATGATTTCAGATTTTGATTCAAATTTCAAACGCTTATAACTTTTGCGTTTCAACTCCGATTTGAGTGATTCAAATTTCTAAATTTGTATAAAATTGAGATCTACCTAAATATGAATTTTAATTAATTTTTGGACTAAAGTTTTCTCTGTAAAATTATTTAATTGATTATTTAAACTTTAAATAATCATAACTTTTGCATTTTAACTCCAAATTTGACGATTCTAGTTTCTAAAAATTCATAAAATTATGTTCTCTCTGTTAATGGATTTTATTTGGATGTTTGGACACTTTTTGATGGCGCCGTGATGGCACTATGGGTGTCCCGATCTTTCGATGAGAAACACACGATCGATTTGTTAGAGTCGACTTTGACGATCCGACTACACCGTACGACGACGATGCGCCTTAGCAATCGCTAAACCAACTCCAGTAGTTATTGATCTTGCCGTGAGGCACGATCAACCTGAACACGAGGTTCAATTCCTGCAAGCAATCGAAGAACAAGCAAGAACAATAGGATAAGCAATCTGAAATTGCGGATAAAGCTGAAGCGAAACAAAGTGGAGTCTTATTGACGATCTTGACAAGGTGGTGTCGGCCACAACTCGCAGGATCAAGTTTGCACTTGGCTAAACTAATCAAATAAAACCCAAAACCCTAAGGAGCCGATGTCTGGCTATTTATGAAAGCTAGGGGCGTGGGAATCACGTCCAAAGCAGTAGGATACCAACTACAACTCTATTACAAGGCCCAAAGCCCAAGTCTTCTCGGTTTGGAAAAGTGACGCCAATTGTTTTGCAGATTCTCGTTGACTCGGACGGAATTTGAGGATGGGGTCGGATCCGTTGGAAAGAGGACGTCGAAACCTTTCAAACTAGTACTCATAGACCCCAAGCACCCTTGTGGATCAAAAGTTATGGTCGTTTTAAGTTGGTGCTGTCCCGGAGGCCGAATCCGAGTATAACTTGTGCACCGGAAGAATTGGCTTCATGCTGGACGTTTGGGAGTCCTTCTCCTTGGTTCCTAAGGACAATAAAATTATCACAAGGATTAAATAGCATTCCATTCATTAAATTATGTGTATGCAATCCGAGGAACGCATTCACCTGGTAATTGAATTGACGTGCGTGAGCTCGAGTAATTGGTCCTTGTATGACATTGTTGGTTTCCATTGGGTTTGTAGGTATGGCAGTATCCATGGTAGTGATGTCCTCATCATCCTCCCCTTCTTGCATTTGAGTCGTCCTCGACTCAAGTTCATCATCTTCTCCCAAGTATGGTTTCAAATCGGCAATGTTGAATGTGGGACTAACCCCAAAATCTGCAGGTAATTCAAGCTTGTATGCATTATCATTAATCTTTGCCAATACTTTGAAAGGACCATCAGCTCGTGGCATCAACTTAGATTTTCTTAATTCTGGGAATCGATCTTTTCGCAAATGCAACCAAACTAAATCGCCTGGTTCAAAAGTTACATGTTTCCTTCCCTTACTACCAGCAAGTTTATATTTAGCATTCATGCGTTCTATGTTTTCTTTAGTTGTCTCATGCAGTTTCATAATCAAATCGACGCGTTGTTTAGCATCAAGATTCAATTTCTCCGAAGATGGTAGAGGTAACAAATCAATTGGAGCATGAGGTACAAATCCATATACAATCTCAAAAGGGCACATCTTAGTAGTAGAATGCATAGACCGATTATAAGCAAACTCAATATGAGGCAAACATTCTTCCCACAATTTAATGTTCTTTTTCAAAACAGCCCTAAGCATAGTAGATAAAGTTCGATTAACGACCTCAGTTTGTCCATCAGTTTGGGGATGACAAGTAGTAGAAAATAAAAGTTTAGTCCCCAATTTAGCCCACAAAGTTCTCCAAAAGTGGCTTAAGAATTTAGTGTCACGATCTGAAACTATTGTGTTAGGCACACCATGTAGCGAACAATTTCACGAAAGAATAAGTCAGCCATGTTGGTAGCGTCATCGCTTTTGTGACAAGGTATGAAGTGTGCCATTTTAGAAAATCTATCCACAACGACAAAGATACTATCCCTCCCTTCTTTGTTCTAGGGAGTCCTAAAACAAAGTCCATAGAAATATCCTCCCAAGGCACGTTAGGAGCAGGCGAGGCATGTATAAACCATGGGGATTAAGTCGTGACTTAGCTTTTTGACATGTAGAACAGCGGCGATGAAGCGTTCCACGTCTCGTCTTATCCTGGGCCAAAAGAAATGGCTAGCAAGTATGTCCTCCGTCCTTTTCACACCAAAGTGTCCCATCAATCCTCCTCCATGCGCTTCTGTAGCAATAACAAGCGAAACGAACTAGCTGGAATACATAGTTTGTTTGCTCTAAACACAAACCCATTAGTGAGGACAAATTTGTTCCAAGTTTTTCCCTCTTTACAATTGAGCAACACATTTTTAAAATCATCATCATGCACATATTGCTCTTTAATCGTTTCCAAACCAAAAATTTTGAAGTCAAGTTGTGAGAGCATGGTATATCTCCTAGACAAGGCATCAGCAATGACATTATCCTTTCCCTGTTTGTGTTTGATGACATAAGGAAATGACTCAATGAATTCAACCCACTTTGCATGTCTACGGTTCAGTTTAACTTGACTTCTAATATGTTTTAACGATTCATGATCCGAATGTATAACAAATTCCTTGGGCCATAAATAATGTTGCCATGTTTCTAAAGTTCGAACTAGCGCATATAACTCCTTATCATAAGTAGAATAATTCAAACTTGGCCCACTCAATTTCTCACTAAAATAAGCAATGAGTTTTCCTTCTTGTAACGAAACACCACCCAAACCAATTTCACTAGCATCACATTCTAGTTCAAAAGTCTTAGAAAAGTCCGGAAGTTGGAGTAAGGGTGCATGGGTTAACTTAGCTTTCAGAATGTTGAAGGCATCTTCCTGTGACTTGCCCCAAGCAAAGGTACACCCTTCTTGGTGAGCTCATTCATGGGTGCAGCGATGGTGCTGAAGTCCTTCACAAAGCGACGATAGAATCCAGCAAATCCTAGAAAACTTACTTTGTGTGTGGCCGTGTTAGGAGTCGGCCAACTACTGTATCACATCAACCTTGGCTTGGTCAACTTCAATTCCCTGTGGAGTAACAACATAGCCAAGAAAGATACTCGATCCGTGCAAAGGTGCACTTCTCAAGGTTACCAAATAAGCGTGCATCGCGTAAAGCATAAAAAACAGCACGTAGATGTTCAAGATGAGCCTCTAAAGATTTGCTATAAATCAAGATATCATCGAAGTAAACTACCACAAATTTTCCAATGAAAGCACGTAAAACCTCGTTCATCAGTCTCATGAAAGTGCTAGGAGCATTAGTCAACCCAAAAGGCATTACTAACCACTCATATAACCCGAACTTAGTTTTAAATGCTGTTTTCCATTCATCTCCTAACTTCATGCGAATCTGGTGGTACCCACTACGCAAATCCACTTTAGAGAACATAGTAGAGCCACTTAATTCATCAAGCATATCGTCTAACCGAGGAATAGGATGGCGATATCTAATGGTGATATTATTAATTGCTCTACAATCCACACACATGCGCCATGTTCCATCTTTCTTAGGTACTAAAATGACTGGTACAGCACAAGGACTAAGAGATTCACGTACGTACCCTTTATCAAGCAATTCTTGAACTTGGCGTTGTATCTCTTGTGTCTCTTCGAGGTTGGTTACGTAAGGTGCTCGGTTGGGCAAGGATGCCCCTGGAATGAGATCAATTTGATGCTCAATCCCTCTAATTGGCGGCAGCCCTGAGGGGATGTCCTTTGGAAAGATGTCAGTGTATTCCTGCAAAAGGTTAGTGACAACAGGAGGCAAAGAGAGGGACATCTCCTCTAGAGAAAACAAAGTTTCTTTGCAGACCAAAGCATAGCATGTATACCTACAAACATCCAATTCATTCAAATCAGATTTTGTTGCAAGAAAACAAGCACCTTTCAATTTAATCTCATTCGGCTTGGCACAATCAAGGTTAGATTCTCTCTGTTTATGTTGTTCAAGTCCTTTGGTGACAATCTGATTTTCACTTTTAGAACTCTCTCGATTTCTCTCTTTGCTAGATCTAGCAATTTCATCCTTTACAATGGCATCAGGCGACATTGGGTGTAGCACAATTTTCTTTTCTTTATGCACAAGAGAGTATTGATTTGTTCTACCATGATGTAAACAATCCTTATCATATTGCCACGGTCTACCTAATAATATAGAACATGCTTGCATAGGTACGACATTGCAATCAACATAATCATGATAGGAACCTAAAGCGAAATGTACTCTTACCATGCGAGTTACCTTGAGTTTGCCGCTGTTGTTGAACCATTGAATGTGGTAGGGCTGAGGGTGTGGTCTAGTGGAGAGTGCTAGCTTCTCCACCATGTCCATCTTTGGCTAGATTATTGCAACTCCCACCATCAATGATTATTCGAATGGATCGCTCCTTGATGACGCCTTTTGTGTAAAACAAGTTGTGGCGTTGATTTGGATCGGCGCGAGCAATCTGAGCACTAAGCACACGTTGTGCAATAATACTCAAATATTGGTCAGCATCACCAGCGCTCACGTGCACCTCGTCGTGCTCGGCATTTGGATCGCCGTCTTCATGTTCAGCGAGCAAAGCATATGTTTCTTCATCAAGATCACTTGCTGAGTCGTACTCGCCGTCTTCACGGATTATTAGCACACGCTTGTTCGGACACTCCCTCATCATGTGACCGAAACCCTTGTAGCGATGGCACTGAACATCTTTGGTGCGTCCCGTTGATGCGACCGACGACGACGAACTATTTGTAGTAGCTTGTGTGGCACTTTTCGTCGGCGTTTGTCGTGGTGCCGAATTTGCGGTGGCGGACGCCGTTCTGTTGATGGAAGAGGTCGGCGTGGTCGTACGGCCGGCAGGGGCTGCAGGGGTGCGCGGTATCCACGAAGTAGTTCGACCTGCAGAAAAGTTAGTCTTTGCCCTCGATTGGCGACCACACTTCACGTTCAGCTTTGCAAGCAAGATGGAACAACCGAGTCATCGAATTATAATCCTTATAGTCTAGAATATCCTGGATTTCTCGAGTTAAACCACCTAAGAAACGAGCCATAGAAGCTTCCTCATTCTCAATTAATCCACAACGCAACATGCCAATTTGCAATTCTTGGTAATATTCTTCCACCGAATTCTTACCTTGGTGTAGGCGCTGCAATTTATTCAATAAATCTCTAGCATAGTATGAAGGAACAAATCTATGCCTCATTAGCAATTTCAAAGCTTCCCAAGTGGTGGGTATATTATTTGGATGAGCACGGCAATGTTCTCTCCACCAAGCAGAAGCAAAATCGGTGAACTCACTTGTGGCAGCCCTAACTCTTCTATTCTCGGGAAATCATGGCACGCAAATTTTTGATCAACAAGTAATTCCCAACTAAGGTAACCATCGGGGTCATATTTACCTTCAAAAGGTGGCATATTGAAATTTACCTTAGGAAAACATCATCTCGTTCGTTCCTTGGTCGTGGAAGATCACGTCGCATACCTTGCTGATTGAAGCGTGGCCGATGATGGTCATGATCATTATCGTAATGGGACGGGTTGACCTCCTCCACATCGATGGTGTCATCATATTCGTGCTCTTCGTTCTGTTCTTCTAAATCTGTGAGGCCTCTCTGTGGAGCTGAATTGTTGCTTGGGCTGACGGGGTGGTGGATTGGAAGCACCGGATGCAAAGGTGCAAAAGTATCAAGTCTAGCCAAAATAGTAGCAAGAGTAGTGTTAGCAATCCCTTGTGCGGCCTCGATGGATGCGAGACGTTCTTCTTGCATTGACATACGCTCATTAGTGAGCCGTACATCCTCGCTAAGACCATCGGTGGTTTCCTCGTCATCTTTTGGAAGTGAGCAATGATGCCCTTGGTTCGTGGAGAGTGATGAAGTGAACTCGTCACTGACATGGTTAGTTGATGACAAGGAAACAAAAACCACAAGTATAATGTTCCTATCAACTACTAGGTGGCAAGTCTCTCAAGCGCTCAAGCCTATGACCCAAGTTCTTACACGTTCTTACAATGCAGCGGCGTTGTCGGCCGTTAGCGTTGTCAAAGGTTCTCCGAAGTTTGTGTAGAGCGATTGCCAAGGGATCGAGCGCACATGCGGGTAGAAAGTGGAGCTTGGACAGGCTTAATTTAGTAGCAAAGGTCAGCAATAATCCAATCGGTGAATGCAAAATTGAAGAATTGTTCAACGTCTAGTCACTAGTTGTGACTCGAGGCTAGCAAGGATCGTGACTCAAAAGCGTGGTCGGCGTGATGCAGTTCCACAATGAGATGAAAAATCAGCGCAAAAAAATTCGCGAAAGAAGGGAACTATCTCAAAAGATCGGGAATCTTGTGAAAACAGGTTTAGCACATAAAATTTTCGACTGCTGCATTCTTTTTTTTTTTTTTTTTTTTACGAACGATCCGATTCGCTTTTTCTTTCAAGTGCTATGCAGGCGGAAGACTAGTCGTGTGACGGTCGGACGGCCAGGTGAAGCGACGATCGGCTAACAGAGGGCGACGGCCGTCGACGATCGAGCGGCGACGATCGGCTAACGGGAGGCGACGATCGGCCTAACAGAGGGCGAGTCGGGCGACGAGTGGCGACGATCGGCGCCGACGATCGAGCGACGATGGGCTATCAGTGGCGACGATCGGTAGCGACGACGATCGGAGGCGACCAGTCGGCTAACAGGAGGGCAACCGGTCGGACGACCAAGTGGGCGACCAGTTCAAGCGGCGACCAGTCGGATGAAAAGAAAACTTCGGTCCGAACACCTTTTTCTTTCTTTTCTCTCTTTTTTTTTCTCTTTTTTTTTCTCCTTTTTTTTTAACAGTTCGGGACCTAAACGGAACACAACTCGAAACCGAACACAACTCGAAACCGAATACAACTCGAAACCGAATACAACTCGAAACCGCTTTCTGACCTGGACTCCAACTAGACTAGAATTCAGCAACTCGACACGACGATGCAACCAAAAATTCAATAACGCAGTGCACTGGAAAGGAAATTGCGAGGCTCAAATTGTTTTGGTATGGGGAGATCCAATCTGATGGCGCTTCTCTGGGCTATAGGAAAGATATCAATCTACTAATCTAGGGTAAAGAATTCTCACCGAGCAACCTGGCTTGCTCTGATACCACTTGATGGCGCCGTGATGGCACTATGGGTGTCCCGATCTTTCGATGAGAAACACACGATCGATTTGTTAGAGTCGACTTTGACGATCCGACTACACCGTACGACGACGATGCGCCTTAGCAATCGCTAAACCAACTCCAGCGGGTTATTGATCTTGCCGTAGGCACGATCAACCTGAACACGAGGTTCAATTCCTGCAAGCAATCGAAGAACAAGCAAGAACAATAGGATAAGTAATCTGAAATTGCGGATAAAACTGGAAGCGAAACAAAGTGGAGTCTTATTGACGATCTTGACAAGGTGGCTGTCCAGCACAACTCGCAGGATCAAGTTTGCACTTGGCTAAACTAATCAAATAAAACCCAAAACCCTAAGGAGCCGATGTTTGGCTATTTATGAAAGCTAGGGGCGTGGGAATCACGTCCAAAGCAGTAGGATACCAACTACAACTCTATTACAAGGCCCAAAGCCCAAGTCTTCTCGGTTTGGAAAAGTGACGCCAATTGTTTTGCAGATTCTCGTTGACTCGGACGGAATTTGAGGATGGGGTTGGATCCGTTGGAAAGAGGACGTCGAAACCTTTCAAACTAGTACTGATAGACCCCAAGCACCCTTGTGGATCAAAAGTTATGGTCGTTTTAAGTTGGTGCTGTCCCGAAGGCCGAATCCGAGTATAACTTGTGCACCGGAAGAATTGGCTTCATCTTTGGGCGTTTGGAGTCCTTCTCCTTGGTTCCTAAGGACAATAAAATTATCACAAGGATTAAATAGCATTCCATTCATTAAATTATGTGTATGCAATCCGAGGAACGCATTCACCTGGTAATTGAATTGATGTGCGCGAGCTCGAGTAATTGGTCCTTGTATGACATTGTTGGTTTCCATTGGGTTTGTAGGTATGGCAGTATCCATGGTAGTGATGTCCTCATCACTTTTTGCCTATTGTTTATTCGTGTATTTGCTATTTGCACGCTTTACGAGTAGACGTTGAAGTGCCGGAAGGATTCGAAGGAGAAGTATTAACTCAGGATCCAACTCAAGACCAAGAACAAGTACTTTTTGAAGGCAAGTTGTGCTTTGACCATGTTGATCCTATTTTGAAATCTATTTTGATTTAACCTACTGCATGCTAAGTTCAAATAGAAAAATACTTTATTTAAATATGGGGGATTAGATAAGTACCAATTTGCTGTATGACACCTTGATTATTTAAGTATGTGCCATGACCCCTTGTCACCCTAGTTGTGGTTTACTAGTTGGACATTATTAAATTGCCAACATGGGAAATTAGATCGTTGTAGTATGTTGCTTAGACCTGCTACGTGCTCATGACATGATTTTGGACAATCAAATGTTAATATTGACTTAATGATATATTGAACCTGTTTTGGAAAGGTATCATGTGATGTTGATGGCACGTGGTGCATGGTAATCAACTGGGGTTTGATAAATAGTTTTCGGCCGGGGCATGTGGCAAGAATGATCAGGTGGGCCAGTTGTGGCATTGGGGATGTTGATTTGGTTCTTCGGGTAGTCTTGCCCTGGTCACCCTAAGGACTTAACCTTGCAAGCCTTTGAACTGGGTCTAACGTGCAACCACATGTCTGTAATGGGACGGACCTAGTTGACTAAGTTGCTAATAACGTACTGTGGGACCTCGGGAGGTCAACTACACCCTTTGTGTAAGTTGTGCGGGGAGCGTCTGGGCCGAGGCCAGGTACCCATCTAACGGTTGATTGGCCTAGACTTCGCCTTAGCTAAGGGAAGGGTTAGTGTGCAATAACCGGGGAGGACCACTTGTATTGTTAGAAGTTTCCGAAAGACTTTGTTACGGGAACTCGCCTTTGTGGTGTTTGACTGTATCTTGTGGGTAAAGTGCATAACCTCTGCAGAGTGTAGAATCTATTCGAATAGCCGTGTCCGCGGTATTGGACATCGCTCGGGAATTACAGTCAAGGGTTAGATTTTCTCAAAAATAACTGGGATTTGAAAGGTTGGGTTGGATTAATAATGATGTTGATGGGAATGTGGATTAGGATGGGAAAGATGTTTATTAAACTCCTTGAAAAGTTATTTATGCTATACTTGTTTCTACTGCTTTCGAATCTACTTATGTTAGTTGTCAAATGCTGTTTACTGCAAATATACCTTAAGCGATTCCTTTGTACCAAGCCATGCATATAGTATATTAGCCTGCATTCTGTGCATGACTTGCTGAGTACCAAGTACTCACCCTTGCCACCCTACAACACCAGTTGAAGAGGAGATTACACCAGCTTTGGAGGAGGAGCTCCAAGAGGATCCGTCTACCTAGGAAGCGAGCCCAGTCAGTTGCCTGTGGTATACTGGATGGCGCCACGAAGTTAATTGATTTTCCGCTGCTACTATTTCTCTCTTAATAAGTTTCGCCCTGCGAGGCGTACATTTGTGGCTTGGCCATAAGGTCAAGTAACCAGTTTGGTTATTTAAATAAAAGTACTTTATTAGTATCGAATGGTATGATTGTGATATTTACCGATGTTAAGACTGTGTGCACTAGCGCGTTCCTGGACTAGTGTTGAATACACAGAGGGTCCGGATTTGCAAATTCGGGGTCCCGACATGTAGTTTACAGTACCATTAGGGACCCATCGTGCATGAATATTTCGCATCGACTCGGACATACTCGAAATGCTTGTCGAAATGGGATAGGGCATATATGAAGTCCATTCGGGGAGTTTGACACCAATTTTCCTTTCGTGCATCGTTTCCGTCCGGACGCAGCTTGCAGAACACCTTGCGACCCGTCGCGGAGGGATGTTTCCACACTCACTCGGACGTATTCGAAATGAATGCAGAACTGTAGCAGCAATGCATGGAAAGTCCACTCGCGCAGTTTGGCCTACATTTTCCTTTCATGCTTCGTTTTGATACGCACGCAGCTTGAAGTGCCCGTTGGCACCTATCGCGGGGAAATGTTTTGCACCGACTCGGATGCAACAGAAATGCATGCCGAAATGAGCTTGGGCACACATGAACTCTATTCAGGGTGTCTGCTACAAGCTTTCTTTTCGTACTCGTTCTGGTACGAACGTGACATGTAGTACCATTTGTCGTGTAGGTTTCGCACCGACATGGATGAGCCCAAATTGCCTGCTAAAATGAGCTACGGCAGACATGCAGTCCATTCTGGTTGATTGACACTCAGCTTCATCTCATGCGTCGTTTTCTTATGAAAATCCTTGCACGAAAACAGTACTCGTCGCGGAGGAATGTTTCACACGACTCGGAAAGATTCAAAACGCATGCCGAAATGTGCTTGGGTATATATGAAGTTCATTCGGCATGTTTGGAACAATGTTTTGTTTTTTGCACCATTCTAGTACGCGTGTAGTTTACATTACCATTAGGGGCCCATTGTGCATGAATGTTTCGCTTCGAGCCGGACGTACTCGAAACGCTTGCTGAAACGGGCTAGGGCGCATATGAAGCCCATTCGGGGAGTTTGACACCGAGTTTCGTTTCGTGCATCGTTTTCATTCGGACGCAGCTTGCAGTACCCCTTGTGACCCGTCGCGGAGGGATATTTCACACTCACTCGGACGTATTCAAAATGAATGCAGAATTGTGCTGAAACGCACAAGCGAACATCGTAAGTTAGTTCTGGGCGTTTGGCACACAGTTTCGTTTCGTGCATCGCTTTCGATTTTTTCAGTTTAGGAACTCGTCGTTGTGGAATATTTCACGGTGACTCGGACGGATTCGAAATGCATGCCTAAATGAGTTATAACACATGTGAATT
Organism: Rhipidocladum racemiflorum; assembly: GCA_036346355.1. NCBI lineage: Eukaryota > Viridiplantae > Streptophyta > Magnoliopsida > Poales > Poaceae > Rhipidocladum > Rhipidocladum racemiflorum. Next base: position 287,801 of record JAYEVF010000038.1, read on the forward strand.
GCATTCGGTGTGTTTGGCACCCGGCTTCATTCCGTTCACCGTTTTCGCTTCGTGCCGCAATGCTTCATTTTGGCGTGCTAGGTTGCAGCGTGTAAGGTTCTTGCCATAACGTTCCATTTCGTGCATCATTTTCGGCGTGCGTGGTGTCTGCCACAATGTATCATTTCGTGCATCATCTTCATTTTCGAATGGCTTCCTGCCCGATTATTCGCTGGCACGCCTGGTCGTGGCGAGAATGTTTCAGACCTACTCGAATGGATTCGATACAAATGATGAAAAGCACTAGCAAACATCATAAGTTCTTTCGGGGCGTTTGGCACTCGGTTCTGTTTCGTGCATCGGTTTCGTTTGTATTTAGCTTTTATTACCCGTGGGAACCCGTCGTGGTGGAACATTTGACACCGACTCGGACATATTCAAAATGCATGCTGAAATGAGTGTATGAATTCCACTCGATGTGTTTGGTACTCAGTTTCATATCGTGCAACGTTTTCGAACGGGCGCCGCTTGTTGTATTCGTTCGTGCTCATCGCGCAGAAATGTTTCACAACAACTCGGGCGGACTCGAAATGCATGCCGGAATGTGCTTGGGCAAATATGAAGTTCATTCGGCATGATTGGAACGAAGTTTCGTTTTGTAGGATCGAAGTATACGAATATAGCAATCAGAGGGGGGGTGAATGATTGTGCGGAAGCTAAAACCAAATTCTTGACCTATTAAAAGTTCACCCCAAAACAGAACCAAATAATTGCCTCGTTTTCGACAAAAACAGAATGATAGAGGTTTGGTAAAACGAGAATTCCCGGAGATCCAACCGTCGAAACGATCTGAAATTTGGACACAAGAAACTAGATTCCAATAGGAATCGAACCCAAAAAGAATCAGCTCGATCGGACTTACGGATCAAAAGTTATGAGCTTCGCAAGCTTGCTGATCCAGAACTTGACGAGAATCAATCTAATCAAATCTTCAAGATTAAACAAGAACGACAAAAGATTGATCAACTAGACTTTGAGAAACACTAGATCAATACCCTAGAGAGGTTTTTGATGGATCAAATCAAGATAAAACTTGAAGAACAAAAACCAATCTAGAACTAGAACAAGCATGCAAACAAGAACCAAAACAGAAAATACCAGAGCGACGTGGTTCTTGTAGCACGCAAAAATCTTAGAACAATTGATCTTTATTTCTTGTCTAAAATACTCTCATCAAAAGAGTACAAACCCTAAAACCAAGCTCAAAGCTTGATGCGCTCAGCTCTACTTGGTTGGATGCCCTTCAACAGGAGACAACCCCTCCTATTTAAAGGACCAACCCACAAGGAGTTCTGAATATAATTCCTATTCCCTAGAAGGAATCTGTATCCAACACAACTCTACTTGGCCCAACCTGGCCGAGTACAACTCTTGCACGCGTATGGCAACCCTACCATACTCACGTGACTAACACTTTGCACGCGTATGGCCACCTGCCATACTCACGTGACTAACACTTTGCACGCGAATGACCTCCTGCCATTCTCACGTGACTAACCATTCTTCATGTGCACCATTCTCTTAGCCCGAACGTCCCGCATGACATCCTTAACCACCAAGACCTCAGTTCCTCCCTGAACCTAGTCCCGAACCTCAGTTCTTCCATGAACCTAGTTCCGGTCCCGTCATCGACCACATTCGTCTTCGAGCAATACCTGCACATGAACAAACCACAAAACAAATCCTAGCACAAGTCCACGACTTGACTCAATGTCAATCCATGCAACTACTCACATGAGCATTGCATAAAGTCCACTTCAAAAGAAGCATCATGAAATTCTCACCAATTTCATAATCTCAAGGTCAAACCAAAAACTCAATTCAATTCTTGCAAAACATCCAAACCGAGCAAAACACGTTCACAACGGACCAAAAATAAAAACCCTAGAAAAAGTCCATTCATGACGGACCAACAAAATCGGTCCGTTGTACAAGTGAAACTCTCGGTTTCAAGAAGAAAACATTCCGGCAAAAACACGTTCACGACGGACCAACAAGATCGGTCCGTTGTACATGTGAAATCAATCCTCAAAAAGCCGTTCACGACTGACCAAAGAAATTGGTCCGTCGTACATGCAAAACTCACTGGTTTCTTGGAAAATTGAATGAGCTCAAAAACATGTCCACAAATGAGACCTAAAAACTTGGTCCGTTGTACATGTGAAAATCTCTCGATTTCTTTGGAAAAAGAGTTTGACTCATGAGTTCAAAAACATGTCTACGATGCACCCAAAAACTTGGTCCATCATTGCATGCAGAACTTACTGGTTTCTTGGAAGATTGAGTTCGACTCATGAGTTCAAAAGCATGTCCACGACAGACCAACAAAGTTTGTCCGTCGTAGATAGGAAACTTACTGTTTCTTGAGATCTTGGTCCGGCGCAAAAGCGAAACTTACTGCTTCTTGTCAAATTGACAAAACACATGCACAAGCACATTTTGCAAATCCAATTCTAAGTTAATTTTTCAGTTCAAAGCCAATTTTTCAGCACATGATTTCACAATCTCCCCCTTGATGAAAACATTGGCAACACCACTTAGAATTGAACATTTGGCATTCACTTTACAAAAGATTTTGAAATCGAAAGGATCAAAGACCGAAGGAAGAAAACACAGAATTCCCCCTTTGACCAAAAACAACACAGAATCTCCCCCTGAGAAGGAAAATGTGTGTGAATGTGCAATGTGTCCAAAAAATTTCAAAATACTCCAAACTTCTCCCAAAATTCTCAAATTTCCAAACACAACTCCCCCTTTTTCCTTAAACTTTTCAATGATTCCCAAATTTCTCCCCCTTTGACAATGGATTCATCAAGAGTACAGAAGAAAGAACAGGTTCAAAATTTTTCCTGTAGCAAAGATTTCACAAGGAGAAACAAGGGAGTGCCAAGATAGAAAAAGATGAGCTCATTCGATCATATAACCTTATATATCACATAATATGCAAAATACATGATCTTGAAGTGATTTTAACAAGTTAGGGAATGACATGCATCTCAACCTCAATTTAGTCAACTATAGCCAAGTACTAAGCAAGATCTTAGCAGAAAAAAGCAAGGCTTTAAAAAAAAATTGAAGCAACTAACAACTTAGGGCGAGCAAGTAGTTTCAACTCCAATCTAGTAGACCAATTTAATCTTTAAACAATAAATCGCATGTGGCATGCTTGAAGCATACTTCTTTTATTTTCTAGGAGTGGCATGCTTGAAGCATACATCTTAACTTTGAGGGAATGGCATGCTTGAAGCATACATCTTATCTTTTAGGGAAAGCATCCTGAAGCTCATAACTTGAGGCTTTTGCTTTTAACAACCCTTTTTTATTGATTCCCTTTTCTTTTTCCTTTTTCTTTGATTGTAAACATGCAAAAGTGATTAAAGGTCTTATGAAAGAGTAAAGTTGAAAACACACTTGCTCCATAGCCCAAATTTGTCAAGAAAATTCAATAACAAGCCTAGAAGAGTAAGATATCACAGAGTATTTAGCTATAGGCAATCAGATCAGGGAATTCCGCAATGTCATTCTTAGTTCAAGTGAGACAATTTAGATTATCATATATTAGCTCAATTATATAACATATAAAGAAATATGATAAAGTGAGCTCATTAAGTGAAAGAACTTGGCAAGGAAACTCCCCCTCAAAACAAACCCATTGGATGAACAATCCCAAGTTCTTCCCGAATAAAAGCAAAACGAGAAGAAGACAAAGGTTTTGTGAAAATGTCTGCCAATTGATGTTCAGTATCCACATGATGAAGCACAATGTTGCCTTTTTCAACATGATCTCTAAGAAAGTGAAATCTGATGTCAATGTGTTTTGTTCTAGAGTGTTGCACGGGGTTCTTAGCAATGCAAATTGCACTAGTGTTATCACACAAAAGAGGAACACTATCCAAATTAACCCCATAATCTTTTAGTGTAGCTACTATCCAAAGAATTTGAGAACAACAACTAGCAGCAGCCACATATTCAGATTCAGCGATTGATTGTGCAATGTAAGATTGTTTTCTAGATGACCATGCAGTGAGAGAATTTCCCAGAAGTGACATGAACCAGAAGTGCTCTTCCTATCAATTCTACATCCTCCAAAATCAGCATCGAAAAAGATCTCAAACTAATGCATGAGGAAGCAGAAAGCCAAATGCCAAAATCTTGAGTTCCATGAAGATACTGAAAATCCTTTTTGACTTGTCGATGTGAAGCACGTGGGAAGCTTGAAAACGAGCACACAAGCATACAGCAAATTGTATATCTGGCCTTGATGCAGTGAGGTACAGAAGTGAACCTATCATGCTTCTATATTCCTTTTGATCAACCTGCTCACCATCTTCATCGAGGGTCAAGTGCGCCAAGTGCTCTCCATGGGTGTCATGATCGGCTTGCTGTTTTCCATTCCAAAGCGATGTAGCAAGTCTTTCGTGTATTTGCTTTGATGTACAAAAGTACCATCCTTCGTTTGCTTGATTTGAAATCCCAAAAAGTATGTCAACTCACCCATCATACTCATCTCAAACTCCTTCCTCATTGTTTCTGAAAACTCAGACACTAAAACATGAGATGAACCACCAAAGATAATATCATCAACATAAATCTGAACGAATAGTCGATCATTGCCTTGCTTGAGTAAAAAGAGAGTTTTGTCAACCTTTCCCATTAAAAAGCCCTTTTCAAGTAAAAAGGTTTTTAGCCTATCATACCATGCTCTAGGGGCTTGTTTCAAACCATACAAAACTTTTGTTAGTTTGAACACATGATTTGGAAACTTTGGATTTTCAAAACCAGGTGGTTGCTTGACATAAACCTCTTCATTTATGTAGCCATTAAGAAAAGCACTTTTCACATCCATTTGATACAATTTGAAACCTTTGGATGCAGCAAAAGCTAAAAGGATTCTAATGGCTTCAATTCTAGCAACAGGAGCAAAGGTTTCATCAAAATCTAAGCCTTCAATTTGAGTGTAACCTTGAGCAACCAATCTAGCCTTGTTTCTAACAACAACACCATCCTCACTTTGTTTATTTTTGAAAACCCATCTAGTTCCAATAACATTAAAATCAGGAGGTGGTGAGACAAGTTTCCAAACTTTATTTCGTTCAAAATTCTCTAATTCTTCATGCATGGCATTGATCCAAGATTCGTCAGATAATGCATGAGATATATCTTTGGGTTCAAAGGAAGCAACTAAAGCAGAATGAGCATGAGTGTCAGAATGAATAAACCTGGATCGAGTGACTCTCTCATTTAGGTCTCCAATCATTTGTTCAGATGGATGCATTTTTTGAATGTACAAGGGAGCATTGGCTTTTGAGACTTCTCCTTCTCCTTCTTCATTTTCAGCATGTACAGATGATGTTGTAGCTTGAGGATGGTTAGCTGTAGGTGATGTAGTAGTAGGTGCCAAAGGTGCTACATCTTGTTGTGCATTAGGAAGAGTCAAGACCTCATCTTCAACATCATCATCATCTTCAAAGATTTTCTCCCCCTGAATGTATGCGCTTGTACCTGCATCACTTGGACTAGTGCCTGGACTAGCCTCATCAAAAGTAACTTCACAAGTTTCCACAATTTTGTTAGTCTCCAAAACAAGCACACGATAGCCACGAGTATGAGCAGGATATCCAAGGAAAAAGCCATCCATTGATCTAGCCACCGGTTAAGATAGATTAGAGAAACCTTGCTCTGATACCACTTGTAGGATCGAAGTATACGAATATAGCAATCAGAGGGGGGGTGAATGATTGTGCGGAAGCTAAAACCAAATTCTTGACCTATTAAAAGTTCACCCCAAAACAGAACCAAATAATTGCCTCGTTTTCGACAAAAACAGAATGACAGAGGTTTGGTAAAACGAGAATTCCCGGAGATCCAACGGTCGAAATGATCTGAAATTTGGACACAAGAAACTAGATTCCAATACGAATCGAACCCAAAAAGAATCAGCTCGATCGGACTTACGGATCAAAAGTTATGAGCTTCGCAAGCTTTCTGATCCAGAACTTGACGAGAATCAATCTAATCAAATCTTCAAGATTAAACAAGAACGACAAAAGATTGATCAACTAGACTTTGAGAAACACTAGATCAATACCCTAGAGAGGTTTTTGATGGATCAAATCAAGATAAAACTTGAAGAACAAAAACCAATCTAGAACTAGAACAAGCATGCAAACAAGAACCAAAAGCAGAAAATCTTGTAGCGGCGTGGTTACTGTAGCACGCAAAAATCTTGGAAGAATTGATCTTTATTTCTTGTCTAAAATACTCTCATCAAAAGAGTACAAACCCTAAAACCAAGCTCAAAGCTTGATGCGCTCAGCTCTACTTGGTTGGATGCCCTTCAACAGGAGACAACCCCTCCTATTTAAAGGACCAACCCACAAGGAGTTCTGAATATAATTCCTATTCCCTAGAAGGAATCAGATCAACACAACTCTACTTGGCCCAACCTGGCCGAGTACAACTCTTGCACGCGTATGGCAACCCTACCATACTCACGTGACTAACACTTTGCACGCGTATGGCCACCTGCCATACTCACGTGACTAACACTTTGCACGCGAATGACCTCCTGCCAATCTCACGTGACTAACCATTCTTCATGTGCACCATTCTCTTAGCCCGAGCGTCCGCATGACATCCTTGACCACCAAGACCTCGGTTCCTCCTGAACCTAGTCCCGAACCTCGGTTCTTCCATGAACCTAGTTCGGTCCCGTCATCGACCACATTCGTCTTGAGCAATACCTGCACATGAACAAACCACAAAACAAATCCTAGCACAAGTCCACGACTTGACTCAATGTCAATCCATGCAACTACTCACATGAGCATTGCATAAAGTCCACTTCAAAAGAAGCATCATGAAATTCTCACCAATTTCATAATCTCAAGGTCAAACCAAAAAACTCAATTCAATTCTTGCAAAACATCCAAACCGAGCAAAACACGTTCACAACGGACCAAAAATAAAAACCCTAGAAAAAGTCCATTCATGACGGACCAACAAAATCGGTCCGTTGTACAAGTGAAACTCTCGGTTTCAAGAAGAAAACATTCCGGCAAAAACACGTTCACGACGGACCAACAAGATCGGTCCGTTGTACATGTGAAATCAATCCTCAAAAAGCCGTTCACGACTGACCAAAGAAATTGGTCCGTCGTACATGCAAAACTCACTGGTTTCTTGGAAAATTGAATGAGCTCAAAAACATGTCCACAACAGACCTAAAAACTTGGTCCGTTGTACATGTGAAAATCTCTGATTTCTTTGGAAAAAAGAGTTTGACTCATGAGTTCAAAAACATGTCTACGACAGACCCAAAAACTTGGTCCATCGTACATGCAGAACTTACTGGTTTCTTGGAAGATTGAGTTCGACTCATGAGTTCAAAAGCATGTCCACGACAGACCAACAAAGTTTGTCCGTCGTAGATAGGAAACTTACTGTTTCTTGAGATCTTGGTCCGGCGCAAAAGCGAAACTTACTGCTTCTTGTCAAATTGACAAAACACATGCACAAGCACATTTTGCAAATCCAATTCTAAGTTAATTTTTCAGTTCAAAGCCAATTTTTCAGCACATGATTTCACACGTTTCATGCACCGTTTTGGTACGCGTGTAGTTTACAGTACCATTAGGGACCCATCGTGCATGAATATTTCGAATCGACTCGGACGTACTCGAAATGCTTGTCGAAATGGGATGAGACCATGCTCATCATGGACAGAACTAACACTGCATACATATGGTCATCACCAAGTATTGCTACAGTTATATCAACTGCATGGTTTCATCGACCCCCACCTTGGCCAGGACCATTAAGTTGGCGACACTTCACAGCACACTCTACTTCGTATACAACTACTACGATGGCTCCATCTACATGGCTTTATCGACCCCCACCTTGGCCATCCTTTTACATCTTCGTCGGTTCAAGGACCATTTACTCGAGCTCGAGCCCGTCAAATGAATTATCAGATCTAAAGACAAACTTGGGAGAAGATGATGAACTTGAGTCGAGGACGACTCAAATGCAAGAAGGGGAGGATGATGAGGACATCACTACCATGCATACGGCCATGCCTACAAACCCAATTGAAGCCAACAATATAATACAAGGGCCAATTACTCGAGCTCGCGCACGTCAATTCAATTACCAGGTGAATGCGTTCCTCGGGTTGCATACAAATAATTTAATGAATGGAATGCTATTTAATCCTTCTGATGATTTTATTGTCCTTAGGAACCAAGGAGAAGGACTCCCAAACGTCAAGCATGAAGCCAATTCTTCCGGTGCACAAGTTCAACTCGGATTCGGCCTCCGGGACAGCACCAACTTCAAATGACCATAACTTTTGATCCACAAGGGTGTTTGAGGTCTATGAGTACTGGTTTGAAAGGTTTCGACGTCCTCTTTCCAACGGATCCGGCCCCACCTCCAAATTCCTTACGAGTCAACGGGAATCTGCAAAACAAGTTCAACTCGGATTCGGCCTCTGGGACAGCACCAACTTAAAACGATCATAACTTTTGATCCACAAGGGTGTTTGAGGTCTATGAGTACTGGTTTGAAAGGTTTCGACGTCCTCTTTCCAACGGATCCGGCCCCATCTCGAAATTCCTTACGAGTCAACAGGAATCTGCAAAACAAGTTTGGTCATCTTTCCAAATCCGAGTCAAACTAGGAATAGGAGTCCTATTCGGCCATGGAAGTGTTTTGGACGCCCCAAGCCTGGTTTTGGCCTCCTATTTCTCCTATAAATAGCTAGGGAGTCCCCCAAAATAACTTGGGTTTTGTTTATTTGATAGTTTAGCCTTTTGCTACTATTTGAGTCTTTTAGACGTGCTCAACGGCCGCCTAACAAGCTCCTTGTATCGGAACCCCAACTTTTCAATACTTCATCTATATTTGCAATTTTAGATTGTTTTTGCCTTGTTCTTGCTGGTTCTTCGATTGCTTGCAGGAATAGATCTTCGTGATCAGGTTGATCGTGCCCACGGCAAGGTCAATAACCATCTGGAGTTGGTTTAGCGATTGCTAAGGCGCATCGTCGTTGTACGTTGTAGTCGGATCGTCAAAGTCATCTCCACCCAAATCGAAGGTTATCATTCTCATCGAAAGATCGGGACACCCAGTGTTACATCAAGTGGTATCAGAGCTTCAGTTGATCGGTGAGAATATCAGTGCCTTAGGTTAGTTTTTTATTTCTGTCCTAAAATTGAAAATTACTCCACAAAAACTCAACCTTTAGTTTCAATCTATTATTTTAGTGAGTTTTGTTAGGTTTTGATCCATTAGAGTCCATGTTTTAGTTGCTGATCTTTCCTTTCCTTCGCGTAGCTTCAATTCTTCAATTCTGTCCAGTTTGGTATTTCAAGCATAACTTTCACAGACGATCTCGGATTTTTGTGTTCTTGCACTCTATTGAAAGCTGAGGATATAAGCTTCAATTCCTTCCATAGTCAACCAATCAAAATCGGTGATCTTCAAACATTAATCTAGGCGACAAGTTTGCTTCCCTAGAAAAACATCAGTACACCTACCTTTGGGAACCAATTCATCCTTTGTGAACACTTTGATCCTATTTGAGACTAGCTTGTTGATATTGCTTAGGGCTGCTCTACTTGATACATTGCACAATCTTCAGTTATCATATCATCTTATCTTGTGACACCAAGTTAGGGATTCCAAAACTTTTTGTTCGTACTAGTGTTGGCCGAAAGTCACCAAAAGAGAGAAAAGAGAAAGAGCCAAAAGGCCAAAAACAAAAAAAAAGGGAACAGAAAAAGAAAAAGAAAATTGTGGCCGGTCGCACTATATTGAGCAAAACCCTAATTTGTGTTTGTTACTTTTAGGTTGTGCAATTTATTAATTAGTGAGCAATCTTGTGCCCTTTTTACTGTCTTAAAGCAATAAGTTAGCGTCTCTCTACGACTTGTGCAATAGAGCTTTTGGTGCATCACTTATATTTTATAGCTCATTCCTTGATTGCACAAGTGCCATTATCTTTGCGTGTGTGTTGCCTTCAAATTCACTTATATCTTTGAGATCGGCAACTAGGGCTTGTGAATTCTAGTTTGGATCATTACTTATCATTACAATAACTAGAATTATCAGATTGCATAGGAAATAAATATTGCCTATCCAAGCTCCACATCCAACCTCGTACATTTGTTCGGTCCCTTGGCAATCGCTTTATCCAAGCTTCGGAGAACTTTTGACCACGCCAATGGCCGTCAACACCTGCTGCATGTAAGAATTTGTAAGAGCTTTGGTTATAGGCTTGAATGTTGAGAGAATTGCCACCACCTCCTTGTAGTTGATAGGAACATTATACTTGTTATATTGTTTTCTTGTCTTCTACTAACCATGTTAGGTGATGAGGATTCGATGCATCACTCTCCAGCGCCAAAGGGAATTGTTGCTAGAATGTCACTGCAAGAAGGCTGCCTCCGGTCTATCGAGACCGCTCGGAGAGTTGCTAACACTAATCTTGCTACTATTTTGTCTAGACTTGATACGCTTGCAGTCTGCCCCTTTAACTTCCAATCCTCTACCTCATCTTCTAAGCAACAAAAATGGCATACTACATGCTCAGGTACATGTTGATGATGATTCCCTAGATAAGGTTAAATTCGCCATTCCACCTTTTAATGGTCATTATGATCCTGATGCCTATATTAATTGGGAGATAGCAGTAGACAAAGAATTTGGTAAGTATAATTTGTCTGAAAATGAAAAGATTAGGATTGCTGCTAGTGTGCTAAATGAATATGCTTTAACATGGTGGAAACATATTTGTAGAAAAGAGAGAAAACCTGAAAATTGGAAGGCCATGAAAAGACTTATGAGAATTGATTATGTTCCTGAATATCATTCTGAATTTTTGTATACTAGACTCCAATGCTTGAAACAAGGAAATAAGTGCGTTAAGGAATACTATGAACGATTGCAAAATCATTTGTTGCGTTGTGGTTTAGTTGAAGGTGAAGAAGCAAACATGAGCTTAGGTTCATACGTGGACTTAATCAAGAAATTCAGGATGCTCTTATTGATGAAACATATAGTTCTCTTTCAGAATTGGTTGTATGTGCTTGTAGAGTTGAAAATATGCTTGCTGAATCCTTGAAAGAATCATTAGCTTCATTTGAGGCGCCCATTGTTGCACCTTCTTTTGTAGCTAACATTTTGCAGAAAAGTGAGCACCATCGAGAGAATGATGTAGAATTGCATATGGAGAAAGAACTGATCAGTACTACCCCATGTGTAAGTGAAGAGATAATAGTTGAAGAAACACCTACAACAGCTGATGAGAACTTACAAGGTAATATAACAGGTATGGACTTTACACATGGAGAAAATAATTTTGAAGAGCTAAAACTATCCACAAATCATGCTATCGTAGAGCAACTAATAGTGGAACCAATTGCTGATTTTGCTTTGTTACAAGATGATTTGCTTGCTATTTCTTGTGATAAAGAAGAGTTGTGTGATAATACTTCACTTATATTCATGACACAACTAGCAAATGGACATGTCACTTTTGTTAACACACTAAACACTTATGCTGAAAACAAACATGTAATTCACATCACAAGCGAAAATGATGAGTTGAAATTGATGTCTTCTTTATATACATTAGGCTACATTGAATTTGATGTTCCGTGTGATCTGAATTATTTAGAGGAGAGCCTTTTTGTACATTCTGATTTGTCATGGTTATCACGAAATATCTTTTATGTTATTGGCAAAAATAGTGAGAAAGGAGAGTATAAAGCACATCGAGTTTACATTTGTTCAGATTTTAAACCTCCGTTTACAATGCAACAATGTCATCAATTTAATAATTGCCATATCACTAATCATGTCAGACCAAGTACATTTGGTTCCATTCACAAGTCACATGATAGTTTTCAAGAAAGGGAGGAGGATACGGTTGATAGAAATTCTCGATCCATTGATTTCATTGCAAATGTGCATATTGCTTTGTTTCCTGTCATTACTAACATTTCACAGGACAATATGATGGAGTCGAGGATGACTCCACTTCAAGAAAGGGAGGATGATGAGACCATGCTCATCATGGACAGAACTAACACTGCATACATATGGTCATCACCAAGTATTGCTACAGTTATATCAACTGCATGGTTTCATCGACCCCCACCTTGGCTAGGACCATTAAGTTGGCGACACTTCACAGCATACTCTACTTCGTATACAACTACTATGATGGCTCCATCTACATGGCTTTATCGACCCCCACCTTGGCCATCCTTCTACATCTTCGTCGGTTTAAGGACCTTTTACTCGAGCTCGAGCCCGTCAAATGAATTATCAGATCTAAAGACAAACTTGGGAGAAGATGATGAACTTGAGTCGAGGACGACTCAAATGCAAGAAGGGGAGGATGATGAGGACATCACTACCATGCATACGGCCATGCCTACAAACCCAATTGAAGCCAACAATATAATACAAGGGCCAATTACTCGAGCTCGCGCACGTCAATTCAATTACCAGGTGAATGCGTTCCTCGGGTTGCATACAAATAATTTAATGAATGGAATGCTATTTAATCCTTCTGATGATTTTATTGTCCTTAGGAACCAAGGAGAAGGACTCCCAAACGTCAAGCATGAAGCCAATTCTTCCGGTGCACAAGTTCAACTCGGATTCGGCCTCCGAGACAGCACCAACTTCAAATGACCATAACTTTTGATCCACAAGGGTGTTTGAGGTCTATGAGTACTGGTTTGAAAGGTTTCGACGTCCTCTTTCCAACGGATCTGGCCCCACCTCCAAATTCCTTACGAGTCAATGGGAATCTGCAAAACAAGTTCAACTCGGATTCAGCCTCTGGGACAGCACCAACTTAAAACGATCATAACTTTTGATCCACAAGGGTGTTTGAGGTCTATGAGTACTGGTTTGAAAGGTTTCGACGTCCTCTTTCCAACGGATCCAGCCCCATCTTGAAATTCCTTACGAGTCAACAGGAATCTGCAAAACAAGTTCGGTCATCTTTCCAAATCCGAGTCAAACTAGGAATAGGAGTCCTATTCGGCCATGGAAGTGTTTTGGACGCCCCAAGCCTGGTTTTGGCCTCCTATTTCTCCTATAAATAGCTAGGGAGTCCCCCAAAATAACTTGGGTTTTGTTTATTTGATAGTTTAGCCTTTTGCTACTATTTGAGTCTTTTAGACGTGCTCAACGGCCGCCTAACAAGCTCCTTGTATCGGAACCCCAACTTTTCAATACTTCATCTATATTTGCAATTTTAGATTGTTTTTGCCTTGTTCTTGCTGGTTCTTCGATTGCTTGCAGGAATAGATCTTCGTGATCAGGTTGATCGTGCCCACGGCAAGGTCAATAACCATCTGGAGTTGGTTTAGCGATTGCTAAGGCGCATCGTCGTTGTACGTTGTAGTCGGATCGTCAAAGTCGTCTCCACCCAAATCGAAGGTTATCATTCTCATCGAAAGATCGGGACACCCAGTGTGTAACACCCCATAAATCTAAACTGCTGTACAAGAAAAATTCGACAGCATTTCCCCTAAAACAAGATAATACGGAAGCAATTCATAAAAACAAGGTCCATGATAAGCATTTCAAATAGGAATAATATCACGACATCAATACTAGAGACAACAAGTCTAAATCAACCAGGAATCAACCATAAACATAACACATCTCTAAAGGGACAACCATAAAGGAGAACAAGTTTAAAGGGGACAACAATGGGTCTAGGTGTAATAAAATTTCAGCCAGCTAAAGAATTATATAAAACAATAGTTCATGTGAGTCGTGATGACATCAGAAAATTTATTGTGTTGCTAGCCCACCCTTCATGCTTATGACTCACGTGCGCTACCTGAAAACATCAAAACAGCAAGTAGTGAGATTGGGTAATCTCAGCAAGCGGAACAACTAATACAAATAAAACATCCACCATATATTTAGCATTCCACATTCCTCATATACAATACCACATCAAAGAGTCCACACCACTTCAGTAAAATGCATATGATTGATGCACATGCTTATGCCATGTTCCTCCTCACCGTGCCCTTTCTCAGGAACACACGGTGTTGTACCGGTACGGTCGCGCACGCTGGCGTCGACAAACTTCCAATGCATGATTATGCAGTTAATGCTTCATGCATGAATTCATTCATAACCTCTCCCACTGAGTCCACGCGTTTTCATATCATCATATAGCATGGATAGAAAACAAATATCATAGAGATGAAATGTTTAGACAATTCATCCGGTAAACAACATCATTCTTCACCTTACTCTTGATTCATAGCTAAACCACAACATCACAATACCAGTCAAGATATTGCAATCCTCAAAGCAAGTGATTAAACCATGTATGATTGCTGTAATTGGAGTTTATAATGAAGGCGAAGCAAACAACAATGTATAGATTAACAATACAACTGCTTCCACTTGCCTTTACCGACGTGGACGATGAACCTAGTTACGCCCAGCAGTGGCACCACCTGAACAAACATTATTTCAGTACATAGCGACATCACAATTCATCACACAATTCAAACACATGCTTCCTACTCCCCGTTCCCATTTAAACGCCAAAAACCCCGATCTGTCCGAATCGAACAGCAGCACCCTCTCTTCCCAATTTCGTATCTTTTTTTCTACTGTTCATAAAAATACAAAAAAATTACAGTAGCTATATATTGACGAGATCTACAACTTTCATGCAGGTCATAAATTTCAATTCCACTGTTAAATATGCCTAAACAACCGTCCAACACAGTGGACGAAATCTGTTTCCAGATTCTGTTCGTCATCTTCCAACAGCGATAACTCTCAGACCGACACCCCAAAAATTCTGAAAAAATTACAGAAGCTAGGTCTCAACGTTATCTACAACTTTCTAGTTATAGGTTTTCGCAGGAAAAATCATCTATGCCACTTAAACCGCGAAACAATCCGCGCTGCACAATCTCCCCTCTCAGAAACAGCACCACGTGAACAACTACCCTTCTCCCCCATCAAGATCCATCCAAACCACACACCACCAGATCTAATACACTGCTAATCCCTAGTTAGAACAGGGGTAAAAGTTTGGGAATTTTACCTAGAGTTCTCCCTTGAGAACCCACGAAGAATGCGCGACGATCCCCGAAACGGAAATCTGCTCGTCCTCCACGCCTCCACGGATCCTCTTCTCGTTTTCTCCTTCGCGTTTTGCGGCGGATCTTGAGCCACCACGCAGGGGAGGAAGAGGAGGGGGGTGCGGCTGCTAGGGGGAGGAAGGGAGGCGCCTTAGGGTTTGGGGGGAGGGGGCGCCACTTAAAGGGGGAGGTGGGCCGGCCCACCAAGGCATGGGGAGGAGAGGGGGAAAAAGGAATTCCCGGCCCAGGCCCAGGTTGCCTCAGCCCAGCGGAAACTATCCCAAAACTCCAATTTTTAATATTAAATTGCCGCATAATCTTCAATTATTTCATTCCCCGACAAAACCCTCTTTCTTTCCGGAACAACCAAGAAATTAAACCCTAGGATCGCTCTCAAATTCTAGGGCATCACACAGTGTTACATCAAAATGGGATAGGGCATATATGAAGTCCATTCGGGGAGTTTGACACCAATTTTCCTTTCGTGCATCGTTTCCGTCCGGACGCTGCTTGCAGAACACCTTGCGACCCGTGGCGGAGGGATGTTTCCACACTCACTCGGACGTATTCGAAATGAATGCAGAACTGTAGCAGCAATGCATGGAAAGTCCACTCGCGCAGTTTGGCCTACATTTTCCTTTCGTGCTTCGTTTTGATACGCACGCAGCTTGTAGTGCCCGTTGGCTCCTATCGCGGGGAAATGTTTTGCACCGACCCGGATGCAACAGAAATGCATGCCGAAATGGGCTTGGGCACACATGAACTCTATTCAGGTGTCTGCGCAAGCTTTCTTTTGTACTGCTCGTACGAGCGTGACATGTAGTACCATTTGTCGTGTAGGTTTCGCGACCGACACGGATGAGCCCAAATTGCTGCTAAAATGAGCTACGGCGGACATGAAGTCCATTCTGTTGATTGACACTCAGCTTCATCTTATCGTCGTTTTCTTGTGAAAATCCTTGCAACGAAACAAGACTCGTCAGCGAGGAATGTTTCACACGACTCGGAAAGATTCAAAAGCATGCGAAATGTGTGCTTGGGCATATATGAAGTTCATTCGGCATGTTTGGAACAATGTTTTGTTTTTTTGCACCATTCTGAAATGCAGCGTGTAGTTTACATTACCATTAGGGACCCATTGTGCATGAATGTTTCGCCGAGCCGGACGTACTCAAACGCTTGCTGAAACGGGCTAGGGCGCATATGAAGCCCATTCGGGAGTTTGACACCGAAGTTTCGTTTCGTGCATCGTCTTCATTCTGACGCAGCTTGACTTGCAGTACCCCTTGTGACCCGTCGAGGAGGGATGTGTCACACTCACTCGGACGTAATCGAAAAGAATACAGAATTGTCTGAAAGCGCTGGCGAACATCGTAAGTTAGTTCTGGGCGTTTGGCACTCGGTTCGTTTCGCATCGCTTTGATTTTTCAGCTTAGGAACTCGTCGTTGTAGAATATTTCACGGCGACTCGGACGGATTCTAAACGCATGCCTAAATGAGTTACAACACATGTGAATTGCATTCGGTGTGTTTGGCACCCGCCTTCATTCCGTTCACCGTTTTCTCTTCGCGCGCAATGTTTCATTTTGGCGTGCTAGGTTGCAAAGCGTGTAAGGTTCTTGCCATAACGTTCCATTTCGTGCATCATTTTTGCGTGCGTGGTGTCCGCCACAATGTGTCATTTCGTGCATCATTTTCATTTTCGAATGGCTTCGCCGCAGTTGCCGCTGGGACGCGTCGTGCAGAATGTTTCAGACCTACTCGAATGGATTCGATACAAATGATGAAAAGCACTAGCAAATATCGTAAGTTCTTTGGGCGTTTGGCACTTTTCGATCCGCTTCGTGCATCGGTTTCGTTTGTACTCAGCTTTTATTACCCGTGGGAACCCGTCGTGGTGAAACATTTGACACCGACTTCGGACATATTCAAAATGCATGCGAAATGAGTGTATGAATTCCACTTTCGATGTGTTTGGCACTCGATTTCATCTCGTGCAACGTTTTGAACAGCGCCGCTTGTTGTATTCGTTCGTGCTCATCGCGCGAAATGTTTCACAACAACTCGGCGGACTCGAAATGCATGCCGGAATGTGCTTGGGCAAATATGAAGTTCATTCGGCATGATTGGAGCAGTTTCGTTTCGTGCACCGTTTTGGCACGCGTGTAGTTTACTTACCATTAGGGACCCATCGTGCATGAATATTTTCGATCGACTCGGACGTGCATCGAAATGCTTGTCGAAATGGGATAGGGCATATATGAAGTCCATTCGGGAGTTTGACACCAATTTTCCTTTCGTGCATCGTTTCGTCCGACGCAGCCTGCGAGAACACCTTGCGACCGTGGCGGAGGGATGTTTCCACACTCACTTGGGACGTATTCGAAATGAATGCGAATCAGTAGCAGCAATGCATGGAAAGTCCACTCGCAGATTTGGCCTACATTTTCCTTTCGTAGCTTCGTTTGATACGCACGCAGCCTTGCGATGCCCGTTGGCTCCTATCGCTGAAATGTTTTGCACCGACCGGATGCAACAGAAATGCATGCGAAATGAGCTTGGGCACACATGAACTCTATTCGAGGGTGTCTGCGCAAGCTTTCTTTTAAATGCTCGTTACGTACGAACGTGACATGTAGTACCATTTATCGTGTAGGTTTCGCACCGACACGGATGAGCCCAAATTGCCTGCTAAAATGAGCTACGACAGACATGAAGTCCATTCTGGTTGATTGACACTCAGCTTCATCTTATGCGTCGTTTTCTTGTGAAAATCCTTGCACGAAAACAGTACTCGTCGAGGAGGAATGTTTTACACGACTCGGAAAGATTCAAAACGCATGCCGAAATGTGCTTGGGCATATATGAAGTTCATTCGGCATGTTTGGAACAATGTTTTGTTTTTTGCACCATTCTAGTACGCGTGTAGTTTACATTACCATTAGGGACCCATTGTGCATGAATGTTTCGCTTCGAGCCGGACGTACTCGAACGCTTGCTGAAACGGGCTAGGGCGCATATGAAGCCCATTCGGGGAGTTTGACAACGAGTTTCGTTTCGTGCATCGTTTTCATTCGGACGCAGCTTGCAGTACCCCTTGTGACCCGTCGCGGAGGGATGTTTCACACTCACTCGGACGTATTCAAAATGAATGCAGAATTGTCTTTGAAACGCAAGCGAACATCGTAAGTTAGTTACGGGCGTTTGGCACTCGATTTCGTTCGTGCATCGCTTTCGATTTTTTCAGCTTAGGAACTCGTCGTTGTGGAATATTTCACGGCGACTCGGACGGATTCGAAACGCATGCCTAAATGAGTTACAACACATGTGAATTGCGTTCGGTGTGTTTGGCACCCGGCTTCATTCCGTTCACCGTTTTCGCTTCGTGCCGCAATGTTTCATTTTGGCGTGCTAGGTTGCAGCGTGTATGGTTCTTGCCATAACGTTCCATTTCGTGCATCAGTTTCGGCGTGCGTGGTGTCTGCCACAATGTGTCATTTCGTGCATCATTTTCATTTTCGAATGGCTTCTGCTGCAGTGCCCGTTGGGACGCGTCGTGCAGGAATGTTTCAGACCTACTCGAATGGATTTGATACAAATGATGAAAAGCACTAGCAAATTTCGTAAGTTCTTTCGGGGCGTTTGGCACTCTATCCTGCTTCGTGCATCGGTTTCGTTTGTACTCAGCTTTTATTACCCGTGGGAACCTGTCGTGGTCAAACATTTGACACCGACTCGGACATATTCAAAATGCATGCCGAAATGAGTGTATGAATTCCACTCGATGTGTTTGGCACTCAGTTTCATCTCGTGCAACGTTTTCGAACGGGCGCCGCTTGTTGTATTCGTTCGTGCTCATCGCGCAGAAATGTTTCACAACAACTCGGGCGGACTCGAAATGCATGCCGGAATGTGCTTGGGCAAATATGAAGTTCATTCGGCATGATTGGAACGAAGTTTCGTTTCGTGCACCGTTTTGAATGCAGCGTGTAGTTTCTGATACCATTAGGGACCCATCGTGCATGAATATTTCGCATCGACTCGGACGCACTCGAAATGCTTGTCGAAATGGGATAGGGCATATTTGAAGTCCATTCGGGAGTTTGACACCAATTTTCCTTTCGTGCATCAAGTTTCCGTCCGGACGCAGCTTGCGAGAACACCTTTCGACCCGTGGCGGAGGGATGTTTCCACACTCACTCGGACGTATTCGAAATGAATGCGTAATCAGAAGCAGCAATGCATGGAAAGTCCACTCGCCTTGATTTGGCCTACATTTTCCTTTCGTGCTTCGTTTTGATACGCACGCGACTTGCGATGCCCATTGGCTCCTATCGCGGGAAATGTTTTGCACCGACCGGATGCAACAGAAATGCATGCGAAATGAGCTTGGGCACACATGAACTCTATACGAGTGTCTGCGCCAAGCTTTCTTTTTACTCGTTGCTCGCACGAACGTGACATGTAGTACCATTTGTCGTGTAGGTTTCGCACCGACACAGATGAGCCCAAATTGCCTGCTAAAATGAGCTACGGCAGACATGCAGTCCATTCTGGTTGATTGACACTCAGCTTCATCTTATGCATCATTTTCTTGTGAAAATCCTTGCACGAAAACAGTACTCGTCGCGGAGGAATGTTTCACACGACTCGGAAAGGTTCAAAACACATGCCGAAATGTGCTTGGGCATATATGAAGTTCATTCGGCATGTTTGGAACAATGTTTTGTTTTTTGCACCATTCTAGTACGCGTGTAGTTTACATTACCATTAGGGACCCATTGTGCATGAATGTTTCGCTTCGAGCCGGACGTACTCGAAACGCTTGCTGAAACGGGCTAGGGCGCATATGAAGCCCATTCGGGGAGTTTGACACCGAGTTTCGTTTCGTGCATCGTTTTCATTCGGACGCGGCTTGCAAGACCCCATGTGACCCGTCGGGAGGGATGTTTCACACTCACTCGGACGTATTCAAAATGAATGCAGAATTGTCTTTGAAAGCGCAAGCGAACATCGTAAGTTAGTTAGGCGTTTGGCACTCGATTCGTTCGTGCATCGCT
This sequence comes from Rhipidocladum racemiflorum, assembly GCA_036346355.1. Lineage (NCBI taxonomy): Eukaryota > Viridiplantae > Streptophyta > Magnoliopsida > Poales > Poaceae > Rhipidocladum > Rhipidocladum racemiflorum. The sequence continues at coordinate 308,046 of JAYEVF010000038.1, forward strand.
TCGATTTTTTCAGCTTAGGAACTCGTCGTTGTGGAATATTTCACGGCGACTCGGACGGATTCGAAACGCATGCCTAAATGAGTTACAACACATGTGAATTGCATTCGGTGTGTTTGGCACCCGGCTTCATTCCGTTCACCGTTTTCGCTTCGTGCCGCAATGTTTCATTTTGGCGTGCTAGGTTGCAGCGTGTAAGGTTCTTCCCATAACGTTCCATTTCGTGCATCATTTTCGGCGTGCGTCGTGTCTGCCACAATGTGTCATTTCGTGCATCATTTTCATTTTCGAATGGCTTCCGCTGCAGTGCCCGTTGGGACGCGTCGTGCAGGAATGTTTCAGACCTACTCGAATGGATTCGATACAAATTATGAAAAGCACTAGCAAATATCGTAAGTTATTTCGGGGCGTTTGGCACTCGATCCTGCTTCGTGCATCGGTTTCGTTTGTACTCAGCTTTTATTACCCGTGGGAACCCGTCGTGGTGAAACATTTGACACCAACTCGGACATATTCAAAATGCATGCCGAAATGAGTGTATGAATTCCACTCGATGTGTTTGGCACTCAGTTTCATCTCGTGCAACGTTTTCGAACGGGCGCCGCTTGTTGTATTCGTTCGTGCTCATCGCGCAGAAATGTTTCACAACAACTCGGGCGGACTCGAAATGCATGCCGGAATGTGCTTGGGCAAATATGAAGTTCATTCGGCATGATTGGAACCAAGTTTCGTTTCGTGCACCGTTTTGATGCAGCGTGTAGTTTACTGATACCATTAGGGACCCATCGTGCATGAATATTTCGCATCGACTCGGACGTGCTCGAAATGCTTGTCGAAATGGGATAGGGCATATATGAAGTCCATTCGGGAGTTTGACACCAATTTTCCTTTCGTGCATCGTTTTACGTCCGACGCGGCTTGCGTAACACCTTGCGACCCGTGGCGGAGGGATGTTTCTACACTCACTCGGACGTATTCGAAATGAATGCAGAATCAGAGCAGCAATGCATGGAAAGTCCACTCGCGCAGCTTTGGCCTACATTTTCCTTTCGTGCTTCGTTTTGATACGCACGCAGCGGCTTGCGATGCCCATTGGCTCCTATCGCGGGAAATGTTTTGCAACGACCGGATGCAACAGAAATGCATGCGAAATGAGCTTGGGCACACATGAACTCTATACAGGTGTCTGCCATAAGCTTTCTTTTTCGTACTCGTTACGATGCGAACGTGACATGTAGTACCATTTGTCGTGTAGGTTTCGCACCGACACGGATGAGCCCAAATTGCCTGCTAAAATGAGCTACGGCGGACATGAAGTCCATTCGGTTGATTGACACTCAGCTTCATCTTATCGTCGTTTTCTTGTGAAAATCCTTGCACGAAAACAAGACTGCCGCGGAGGAATGTTTCACACGACTCGGAAGATTCAAAACGCATGCCGAAATGTGCTTGGGCATATATGAAGTTCATTCGGCATGTTTGGAACAATGTTTTGTTTTGCACCATTCTAGTGCAGCGTGTAGTTTACATTACCATTAGGGACCCATTGTGCATGAATGTTTCGGCCGAGCCGGACGTGCTCAAACGCTTGCTGAAAGCGGGCTAGGGTGCATATGAAGCCCATTCGGGAGTTTGACACCGAAGTTTCGTTTCGTGCATCGTTTTCATTCGGACGCGACTTGCAGTACCCCTTGTGACCCGTGGCGGAGGGATGTTTCACACTCACTCGGACGTATTCAAAATGAATGCAGAATTGTCTTTGAAACGCACGCGAACATCGTAAGTTAGTTAAGGCGTTTGGCACTCAGTTTCGTTTCGTGCATCGCTTTCGATTTTTTCAGCTTAGGAACTCGTCGTTGTGGAATATTTCACGGTGACTCGGACGGATTCGAAACGCATGCCTAAATGAGTTACAACACATGTGAATTGCATTCGGTGTGTTTGGCACCCGGCTTCATTCCGTTCACCGTTTTCGCTTCGTGCCGCAATGTTTAATTTTGGCGTGCTAGGTTGCAGCGTGTAAGGTACTTGCCATAACGTTCCATTTCGTGCATCATTTTCGGCGTGCGTGGTGTCTGCCACAATGTGTCATTTCGTGCATCATTTTCATTTTTGAATGGCTTCCGCTGCAGTGCCCATTGGGACGCATCGTGCAGGAATATTTCAGACCTACTCGAATGGATTCGATATAAATGATGAAAAGCAATAGCAAACATCATAAGTTCTTTCGGGGCGTTTGGCACTCGGTTCTGTTTCGTGCATCGGTTTCGTTTGTACTCAGCTTTTATTACCCGTGGGAACCTGTCGTGGTGGAACATTTGACACCGACTCAAACATATTCAAAATGCATGCCGAACTGAGTGTATGAATTCCACTCGATGTGTTTGGCACTCAGTTTCATCTCGTGCAACGTTTTCGAACGGGTGCCGCTTGTTGTATTCGTTCGTGCTCATCGCGCAGAAATGTTTCACAACAACTCGGGCGGACTCGAAATGCATGCCGGAATGTGCTTAGGCAAATATGAAGTTCATTCGGCATGATTGGAACGAAGTTTCATTTCGTGCACCGTTTTGGTACGCGTGTAGTTTACAGTACCATTAGGGACCCATCGTGCATGAATATTTCGCATCGACTCGGACGTACTCGAAATGCTTGTCGAAATGGGATAGGGCATATATGAAGTCCATTCGGGGACTTTGACACCAATTTTCCTTTCGTGCATCGTTTCCGTCCGGACGCGACTTGCGAGAACACCTTGCGACCCGTGGCGGAGGGATGTTTCCACACTCACTCCAGGCGTATTCGAAATGAATGCGAATCAGAGCAGCAATGCATGGAAAGTCCACTCGCGCAGCTTTGGCCTACATTTTCCTTTCGTGCCGTTTTGCTTGATACGCACGCAGCTTGTAGTGCCTGTTGGATCCTATCGCGGGGAAATGTTTTGCACAGACCCGGATGCTACAGAAATGCATGCTGAAATGAGCTTGGGCACAAATGAACTCTATTAAGTGTGTCTTCTGCAAGCTTTCTTTTCGTACTCGTTACTCGCGAACTTGACATGTAGTACCATTTGTCGTGTAGGTTTCGCACCGACACGGATGAGCCCAAATTGCCTGCTAAAATGAGCTACGGCGGACATGAAGTCCATTACGGTTGATTGACACTCAGCTTCATCTTATCGTCGTTTTCTTGTGAAAATCCTTGCACGAAACAAGTACTCGTCAGCGGAGGAATGTTTCACCACGACTCGGAAAGATTCAAAGCATGCGAAATGTGCTTGGGCATATATGAAGTTCATTCGGCATGTTTGGAACAATGTTTTGTTTTTTGCACCATTCTAGCACGCGTGTAGTTTACATTACCATTAGGGACCCATTGTGAATGAATGTTTCGCTTCGAGCCGGACGTACTCGAAACGCTTGCTGAAACGGGCTAGGGCGCATATGAAGCCCATTCGGGGAGTTTGACACCGAGTTTCGTTTCGTGCATCGTTTTCATTCGGACGCAGCTTGCAGTACCCCATGTGACCCGTCGGGGAGGGATGTTTCACACTCACTCGGACGTATTCAAAATGAATGCAGAATTGTGCTGAAACGCACAAGCGAACATCGTAAGTTAGTTCTGGGCGTTTGGCACTCAGTTTCGTTTCGTGCATCGCTTTCGATTTTTTCAGCTTAGGAACTCGTCGTTGTGGAATATTTCACGGCGACTCGGTCGGATTCGAAACGCATGCCTAAATGAGTTACAACACATGTGAATTGCATTCGGTGTGTTTGGCACCCGGCTTCATTCCGTTCGCCGTTTTCGCTTCGTGCCGCAATGTTTCATTTTGGCGTGCTAGGTCGCAGCGTATAAGGTTCTTGCCATAACGTTCCATTTCGTGTATCATTTTAGCGTGCGTGGTGTACGCCACAATGTGTCATTTCGTGCATCATTTTCATTTTCGAATGGCTTCACGCAGCTGCCCGTTGGGGGACGTCGATGCGAGGAATGTTTCAGACCTACTCGAATGGATTCGATACAAATTATGAAAAGCACTAGCAAATATCGTATGTTATTTCGGGGCGTTTGGCACTCGATCCTGCTTCGTGCATCGGTTTCGTTTGTACTCAGCTTTTATTACCCGTGGGAACCCGTCGTGGTGGAACATTTGACACCGACTCGGACATATTCAAAATGCATGCCGAAATGAGTGTATGAATTCCACTCGATGTGTTTGGCACTCAGTTTCATCTCGTGCAACGTTTTCGAACGGGCGCCGCTTGTTGTATTCGTTCGTGCTCATCGCGCAGAAATGTTTCACAACAACTCGGGCGGACTCGAAATGCATGCCGGAATGTGCTTGGGCAAATATGAAGTTCATTCGGCATGATTGGAACGAAGTTTCGTTTCGTGCACCGTTTTGGTACGCGTGTAGTTTACAGTACCATTAGGGACCCATCGTGCATGAATATTTCGCATCGACTCGGACGTACTCGAAATGCTTGTCGAAATGGGATAGGGCATATATGAAGTCCATTCGGGGAGTTTGACACCAATTTTCCTTTCGTGCATCGTTTCCGTCCGGACGCAGCTTGCAGAACACCTTGCGACCCGTGGCGGAGGGATGTTTCCACACTCACTCGGACGTATTCGAAATGAATGCAGAACTGTAGCAGTAATGCATGGAAAGTCCACTCGCGTAGTTTGGCCTACATTTTCCTTTCGTGCATCGTTTTGATATGCACGCAGCTTGCAGTGCCCGTTGGCTCCTATCGCGGGGAAATGTTTTGCACCAACCCGGATAAAACAGAAATGCATGCCGAAATGAGCTTGGGAACACATGAACTCTATTCAGGGTGTCTGCCGCAAGCTTTCTTTTCGTACTCGTTCTGGTACGAACGTGACATGTAGTACCATTTGTCGTGTAGGTTTCGCACCGACACAGATGAGCCCAAATTGCCTGCTAAAATGAGCTACGGCAGACATGCAGTCCATTCTGGTTGATTGACACTCAGCTTCATCTTATGCGTCGTTTTCTTGTGAAAATCCTTGCACGAAAATAGTACTCGTCGCGGAGGAATGTTTCACACGACTCGGAAAGATTCAAAACGCATGCCGAAATGTGCTTGGGCATATATGAAGTTCATTCGGCATGTTTGGAACAATGTTTTGTTTTTTGCACCATTCTAGAACGCGTGTAGTTTACATTACCATTAGGGACCCATTGTGCATGAATGTTTCGCTTCGAGCCGGACGTACTCGAAACGCTTGCTGAAACGGGCTAGGGCGCATATGAAGCCCATTCGGGGAGTTTGACACCGAGTTTCGTTTCGTGCATCGTTTTCATTCGGACGCGACTTGCAAGACCCCTTGTGACCCGTCAGCGGAGGGATGTTTCACACTCACTCGGACGTATTCAAAATGAATGCAGAATTGTGCTGAAAGCGCTGGCGAACATCGTAAGTTAGTTCCTGGCGTTTGGCACTCGATTCGCTTTGTGCATCGCTTCGATTTTTTCAGCTTAGGAACTCGTCGTTGTGGAATATTTCACGGCTGACTCGACGGATTCAAACGCATGCCTAAATGAGTTACAACACATGTGAATTGCATTCGGTGTGTTTGGCACCCGGCTTCATTCCGTTCACCGTTTTCGCTTCGTGCCGCAATGTTTCATTTTGGCGTGCTAGGTTGCAGCGTGTAAGGTTCTTGCCATAACGTTCCATTTTGTGCATCATTTTCGGCGTGCGTGGTGTCTGCCACAATGTGTCATTTCGTGCATCATATTCATTTTCTAATGGCTTCATTGCGGTGCCCGTTGGGACGCGTCGTGCAGGAATGTTTCAGACCTACTCGAATGGATTCGATACAAATGATGAAAAGCACTAGCAAACATCATAAGTTCTTTCGGGGCATTTGGCACTCGGTTCTGTTTCGTGATCGGTTTCGTTTGTACTCAGCTTTTATTACCCGTGGGAACCGGTCGTGGTGGAACATTTGACACCGACTCGGACATATTCAAAATGCATGCCGAAATGAGTGTATGAATTCCACTCGATGTGTTTGGCACTAAGTTTCATCTCGTGCAACGTTTTCGAACGGGCGCCGCTTGTTGTATTCGTTCGTGTTCATCGCGCAGAAATGTTTCACAACAACTCGGGCGGACTCGAAATGCATGCCGAAATGTGCTTGGGCAAATATGAAGTTCATTCGGCATGATTGGAACGGTTTCGTTTAGATGCACCGCTTTTGATGCGTGTGTAGTTTACGATTACCATTAGGGACCCATCGTGCATGAATATTTCGCATCGACTCGGACGTACTCGAAATGCTTGTCGAAATGGGATAGGGCATATATGAAGTCCATTCGGGGAGCTTGACACCAATTTTCCTTTCGTGCATCGTTTTCGTCCGGACGCGGCTTGCGTAACACCTTGCGACCCGTGGCGGAGGGATGTTTCCACACTCACTCGGACGTATTCGAAATGAATGCGAAGCGTAGCAGCAATGCATGGAAAGTCCACTCACGCAGCTTTGGCCTACATTTTCCTTTCGTAGCCGTTTTGATACGCCGCAGCCTTGCGATGCCCGTTGGCTCCAATCGCGGAAATGTTTTGCACCGACCGGATGCAGCAGAAATGCATGCGAAATGAGCTTGGGCACACATGAACTCTATTCAGGGTGTCCGCCGCAGTTTTCTTTTCGTACTCGTTACGTACGAGCGTGACATGTAGTACCATTTGTCGTGTAGGTTTCCCCACCGACACGGATGAGCCCAAATTGCCTGGCTAAAATGAGCTACGGCCGGACATGAAGTCCATTCGGTTGATTGACACTCAGCTTCATCTTATACGTCGTTTTCTTGTGAAAATCCTTGCACGAAACAAGACTCGTCAGCGGAGGAATGTTTAACACGACTCGGAAAGATTCAAAAGCATGCGAAATGTGCTTGGGCATATATGAAGTTCATTCGGCATGTTTGGAACAATGTTTTGTTTTTGCACCAATCTAGTACGCGTGTAGTTTACATTACCATTAGGGACCCATTGTGCATGAATGTTTCGCTTGAGCCGGACGTGCTCGAAACGCTTGCTTTGAAAGCGGGCTAGGCGCATATGAAGCCCATTCAGGAGTTTGACACCGAAGTTCGTTTAGTGCATCGTTTTCATTCTGACGCAGCTTGCGGTACCCATTGTGACCCGTCAGCGGAGGATGTTTCACACTCACTCGGACGTATTCAAAATGAATGCAGAATTGTGTCTTTAAACGCACGTTTAACATCGTAAGATTAGTTCTCGGGCGTTTGGCACTCGGTTCGTTTCGTGCATCGCTTTCGATTTATTCTGCTTAGGAACTCGTCGTTGTGGAATATTCCACGGCGACTCGGACGGATTCGAAATGCATGCCTAAATGAGTTACAACACATGTGAATTGCATTCGGTGTGTTTGGCACCCGGCTTCATTCCGTTCACCGTTTTCGCTTCGTGCCGCAATGCTTCATTTTGGCGTGCTAGGTTGCAGCGTGTAAGGTTCTTGCCATAACGTTCCATTTCGTGCATCATTTTCATTTTCGAATGGCTTCCGCTGCAGTGCCCGTTGGGACGCGTCGTGCAGGAATGTTTCAGACCTACTCGAATGGATTCGATACAAATGATGAAAAGCACTAGCAAACATCATAAGTTCTTTCGGGGCGTTTGGCACTCGGTTCTGTTTCGTGCATCGGTTTCGTTTGTACTCAGCTTTTATTACCCGTGGGAACCCGTCGTGGTGGAACATTTGACACCGATTCGGACATATTCAAAATGCATGCCGAAATGAGTGTATGAATTCCACTCGATGTGTTTGGCACTCAGTTTCATCTCGTGCAACGTTTTGAGCGAAGCGCCGCTTGTTGTATTCGTTCGTGCTTATCGCGCAGAAATGTTTCACAACAACTCGGGCGGACTCGAAATGCATGCCGGAATGTGCTTGGGCAAATATGAAGTTTATTCGGCATGATTGGAACGAAGTTTTGTTTCGTGCACCGTTTTGGTACGCGTGTAGTTTACAGTACCATTAGGGACCCATCGTGTATGAATATTTCGCATCGACTCGGACGTACTCGAAATGCTTGTCGAAATGGGATAGGGCATATATGAAGTCCATTCGGGGAGTTTGACACCAATTTTCCTTTCGTGCATCGTTTCCGTCCGGACGCAGCTTGCAGAACACCTTGCGACCCGTCGCGGAGGGATGTTTCCACACTCACTCGGACGTATTCGAAATGAATGCGAATCAGAGCAGCAATGCATGGAAAGTCCACTCGCGCAGCTTTGGCCTACATTTTCCTTTCGTGCTTCGTTTTGATACGCTGCGGCTTGCGATGCCCGTTGGCTCCTATCGCTGGGAAATGTTTTGCACCGACCGGATGCAATGAAATGCATGCGAAATGAGCTTGGGCACACATGAACTCTATTCAGGTGTCTGCCGCCAAGCTTTCTTTTCGTACTCGTTACGAATGCGAGCGTGACATGTAGTACCATTTGTCGTGTAGGTTTTCGCACCGACACGAATGAGCCCAAATTGCCTGGCTAAAATGAGCTACGGCGGACATGAAGTCCATTCTGGTTGATTGACACTCAGCTTCATCTTATGTCGTTTTCTTGTGAAAATCCTTGCACGAACTTGATGCTCGTCGCGGAGGAATGTTTAACACGACTCGGAAAGATTCAAAGCATGCCGAAATGTGCTTGGGCATATATGAAGTTCATTCGGCATGTTTGGAACAATGTTTTGTTTTTGCACCAATCTAGTGCAGCGTGTAGTTTACATTACCATTAGGGACCCATTGTGCATGAATGTTTCGCCGAGCGGACGTGCTCAAAGCGCTTGTCGAAAGCGGGCTAGGCGCATATGAAGCCCATTCAGGAGTTTGACACCGAAGTTTCGTTTCGTGCATCGTTTTCATTCGGACGACTTGCAGTACCCATTGTGACCCGTCGCGGAGGGATGTTTCACACTCACTTTCGGACGTATTCAAAATGAATGCAGAATTGTGCTGAAACGCTGTTTAACATCGTAAGTTAGTTCTGGCCGTTTGGCACTCAGTTTCGTTTCGTGCATCGCTTTCGATTTTTTCAGCTTAGGAACTCGTCGTTGTGGAATATTTCACGGCGACTCGGACGGATTCGAAACGCATGCCTAAATGAGTTACAACACATGTGAATTGCATTCGGTGCGTTTGGCACCCGGCTTCATTCCGTTCACCGTTTTCGTTTCGTGCCGCAATGTTTCATTTTGGCGTGCTAGGTTGCAGCGTGTAAGGTTCTTGCCATAACGTTCCATTTCGTGCATCATTTTCGGCGTGCGTGGTGTCTGCCACAATGTGTCATTTCGTGCATCATTTTCATTTTCGAATGGCTTCATTGTAGTGCCGTTGGGGCCGCGTCGTGCAGGAATGTTTCAGACCTACTCGAATGGATTCGATACAAATGATGAAAAGCACTAGCAAACATCATAAGTTCTTTCGGGGCGTTTGGCACTCGGTTCTGTTTCGTGCATCGGTTTCGTTTGTACTCAGCTTTTATTACCCGTGGGAACCGGTCGTGGTGGAACATTTGACACCGACTCGGACATATTCAAAATGCATGCCGAAATGAGTGTATGAATTCCACAAGATGTGTTTGGCACTCAGTTTCATCTCGTGCAACGTTTTCAAACGGGCGCCGCTTGTTGTATTCGTTCGTGCTCATCGCGCAGAAATGTTTCACAACAACTCGGGCGGACTCGAAATGCATGCCGGAATGTGCTTGGGCAAATATGAAGTTCATTCGGCATGATTGGAACGAAGTTTTGTTTCGTGCACCGTTTTGATGCAGCGTGTAGTTTCTGATACCATTAGGGACCCATCGTGCATGAATATTTCGCATCGACTCGGACGTGCTCGAAATGCTTGTCGAAATGGGATAGGGCATATATGAAGTCCATTCGGGAGTTTGACACCAATTTTCCTTTTCGTGCATCGTTTCCGTCCGGACGCAGCTTGCGAGAACACCTTGCGACCACGTCGCGGAGGGATGTTTCCACACTCACTCGGACGTATTCGAAATGAATGCGAAGCTGTAGCAGCAATGCATGGAAAGTCCACTCGCCTTGATTTGGCCTACATTTTCCTTTCGTGCTTCGTTTTGATACGCACGCAGCCTTGCAGTGCCCGTTGGCTCTATCGCGGGAAATGTTTTGCACCGACCGGATGCAATGAAATGCATGCGAAATGAGCTTGGGCACACATGAACTCTATTCGAGTGTCCGCGCAGCTTTCTTTTTCGTACTGCTCGCACGAACGTGACATGTAGTACCATTTGTCGTGGTAGGTTTCGCACCGACACGAATGAGCCCAAATTGCACTGCTAAAATGAGCTACGGCGGACATGAAGTCCATTACGGTTGATTGACACTCGGCTTCATCTTATGCGTCGTTTTCTTGTGAAAATCCTTGCACTAAAACAGTACTCGTCAGCGGAGGAATGTTTAACACGACTCGGAAAGATTCAAACGCATGCGAAATGTGCTTGGGCATATATGAAGTTCATTCGGCATGTTTGGAACAATGTTTTGTTTTTGCACCAATCTGAAATGCAGCGTGTAGTTTACATTACCATTAGGGACCCATTGTGCATGAATGTTTCGGCCGGGCGGACGTACTCGAAACGCTTGCTGAAACGGGCTAGGGCGCATATGAAGCCCATTCAGGGAGTTTGACACCGAGTTTCGTTTCGTGCATCGTTTTCTTTCGGACGCAGCTTGCAGTACCCATTGTGACACGTCGCGGAGGGATGTTTCACACTCACTCGGGCGTATTCAAAATGAATGCAGAATTGTCTTTGAAAGCGCCTGGCGAACATCGTAAGTTAGTTCTGGCCGTTTGGCACTCAGTTCGTTTCGTGCATCGCTTCGATTTTTCAGCTTAGGAACTCGTCGTTGTGGAATATTTCACGGCGACTTGACGGATTCAAACGCATGCCTAAATGAGTTACAACACATGTGAATTGCATTCGGTCGCGTTTGGCACCGGCTTCATTCCGTTCACCGTTTTCGTTTCGTGCGCAATGTTTCATTTTGGCGTGCTAGGTTGCGGCGTGTAAGGTTCTTGCCATAACGTTCCATTTAGGTGCATCATTTTCGGCGTGCGTGGTGTCTGCCACAATGTGTCATTTCGTGCATCATTTTCATTTTCGAATGGCTTCCGCTGTAGTGCCCGTTGGGACGCGTCGTGCAGGAATGTTTCAGACCTACTCGAATGGATTCGATACAAATGATGAAAAGCACTAGCAAACATCATAAGTTCTTTCGGGGCGTTTGGCACTCGGTTCTGTTTCGTGCATCGGTTTCGTTTGTACTCAGCTTTTATTACCCGTGGGAACCCGTCGTGGTGGAACATTTGACACCGACTCGGACATATTCAAAATGCATGCCGAAATGAGTGTATGAATTCCACAAGATGTGTTTGGCACTCAGTTTCATCTCGTGCAACGTTTTCGAACGGGCGCCGCTTGTTGTATTCGTTCGTGCTCATCGCGCAGAAATGTTTCACAACAACTCGGGCGGACTCGAAATGCATGCCGGAATGTGCTTGGGCAAATATGAAGTTCATTCGGCATGATTGGAACGAAGTTTCGTTTCGTGCACCGTTTTGGTACGCGTGTAGTTTACAGTACCATTAGGGACCCATCGTGCATGAATATTTCGCATCGACTCGGACGTACTCGAAATGCTTGTCGAAATGGGATAGGGCATATATGAAGTCCATTCGGGGAGTTTGACACCAATTTTCCTTTCGTACATCGTTTTCGTCCGGATGCAGCTTGCAGAACACCTTGCGACCCGTGGCGGAGGGATGTTTCCACACTCACTCGGACGTATTCGAAATGAATACAGAACTGTAGCAGCAATGCATGGAAAGTCCACTCGCGCAGTTTGGCCTACATTTTCCTTTCGTGCTTCGTTTTGATACGCACGCAGCTTTCAGTGCCCGTTGGCTCCTATCGCGTGGAAATGTTTTGCACCGACCCGGATGCAACAGAAATGCATGCCGAAATGAGCTTGGGCACACATGAACTCTATTTAGGGTGTCTGCCGCAAGCTTTCTTTTCGTACTCGTTCTGGTACAAACGTGACATGTAGGACCATTTGTCGTGTAGGTTTCGCACCGACACGGATGAGCCCAAATTGCCTGCTAAAATGAGCTACGGCAGACATGAAGTCCATTCTGGTTGATTGACACTCAGCTTCATCTTATGCATCGTTTTCTTGTGAAAATCCTTGCACAAAAACAGTACTCGTCGCGGAGGACTGTTTCACACGACTCGGAAAGAGTCAAAACGCTTGCCGAAATGTGCTTGGGCATATATGAAGTTCATTCGGCATGTTTGGAACAATGTTTTGTTTTTTGCACCATTCTAGTACGCGTGTAGTTTACATTACCATTAGGGAACCATTGTGCATGAATGTTTCGCTTCGAGCCGGACGTACTCAAAGCGCTTCTTTGAAGCGGGCTAGAGGCGCATATGAAGCCCATTCGGGAGTTTGACACGAAGTTTCGTTTCGTGCATCGTTTTCATTCGGACGCCAGCCTTGCAAGACCCCTTGTGACCCGTCGCGGAGAGATGTTTCACACTCACTCGGACGTATTCAAAATGAATGCAGAATTGTGCTTTGAAACGCACAAGCGAACATCGTAAGTTAGTTAGGCGTTTGGCACTCGGTTCGCTTTCGTGCATCGCTTTCGATTTTTTCAGCTTAGGAACTCGTCATTGTGGAATATTCCACGGCGACTCGGACGGATTCGAAATGCATGCCTAAATGAGTTACAACACATGTGAATTGCATTCGATGTGTTTGGCACCCGGCTTCATTCCGTTCACCGTTTTAAGCCGTGCGTCGCAATGCTTCATTTTGGTGTGCTAGGTTGCAGCGTGTAAGGTTCTTGCCATAACGTTCCATTTCGGTGCATCATTTTCATTTTGAATGGCTTCGCTGCAGTGCCCGTTGGGGCCAGCGTCGTGCAGGAATGTTTGAGACCTACTCGAATGGATTCGATACAAATGATGAAAAGCACTAGCAAACATCATAAGTTCTTTCGAGCGTTTGGCTTTTCGGTTACATTTCGTGCATCGGTTTCGTTTGTACTCAACTTTTATTACCCGTGGGAACCCGTCGTGGTGGAACATTTGACACCGGTCGGACATATTCAAAATGCATGCTGAATCGAGTGTACGAATTCCACTCGATGTGTTTGGCACTCGGTTTCATCTCGTGCAACGTTTTGAGCGAGGCGCCGCTTGTTGTATTCGTTCGTGCTCATCGCGCGAAATGTTTCACAACAACTCGGGCGGACTCGAAATGCATGCCGGAATGTGCTTGGGCAAATATGAAGTTCATTCGGCATGATTGGAGCGAAGTTTTGTTTAGTGCACCGCTTTTGATGCAGCGTGTAGTTTCTTGTACCATTAGGGACCCATCGTGCATGAATATTTCGCATCGACTTCGGACGCACTCGAAATGTTTGTCGAAATGGGATAGGGCATATATGAAGTCCATTCGGGAGTTTGACACCAATTTTCCTTTCGTGCATCGTTTCCGTCCGGACGCGGCTTGCGAGAACACCTTGCGACCCGTCGCGGAGGATGTTTCCACACTCACTCGGACGTATTCGAAATGAATGCGAATCAGAGCAGCAATGCATGGAAAGTCCAATCGCGCAGCTTTGGCCTACATTTTCCTTTCGTGCTTCATTTTGATACGCCGCAGCCTTGCGATGCCCGTTGGCTCCTATCAGCGGGAAATGTTTTGCACCGACCGGATGCAACAAAAATGCATGCGAAATGAGCTTGGGCACACATGAACTCTATTCAGGGTGTCTGCCGTAAGCTTTCTTTCGTACTCGTTACGATGCGAGCGTGACATGTAGTACCATTTGTCGTGTAGGTTTCGCACCCGACGGATGAGCCCAAATTGCTGCTAAAATGAGCTACGGCGGACATGAAGTCCATTCTCGTTGATTGACACTCAGCTTCATCTTATCGTCGTTTTCTTGTGAAAATCCTTGCACGAAACAGATGCTCGTCGCGGAGGAATGTTTCACACGACTCGGAAAGATTCAAAACGCGTGCCGAAATGTGCTTGGGGATATATGAAGTTCATTCGGCCTATTTGGAACAATGTTTTGTTTTTTGCACCATTCTAGTACACGTGTAGATTACATTACCATTAGGGACCCATTGTGCATGAATGTTTCGCTTGAGCCGGACATACTCGAAACGCTTGTCGAAAGCAGGCTAGGCGCATATGAAGCCCATTCGGGAGTTTGACACCGAAGTTTCGTTTAGTGCATCGTTTTCATTCGGACGCGGCTTGCAGTACCCCTTGTGACCCGTCATGCGGAGGAAGTTTCACACTCACTCGGACGTATTCAAAATGAATGCAGAATTGTGCTTTGAAACGCTGGCTTTAACATCGTAAGTTAGTTACGGCGTTTGGCACTCGGGCCGTTCGTGCATCGCTTTCGATTTTTTCAGCTTAGGAACTCGTCGTTGTGGAATATTCCACGGCGACTCGGACGGATTCGAAATGCATGCCTAAATGAGTTACAACACATGTGAATTGCATTCGGTGTGTTTGGCACCCGGCTTCATTCCGTTCACCGTTTTCGCTTCGTGCCGCAATGCTTCATTTTGGCGTGCTAGGTTGCAGCGTGTAAGGTTCTTGCCATAACGTTCCATTTCGTGCATCATTTTCATTTTCGAATGGCTTCCGCTGCAGTGCCCGTTGGGACGCGTCGTGCAGGAATGTTTCAGACCTACTCGAATGGATTCGATACAATTGATGAAAAGCACTAGCAAACATCATAAGTTCTTTCGGGGCGTTTGGCACTTTTCGGTTACATTTAGTGCATCGGTTTCGTTTGTACTCAGCTTTTATTACCCGTGGGAACCCGTCGTGGTGGAACATTTGACACCGATTCGGACATATTCAAAATGTCTGCCGAAATGAGTGTATGAATTCCACTCGATGTGTTTGGCACTCAGTTTCATCTCGTGCAACGTTTTCGAACGGGCGCCGCTTGTTGTATTCGTTCGCGCTCATCGCGAAATGTTTCACAACAACTCGGCGGACTCGAAATGCATGCGGAATGTGCTTGGGCAAATATGAAATTCATTCGGCATGATTGGAACGAAGTTTCGTTTCGTGCACCGTTTTGATGCAGCGTGTAGTTTACGATACCATTAGGGACCCATCGTGCATGAATATTTCGTGATCGACTCGGACGTACTCGAAATGCTTGTCGAAATGGGATTGGGCATATATGAAGTCCTTTCGGCGAGTTTGACACCAGTTTTCCTTTCGTGCATCGTTTCCGTCCGACGCAGCTTGCGTAACACCTTGCGACCCGTCGCGGAGGGATGTTTCCACACTCACTTTCGGACGTATTCGAAATGAATGCAGAATCAGTAGCAAGAATGCATGGAAAGTCCACTCGCGCAAAGTATGGCCTACATTTTCCTTTCGTGCTTCGTTTGATACGCACGCAGCTTGCGATGCCCGTTGGCTCCAATCGCGAGGAAATGTTTTGCACCGACCGGATGCAACGCAATGCATGCCGAAATGGGCTTGGGCACACATGAACTCTATTCAGTGGTGTCTGCGCCGCAGCTTTCTTTTCAGTACTCGTTACGTGCGAATGTGACATGTAGTACCATTTGTCGTGTAGGTTTATGCAGACCGGATGAGCCCAAATTACCTGCTAACATGAGCTACGGCAGACATGAAGTCCATTCTGGTTGATTGACACTCAGCTTCATCTTATGCGTCGTTTTCTTGTGAAAATCCTTGCACGAAAACAGTACTCGTCGCGGAGGAATGTTTCACACGACTCGGAAAGAGTCAAAACGCATGCCGAAATGTGCTTGGGCATATATGAAGTTCATTCGGCATGTTTGGAACAATGTTTTGTTTTTTGCACCATTCTAGTACGCGTGTAGTTTACATTACCATTAGGGAACCATTGTGCATGAATGTTTCGCTTCGAGCCGGACGTACTCGAAACGCTTGCTGAAACGGGCTAGGGCGCATATGAAGCCCATTCGGGGAGTTTGACGCCGAGTTTCGTGCAACGTTTTCATTCGGACGCAGCTTGCAGTACCCCTTGTGACCTGTCGCGGAGGGATGTTTCACACTCACTCGGACGTATTCAAAATGAATGCAGAATTGTGCTGAAACGCACAAGCGAACATCGTAAGTTAGTTAGGCGTTTGCTTTTCGATTCGTTTCGTGCATCGCTTTCGATTTTTTCAGCTTAGGAACTCGTCGTTGTGGAATATTTCACGGCGACTCGGACGGATTCGAAACGCATGCCTAAATGAGTTACAACACATGTGAATTGCATTCGGTGTGTTTGGCACCCGGCTTCATTCCGTTCACCGTTTTCGCTTCATGCCGCAATGCTTCATTTTGGCGTGCTAGGTTGCAGCGTGTAAGGTTCTTGCCATGACGTTCCATTTCGTGCATCATTTTCGGCGTGCGTGGTGTCTGCCAGAATGTGTCATTTCGTGCATCATTTTCATTTTCGAATGGCTTCCGCTGCAGTGCCCGTTGGGACGCGTCGTGCAGGAATGTTTCAGACCTACTCGAATGGATTCGATACAAATGATGAAAAGCACTAGCAAACATCATATGTTCTTTCGGGGCGTTTGGCACTCGGTTCTGTTTCGTGCATCGGTTTCGTTTGTACTCAGCTTTTATTACCCGTGGGAACCGGTCGTGGTGGAACATTTGACACCGACTCGGACATATTCAAAATGCAGGCCGAAATGAGTGTATGAATTCCACTCGATGTGTTTGGCACTAAGTTTCATCTCGTGCAACGTTCTCGAACGGGCGCCGCTTGTTGTATTCGTTCGTGCTCATCGCGCAGAAATGTTTCACAACAACTCGGGCGGACTCGAAATGCATGCCGGAATGTGCTTGGGCAAATATGAAGTTCATTCGGCATGATTGGAACGAAGTTTTAGTTTAGTGCCTTTATTTTTGAATGCAGCGTGTAGTTTACAGTACCATTAGGGACCCATCGTGCATGAATATTTCGCATCGACTCGGACGTACTCGAAATGCTTGTCGAAATGGGATAGGGCATATATGAAGTCCATTCGGGGAGTTTGACACCAATTTTCCTTTCGTCCATCGTTTCCGTCCGGACGCAGCTTGCAGAACACCTTGCGACCCGTGGCGGAGGGATGTTTCCACACTCACTCGGACGTATTCGAAATGAATGCAGTAACAAGAGCAAAGAGCGGCATGGAAAGTCCACTCGCAGCTTTGGCCTACATTTTCCTTTAGGTAGCCGTTTTGATACGCACGCAGCTTGCAGTGCCCGTTGGCTCCTATCGCGGGGAAATGTTTTGCACCGACCCGGATGCAACAGAAATGCATGCCGAAATGAGCTTGGGCACACATGAACTCTATTCAGGGTGTCTGCCGCAAGCTTTCCTTTCGTACTTGTTCTGGTACGAACGTGACATGTAGTATCATTTGTCGTGTAGGTTTCGCACCGACACGGATGAGCCCAAATTGCCTGCTAAAATGAGCTACGGCAGACATGAAGTCCATTCTGGTTGATTGACACTCAGCTTCATCTTATGCGTCGTTTTCTTGTGAAAATCCTTGCACGAAAACAGTACTCGTCGCGGAGGAATGTTTCACACGACTCGGAAAGAGTCAAAACGCATGCCGAAATGTGCTTGGGCATATATGAAGTTCATTCGGCTTGTTTGGAACAATGTTTTGTTTTTTGCACCATTCTAGTACGCGTGTAGTTTACATTACCATTAGGGAACCATTGTGCATGAATGTTTCGCTTCGAGCCGGACGTACTCGAAACGCTTGCTGAAACGGGCTAGGGCGCATATGAAGCCCATTCGGGGAGTTTGACACCGAGTTTCGTTTCGTGCATCGTTTTCATTCGGACGCAGCTTGCAGTACCCCTTGTGACCCGTCGCGGAGGGATATTTCACACTCAGTCAGACGTATTCAAAATGAATGCATAATTGTGCTGAAATGCACAAGCGAACATCGTAAGTTAGTTCTGGGCGTTTAGCACTCAGTTTCGTTTTGTGCATCGCTTTCGATTTTTTCAGCTTAGGAACTCGTCGTTGTGGAATATTTCACGGCGACTCGGACGGATTCGAAATGCATGCCTAAATGAGTTACAACACATGTGAATTGCATTCGGTGTGTTTGGCACCCGGCTTCATTCCGTTCACCATTTTAAACCGTGCCGCAATGCTTCATTTTGGCGTGCTAGGTTGCAGCGTGTAAGGTTCTTGCCATAACGTTCCATTTCGTGCATCATTTTCGGCGTGCGTGGTGTCTGCCACAATGTGTCATTTCGTGCATCATTTTCATTTTCGAATGGCTTCGCTGCGATGCCCGTTGGGACGCGTCGTGCAGAATGTTTCAGACCTACTCGAATGGATTCGATACAAATGATGAAAAGCACTAGCAAACATCATAAGTTCTTTCGGGCGTTTGGCACTCGGTTCGCTTTAGTGCATCGGTTTCGCTTTGTACTCAGCTTTTATTACCCGTAGGAACCCGTCGTGGTGGAACATTTGACACCGACTTCGGACATATTCAAAATGCATGCCGAAATGAGTGTATGAATTCCACTCGATGTGTTTGGCACTCGATTTCATCTCGTGCAACGTTTTGAGCAGGCGCCGCTTGTTGTATTCGTTCATGCTCATCGCGCGAAATGTTTCACAACTTCAGGCGGACTCGAAATGCATGCCGAATGTGCTTGGGCAAATATGAAGTTCATTCGGCATGATTGGAACGAAGTTTCGTTTCTTGCACCGTTTTGAATGCAGCGTGTAGTTTTACAGTACCATTAGGGACCCATCGTGCATGAATATTTCGCATCGACTCGGACGTACTCGAAATGCTTGTCGAAATGGGATAGGGCATATATGAATTCCATTCGGGGAGTTTGACACCAATTTTCCTTTCGTGCATCGTTTCCGTCCGGACGCAGCTTGCAGAACACCTTGCGACCCGTCGCGGAGGGATGTTTCCACACTCACTCGGACGTATTCGAAATGAATGCAGAACTGTAGCAGCAATGCATGGAAAGTGTGATGCCCTAGGTCTGAGAGTGATCCTAGTTCTTTTCCGTCGTGGTTGTTTCGAAAAGAGAGAAGTTTGGTCGGGAATTGATTAACTAAAGTTCATGCGACGTTTTAATATTTTTTTTGGAGCGTCGGGCTAGAATCAGTGGGCCGAGGACAACCTGGGCCGAGGCCGGGATTTTCCTCCCCACCTCTCCCTCCCCCTTCCCCTAAGTGGGCCGGCCCACTAGCCAAGGGGGGCGTCACCCCTTTTCCCCCAAACCCTAGGCGCCTCCTCCCTCTCCCTCTCCCTCCCCTAGCAGCCACCTCTCCCTCCCCTTCCTTCCCCTACGTGGTGGCTCAAGATCCGCCGCGAATCGCGAAGGAGAAGGCGAGGAACGACTCCGTGGAGGCGTGGAGGACGAGCAGATCGCCGATTCGGGGTTCATCGCGTGTTCTTCGTGGGTTCGCAAGGGAGAACACTAGGTAAAATTCCCAAACTTTTACCTCTGTTTTACCTAGGGATTAGGAGTGTATTAGATCTGGTGGTGAGGGTTTTGGATGGATCTTGTTGGGAGAGAAGGGTAGATGTTCACGTGGTGCTGTTTCTGGAAGGGGGGATTGTGCAGTGAGGATTGTTTCGCATTTTACGTGGCATAGATGATTTTTCCTGCCAAAACCTATAACTAAAAAGTTGTAGATAACGTCGAGACCTAGCTTCTGTAATTTTTTCAGAATTTTTGGGGAAGTTTTCTGAGAGTTATCGCTGTTGCAAACCGACGAACAGAATCTGGGAACAGATTTCATCCACTGTGTTGGACGACTGTTTAGGCATATTTAACAGAGGAATTAGAATTTATGATCTTCTGGAAAGTTGTAGATCTCGTCAATATCTAGCTCCTGTAATTTTTTCATATTTTTATGTTCTGTAGAAAAAAAGATACGAAAAAGAGAATGGGGGTTGCTGCTGTTCGATCCGGACAGATCGGGGTTTCGGTGTTGGAAAAGGGGAACGGGTTGTAGGAATTGCGTGTTTGAGTTGTGTGATCAATTGTGGTGTTATTACATACTGAAAATATGCTTGTACAGGTGGTGCCCCTTCTGGACGCAACTAGATCCGTCGTCTACGTCGGTAAAGGCAAGTGGAAGTAGTGTTATGGTTGAGCTATACATCGTTGTTTGCATTGCCTTCGTTATATTTCCGATGACATTAATCATACATGGTTTGATCATTTGCTAGGAAGATTGCAATAATTAGATTAGCAATGTGATGATGTGCTTTGGCTTTGAACCATGAGTAAAGAGAAGAATGATGTTGCCTATTGGTTGAATTGTCTAAATAGTTCATCTCAATGTTATTTGTTTTCTATCCATGTTATATGATGGCATGCAAATATGTGGACTCAATGTGGAAAATTATGAATGAATTCATGCATGAAGCATTAACTGCATAATCATGCATTGGAAGTTTGTCGACGCCAAGAGCGCGATCAAGAGTCGTACAACACCGTGTGTTCCTGAGAAAGAACACGGTGAAGAGGATCATGGCATAAGCATATGCACAAGCATGAGCATTTTACTGAGGTTGTGGTAATCGATGTTGTGGTGTTGAATGTAAAGCATGTGGTGTGTTAAATTCTTGATGGATGTGATTATGTGTTAATTGTTCCGCTTGCTGAGATTACCCAATCTCACTGCTTGTGTTTTGTTGTTTTCAGGTAGCGTGCAAGAGACATAAGCATGAGGGGTGGGCTAGCAACACAATAAACCTTCGAATGTCTTCACAACTCCCATGAACTAGTGTTTATTTAATACATTAGCTTGCTGAATTTTATTTACACTTAGACTATTTGTTGTTATGACTAAACTTATTCTTGCTTGGTTGGTTTAGACTTGTTGTCGCTAGTATTGTTGAATTGCTTATATTCCTGTTTGAATTGCTTATCATGAAATGCTTCCGTAATGTCCTGTTTTTAGGGGAGATGCTGTCGAAATTTTCTTGTTCGATAGTTTAGTTTTAAGGGGTGTTACAGTTGGTATCAGAGCGGGCTTTAGGTCCTTGGTGTATGAATTTAGGAGAGATATTCTAACATGAACTAAAACTTTGCTGTGTGAAATTAGTAACATTGCTTAGGTATAACTCTTAAAATTGCCATGGGGTAATAAACTTTTAATACTGCATAGGATTGTTAATCAACTTTAAAATTGACACACTTGCACTATTAGGATGGGATGGGCTGCATTGCATGGCATGCGTATGTTCGACTATATTTATTGTTTGATTGTGGGTGATTTTTGTTATGCTTTTGTTGTTGTTGTGATTGTTTGCTTGCGGCTTGTTGGGTGCAGTATGCCACCAAAGACGCGTGCGGTAGGCCGTTCGGGGGGCCTCGCTCCTGAGCCGTCGGAGAGGCAAGCGAACCTACCCAGTGAGGGTGGGGTTCGGCAGAGATAGTGGCCGCCATGAGGGCGATGCAGAGGAGTTATGGGTCTTGAGGAGTGGCGCACAGGCCGCCCCGCTGTGGGCGCGGTGAAAGCGCTGTGCGGCTGGCCGGGCGCGTGCAGCGGTGGCATCAAGCCGAGGGAGTGGGTTGGACTGCTGGTGGATAGCTTTGATGGGGTGGGCAATCCGATCCAGCAGCCGGATTGGTTGTCCTATGTGGAGATGCAGCTGGGCGCTTTTGAGGTGGCGGCGCAGAGGCGTGTCCGCTTGTGGGCGCAGCCTCTTGAAGGGGAAGCTCAGACCGTGGAGGGGTGCGCTAGCCTCGAGGGGCGCTGCCGGTGACTCCTCTTGGGAGGAGTTTGTCCGGCAATTTGAGAGGAGGTTCTACCCGCCACCTTCCTCGACAAGATGCAAATTGACTTGGGACAATATGCCCAAGACAAGAAGACTGTGGCGGAGTACGAGGTTGGCTTCAACCGGATCGTGCGTTTGTGCCCCATGTGGCACGTGGCGAGGTGGAGAAGGCAGCGGTTCCGGCGGGGACTCCGCCCGCCATTCGCCATATGTTACGCTTTCCCCATTGTCGATTTACGGACAATGGTGGAGCAAGCTCAGGTGTAGAGCTGCAATGAACTACACCGAAGAGCATCGCAAACCTGCCATGGGAGAGCAGGTTAAGGGCCCTCCAGAGAAGAAGGGCCAATCCTCTGGTACTTGGAATAAGAAGGGAAGAATTTTCGTCACCAGCCCTATGGTGGCCGTCCTACTCGGCCAAAGACACCTCGGGGAGGTGCGCCCGATCTGTGCCATAGTCACTCCTGGCATGGGGATGGTATGCTTCCGCTGTGGCGATTCCCATCGCCGCGCCGAGTGCTCGTGGAAGGAAGGTGCACCATCTCGTGGTCGGGAGGATCACAAGGATGTGGTGTGCCGTAAGAACCCCAACGGCAAGCTGCGTTGGGAGCCGGTGACATCCTCTCCAGGTGGACAGCGTCGGGCGTGATGCATATGTTGCCATCAGCTCCTACTCGCAGCACCTCCCGGCGCCTACTCGACTCCCTCGTTCTACCCGGCGTCACTCTCGGGGACTTACCTGGATGCCCCAGCTTCCACCGCCACCTTCCTCGGGACTTCGCCGTGGGTCCCTCGCGACATATCCAGATGCGAGGGCTGCACCATCTCGATCTACCCCGAGTCCACGCTTTGCCCTCTTCGGGGATGCGGATCGTGGCAATGTGGTGACAGTACTATTTATTAGTCTGTGGTTGCCGGTGTGTTGTTCGACTCGGCGCTAGCTACTCGTTTGTCTCTGTGGATTTTGTTGTTCGGGCCGGGTCTGGCATGCGTGCAGAGTTTGGGTGATGCCGTGGTGGTTAGTGCACCGCAAGGCTTGATTTCTAGTTCGAGAGTCTCGCCGTGGTCGCTACTTTCTGTTAGCCGATGAGGAGTTCATGGCGAATCTGGTGGTGATTTCCTTGGAGCCATTTGATGTTATCCTTGGCATGGATGGCTATCCCAGCACCAGCGGTGATTGATCGCGCTTGGAGGATGACCACCTTGCATGCTCCGTCTGGGCAAGAAATAACTTTCCAGGGAGTGCTATGCGGTACTCCCTCTCCTTTTGTGTAAGCTGTTCCCAAACTCCCGGATGTTGAAATCAGGGTCCTGCAGTCCATGGTTGAGGGTCGAGAGGAGGAGAAGAGTTTGGAGGGCATTGCTGTAGTTTGCCGATATCCGGATGTGTTTCCCGGTGAGCTTCGGGATTGCCTCGAGCGGGAGACTATCTTCCGCATTGATCTTGTTCCTGCATGCGAGGCCGATTTATAAAACCCAGACGGATGGCTCCGATAGAGCAAGTTGAGTTGAAGAGGCAATTGGACGAACTCCTAGCTAAGGGGTTTATTAGAGTGAGCTCATCTCCTTAGGCGGCTCCGGTCTTGTTTGTGGGGAAGAAAGATGGCACCAAGCGGCTATGTGTGGACTACCGGGCGCTTAATCAAGTTACCATTAAGAACAAGTATCCATTGCCTCGCATTGATGACCTTTTTGATCAATTGAGGGGTGCCAAAGTATTCTCCAAGATCGATTTGCAATCTGGGTATCATCAGTTGCGGATTAAGGAGGAGGATATTGAAAAGACGGCTTTCAACACGAGGTATGGGCATTTTGAGTTTGTAGTCATGTCTTTTGGACTAACGAATGCTCCTGCCGTCTTTATGGAAGCCATGAACAGGATGCTCCATGAATATCTTGATGTCTTTATTGTCATCTTCATTGACGACATTCTTGTCTACTCAAGTCCGAGGAGGAGCACGCCGTGCATCTCGGTCTAGTTTTGGAGGCTCTTCGTAGAAATCAATTCTATGCCAAACTCAAGAAGTGCGCCTTCGTTGTCGGAGGTGAGTTTCCTTGGGCATGTCATCAACCAAAGTGGTATCTGATTGACCCAAAGAATGTTGTCGCTGTGGTTGGATGGCGAAGGCCGTCTAGTGTGACGGAAATCAGGAGTTTTCTTGGGTTGGCAGGTTATTACCGGCGCCGTGCATAATTTCTCTATCATAGCTAAGCCGATGACAAGGCTCACTCGTAAAGGGGTTCCTTTCATCCGACAGAGGAGTGTGAGACTAGTTTCCCAGACGCTAAAGAACAAACTGGTCAATGCACCTATTCTATCTTTACCGTGAGTGGCAAGCGATATACAAATGTATGCAGATGCCTCGAGGATTGGTTTGGGTTGTGTGCTCATGCAAGAAGGCTGTGTCATTGCTTATGCTTCAAGACAGTGAAGACTCATGAACAGAATTATCCCACCCATGATCTCGAGTTAGCCATTGTGGTTTTGCCTTGAAATTGTGGAGGCACTATCTTTATGGGGAATCTTGTGATATTTTCACCGATCATAAGAGCCTCAAATATATATTCACCCAGCGAGAGCTGAACTCGTGACAACGTAGATGGTTGGAATTGATAAAGGACTTTGATGTGTCGATCCAGTATCATCCCTAAGCAAGGCTAATGTCGTGGCGGATGCCTTGAGTAGAACAGTGTCCCCAAGACCGCTATGCCCTTGGTTGCGGAGTTGGAAAGAGGACAGGTCGCTTCTTGTTTCTTTGGGGTTGCGCAAGAGGAGACTCGGATGATCATTCAGTCTTGCATACCCGAGCGGTTGTATGAGGCTCAGCTGCAGGATCGTTTGCTTCAGGAGGTTCGGCGGAGGATTTTAGAGGGGAAACATCGGGATTTCAGCATAGATGAGCATGGTTCCATCCGGTTTAAAGGCCATCTTTGTGTGCCTCAGAAATCGGATGTGAAGATGGACATTCTAAGGGAAGCCCATAGGACTCCGTATTCCGTTCACCCTGGCGAGACCAAGATGTATCGGGATCTGAAACAGAGTTTCTGGTGGAAGAGGATGAAGGTGGATATCGCCAAGTATGTGGCTTCTTGTGGAGTGTGCCAACAGTAAAAGCCGAGCATAAGAGGCCTGCCGGCCTGCATTCTGACCATTGGAAATTCGGAATGGAAGTGGGAGCACATCACTATGGACTTTGTGATTGGGTTACCTCACTCGCCGCGAGGTAGAGATGCCATTTGGGTGGTGGTGGATAGACTCACTAAGTCCGCACATTTCATTCCAATGAAGACGACCAATTCGGCACCAGATCTAGTTCCCTTATACATGAAGGAAGTGCTTAGGCTCCATGGCGTGCCTAAATCGATTGTCTCCGATCGTGACACTAGATTTGTGTCCCTGTTTTGGCAGAGTTTGCATAGTGCTCTGGGAACAAAACTCTCTCTCAGCACATCTTTTCATCCCCAAACAGATGGCCAGTCTGAGCGGACCATCCAGACTCTAGAGGACATGCTTCGAGCGTGGTTCTTTCTTGGAAAGGAAGTTGGGAGGATCACTTGGCCTTGGTAGAGTTTGCTTATAATAACAGTTACCAGGCTAGCATTCGAATGGCCCCATTCGAGGCGCTTTATGGGCGAAAGTGTGTCTCCCCACTTTGCTGGGATGCAGTTGGTGGAAATTCTTTGCAGGGTCCGGATTGGGTTTAGGGGACCTTTGAGAAAGTGCAGGAGATACGGCAGAATCTCCTGGCCACCCAGAGCCGTCAGAAGAGTTATGCCGATAACAGGAGGCGGGATTTGGAATTTTCAGTGGGTGATCAAGTCCTTCTCAAGGTATCTCCAACAAAGGGTGTCGTCCGTTTTGGTACCACCGGCAAGCTTAGCCCGAGGTACATTGGTCCGTTCCCGGTGGTGGCATGGGTGGGCAGTTTGGCCTACCGTCTGGAGTTGCTGGACTCTTTGAGGGGAGTACATGACGTCTTCCATGTCTCTATGTTGCGGAAGTATCTTCATGACCCAGAGCACAAGATTGACCTGGAGCCGATTACAGTTGAGCAAGACCTGACGTTGGAGTGTCGTCCACTTCGTATACTAGACTCCTCGGAGCGGGTCATGAGGAGGAGAACCATCAGGTATGTGAAAGTTCTGTGGACAAATCAGTCCGAGCGGGAGGCAACTTGGGAACTGGAGGACCAGATACGGAAGAAGTATCCTGCGCTTTTTGAGAATACTGAAGGTAAAATGTTGTTTACTTTTTTTTTGCCTTTTTTTTCTTTTAGCGCCGTAGCTAAAAGGAGTAGATTCGGGGACGAATCCTTTTAAGGAGGGGAGAATGTGATGCCCTAGGTCTGAGAGTGATCCTAGTTCTTTTCCGTCGTGGTTGTTTCGAAAAGAGAGAAGTTTGGCCGGGAATTGATTAACTAAAGTTCATGCGACGTTTTAATATTTTTTTTTGGAGCGTCGGGCTAGAATCAGTGGGCCGAGGACAACCTGGGCCGAGGCCGGGATTTTCCTCCCCACCTCTCCCTCCCCCTTCCCCTAAGTGGGCCGGCCCACTAGCCAAGGGGGGCGCCACCCCTTTTCCCCCTAACCCTAGGCGCCTCCTCCCTCTCCCTCTCCCTCCCCTAGCAGCCACCTCTCCCTCCCCTTCCTTCCCCTACGTGGTGGCTCAAGATCCGCCGCGAATCGCGAAGGAGAAGGCGAGGAACGACTCCGTGGAGGCGTGGAGGACGAGCAGATCGCCGATTCGGGGTTCATCGCGTGTTCTTCGTGGGTTCGCAAGGGAGAACACTAGGTAAAATTCCCAAACTTTTACCTCTGTTTTACCTAGGGATTAGGAGTGTATTAGATCTGGTGGTGAGGGTTTTGGATGGATCTTGTTGGGAGAGAAGGGTAGATGTTCACGTGGTGCTGTTTCTGGAAGGGGGGATTGTGCAGCGCGGATTGTTTCGCGTTTTACGTGGCATATATTATTTTTCCTGCCAAAACCTATAACTAGAAAGTTGTAGATAACGTTGAGACCTAGCTTCTGTAATTTTTTCAGAATTTTTGGGGAAGTTTTCTGAGAGTTATCGCTGTTGCAAACCGACGAACAGAATCTGGGAACAGATTTCATCCACTGTGTTGGACGACTGTTTAGGCATATTTAACAGAGGAATTAGAATTTATGATCTTCTGGAAAGTTGTAGATCTCGTCAATATCTAGCTCCTGTAATTTTTTCATATTTTTATGTTCTGTATAAAAAAAGATACGAAAAAGAGAATGGGGGTTGCTGCTGTTCGATCCGGACAGATCGGGGTTTCGGTGTTGGAAAAGGGGAACGGGTTGTAGGAATTGCGTGTTTGAGTTGTGTGATCAATTGTGGTGTTATTACATACTGAAAATATGCTTGTACAGGTGGTGCCCCTTCTGGACGCAACTAGATCCGTCGTCTACGTCGGTAAAGGCAAGTGGAAGTAGTGTTATGGTTGAGCTATACATCGTTGTTTGCATTGCCTTCTTTATATTTAACGATGACATTAATCATACATGGTTTGATCATTTGCTAGGAAGATTGCAATAATTAGATTAGCAATGTGATGATGTGCTTTGGCTTTGAACCATGAGTAAAGAGAAGAATGATGTTGCCTATTGGTTGAATTGTCTAAATAGTTCATCTCAATGTTATTTGTTTTCTATCCATGTTATATGATGGCATGCAAATATGTGGACTCAATGTGGAAAATTATGAATGAATTCATGCATGAAGCATTAACTGCATAATCATGCATTGGAAGTTTGTCGACGCCAACAGGCGCGATCGCACAGTACAACACCGTGTGTTCCCCGAGAAAGGGCACGGTGAAGAGGATCATGGCATAAGCATATGCACAAGCATGAGCATTTTACTGAGGTTGTGGTAATCGATGTTGTGGTGTTGAATGTAAAGCATGTGGTGTGTTAAATTCTTGATGGATGTGATTATGTGTTAATTGTTCCGCTTGCTGAGATTACCCAATCTCACTGCTTGTGTTTTGTTGTTTTCAGGTAGCGTGCAAGAGACATAAGCATGAGGGGTGGGCTAGCAACACAATAAACCTTCGAATGTCTTCACAACTCCCATGAACTAGTGTTTATTTAATACATTAGCTTGCTGAATTTTATTTACACTTAGACTATTTGTTGTTATGACTAAACTTATTCTTGCTTGGTTGGTTTAGACTTGTTGTCGCTAGTATTGTTGAATTGCTTATATTCCTGTTTGAATTGCTTATCATGAAATGCTTCCGTAATGTCCTGTTTTTAGGGGAGATGCTGTCGAAATTTTCTTGTTCGATAGTTTAGTTTTAAGGGGTGTTACAGAAAGTCCACTCGCGCAGTATGGCCTACATTTTCATTTCGTGCTTCGTTTTGATACGCACGCAGCTTGCAGTGCCCGTTGGCTCCTATCGCGGGGAAATGTTTTGCACCGACCCGGATGCAACAGAAATGCATGCCGAAATGAGCTTGGGCACACATGAACTCTATTCAGGGTGTCTGCCGCAAGCTTTCTTTTTACTCGTTACGCACGAACGTGACATGTAGTACCATTTGTCGTGTAGGTTTCGCACCGACACGGATGAGCCAAAATTGCCTGCTAAAATGAGCTACGGCAGACATGAAGTCCATTCTGGTTGATTAACACTCAGCTTCATCTTATGCGTCGTTTTCTTGTGAAAATCCTTGCACGAAAATAGTACTCGTCGCGGAGGAATGTTTCACACGACTCGGAAAGATTCAAAACGCATGCCGAAATGTGCTTGGGCATATATGAAGTTCATTCGGCATGTTTGGAACAATGTTTTGTTTTTTGCACCATTCTAATACGCGTGTAGTTTACATTACCATTAGGGACCCATTGTGCATGAATGTTTCGCTTCGAGCCGGACGTACTCGAAACGCTTGCTGAAAATGGGCTAGGGCGCATATGAAGCCCATTCGGGGAGTTTGACACCGAGTTTCGTTTCGTGCATCGTTTTCATTCGGACGCAGCTTGCAGTACCCCTTGTGACCCGTCGCGGAGGGATATTTCACACTCACTCGGACGTATTCAAAGTGAATGCAGAATTGTGCTGAAATGCACAAGCGAACATCGTAAGTTAGTTCTGGGCGTTTGGCACTCAGTTTCGTTTCGTGAATCGCTTTCGATTTTTTCAGCTTAGGAACTCGTCGTTGTGGGATATTTCACGGCGAGTCGGACGGATTCGAAATGCATGCCTAAATGAGTTACAACACATGTGAATTGCATTCGGTGTGTTTGGCACCCGGCTTCATTCCGTTCACCGTTTTCGCTTCGTGCCGCAGTGCTTCATTTTGGCGTGCTAGGTTGCAGCGTGTAAGGTTCTTGCCATAACGTTCCATTTCGTGCATCATTTTCGGCGTGCGTGGTGTCTGCCACAATGTGTCATTTCGTGCATCATTTTCATTTTCGAATGGATTCACGCGTTGCCGTTGGGACGCGTCGTGCAGGAATGTTTCAGAACTACTCGAATGGATTCGATACAAATGATGAAAAGCACTAGCAAACATTATAAGTTCTTTCGGGGCGGGCGTTTGGCACTCGGTTCTGTTTCGTGCATCTGTTTCGTTTGTACTCAGCTTTTATTACCCGTGGGAACCCGTCGTGGTGGAACATTTGACACCGACTCGGACATATTCAAAATGCATGCCGAAATGAGTGTATGAATTCCACTCGATGTGTTTGGCACTCAGTTTCATCTCGTGCAACGTTTTCGAACGGGCGCCGCTTGTTGTATTCGTTCGTGCTCATCGCGCAGAAATATTTCACAACAACTCAGGCGGACTCAAAATGCATGCCGGAATGTGCTTGGGCAAATATGAAGTTCATTCGGCATGATTTGAACGAAGTTTCGTTTCGTGCACCGTTTTGGTACGCGTGTAGATTACAGTACCATTAGGGACCCATCGTGCATGAATATTTCGCATCGACTCGGAAGTACTCGAAATGCTTGTCGAAATGGGATAGGGCATATTGAAGTCCATTCGGGGAGTTTGACACCAATTTTCCTTTCGTGCATCGTTTCCGTCCGGACGCAGCTTGCAGAACACCTTGCGACCCGTGGCGGAGGGATGTTTCCACACTCACTCGGACGTATTCGAAATGAATGCAGAATCAGAAAGCAGAATGCATGGAAAGTCCACTCGCGCGATATGGCCTACATTTTCCTTTAGGTGCTTCGTTTTGATACGCACGCAGCGCTTGCGATGCCCGTTGGCTCCTATCAGCGGGAAATGTTTTGCACCGACCGGATGCAAACAGAAATGCATTCGAAATGAGCTTGGGCACACATGAACTCTATTCAGGGTGTCTGCGCAAGCTTTCTTTTTAAATACTCGTTCTAATCTGACGTGACATGTAGTACCATTTGTCGTGTAGGTTTCGCACCGACACGGATGAGCCCAAATTGCCTGCTAAAATGAGCTACGGCAGACATGAAGTCCAATTTGGTTGATTGACACTCAGCTTCATCTTATGCGTCGTTTTCTTGTGAAAATCCTTGCACGAAGACAGTACTCGTCGCGGATGAATGTTTCACACGGCTCGGAAAGATTCAAAACGCATGCCGAAATGTGCTTGGGCATATATGAAGTTCATTCGGCATGTTTGGAATAATGTTTTGTTTTTTGCACCATTCTAGTACGCGTGTAGTTTACATTACCATTAGGGACCCATTGTGCATGAATGTTTCGCTTCGAGCCGGACGTACTCGAAACGCTTGCTGAAACGGGCTAGGGCGCATATGAAGCCCATTCGGGGAGTTTAACACCGTGTTTCGATTCGTGCTTCGTTTTCATTCGGACGCAGCTTGCAGTACCCCTTGTGACCCGTCGCGGAGGGATGTTTCACACTCACTCGGACGTATTCAAAATGAATGCAGAATTGTGCTGAAACGCACAAGCGAACATCGTAAGTTAGTTCTGGGCGTTTGGCACTCAGTTTCGTTTCGTGCATCGCTTTCGATTTTTTCAGCGTAGGAACTCGTCGTTGTGGAATATTCCACGGCGACTCGAACGGATTCGAAATGCATGCCTAAATGAGTTACAACACATGTGAATTGCATTCGGTGTGTTTGGCACCCGGCTTCATTCCGTTCACCGTTTTAAACCGTGCGCAATGCTTCATTTTTGGCGTGCTAGGTTGCGGCGTGTAAGGTTCTTGCCATAACGTTCCATTTCGTGCATCATTTTCGGTGTGCGTGGTGTCGCCACAATGTGTCATTTCGCGCGTCATTTTCTTTTCGAATGGCTTCATTTGCGATGCCCGTTGGGACGCGTCGTGCAGGAATGTTTCAGACCTACTCGAATGGATTCGATACAAATGATGAAAAGCACTAGCACTAGCAAACATCATAAGTTCTTTCGGGGCGTTTGGCACTCGGTTCTGTTTCGTGCATCGGTTTCGTTTGTACTCAGCTTTTATTACCCATGGGAACCCGTCGTGGTGGAACATTTGACACCGACTCGGACATATTCAAAATGAATGTCGAAATGAGTGTATGAATTCCACTCGATGTGTTTGGCACTCAGTTTCATCTCGTGCAACGTTTTCGAACGGGCGCCGCTTGTTGTATTCGTTCGTGCTCATCGCGCAGAAATGTTTCACAACAACTCGGGCGGACTCGAAATGCATGCCGGAATGTGCTTGGGCAAATATGAAGTTCATTCGGCATGATTGGAACGAAGTTTCGTTTCGTGCACCGTTTTGGTACGCGTGTAGATTACAGTACCATTAGGGACCCATCGTGCATGAATATTTCGCATCGACTCGGACGTACTCGAAATGCTTATCGAAATGGGATAGGGCATATTGAAGTCCATTCGGGGAGTTTGACACCAATTTTCCTTTCGTGCATCGTTTCCGTCCGGACGCAGCTTGCAGAACACCTTGCGACCCGTCGCGGAGGGATGTTTCCACACTCACTCGGACGTATTCGAAATGAATGCAGAATCAGAGCAGCAATGCATGGAAAGTCCACTCGCAAGATGGCCTACATTTTCCTTTCGTGCTTCGTTTTGATACGCGACGCAGCCTTGCGCGTCCGTTGGCTCCTATCGCGGAAATGTTTTGCACCGACCGGATGCAAATGTAAATGCATGCGAAATGAGCTTGGGCACACATGAAGTCTATTCAGGTGTGTCTGCGCCAAGCTTTCTTTTCCTACTCGTTACGTACGAGCGTGACATGTAGTACCATTTGTCGTGTAGGTTTCGCACCACACGGATGAGCCCAAATTGCTTGCTAAAATGAGCTACGATTTATATGAAGTCCATTCTCGTTGATTGACACTCAGCTTCATCTTATGCGTCGTTTTCTTGTGAAAATCCTTGCACGAAACAGACTCGTCAGCGAGGAATGTTTCACACGACACGGAAAGAGTCAAAACGCATGCCAAAATGTGCTTGGGCATATATGAAGTTCATTCGGCTTGTTTGGAACAATGTTTTGTTTTTTGCACCATTCTAGTACGCGTATAGTTTACATTACCATTAGGGACCCATTGTGCATGAATGTTTCGCCGAGCCGGACGTACTCGGCAGCTTGCTGAAATGGGCTAGGCGCATATGAAGCCCATTCGGGAGTTTGACACCGAAGTTTCGTTTCGTGCATCGTTTTCATTCGGACGCAGCTTGTAGTACCCCTTGTGACCCGTCGCGGAGGGATATTTCACACTCAGTCGGACGTATTCAAAATGAATGCAGAATTGTGCTGAAATGCACAAGCGAACATCGTAAGTTAGTTCTGGGCGTTTGGCACTTTCGATTTACGTTCGCGTGCATCGCTTTCGATTTTTTCAACTTAGGAACTCGTCGTTGTGGAATATTTCACGGCGACTCGGATGGTCGAAATGCATGCCTAAATGAGTTACAACACATGTGAATTGCATTCGGTGTGTTTGGCACCGGCTTCATTCCGCTTCACCGTTTTAACCGTGCCGCAATGCTTCATTTTGGCGTGCTAGGTTGCAGCGTGTAAGGTTCTTGCCATAACGTTCCATTTCGTGCATCATTTTTGGCGTGCGTGGTGTCTGCCACAATATGTCATTTCGTGCATCATTTTCATTTTCGAATGGCTTCCGCTGCGCTGCTGTTGGGACGCTGTCGTGCGTGAATGTTTCAGACCTACTCGAATGGATTCGATACAAATGATGAAAAGCACAAGCAAACATCATAAGTTCTTTCGGCGCTTGGCACTTTTCGGTTACTGTTTTGTGCATCGGTTTCGTTTGTACTCAGCTTTTATTACCCGTGGGAACCCGTCGTGGTGGAACATTTGACACCGACTCGGACATATTCAAAATGCATGCCGAAATGAGTGGAAGCACATATGAATTCCACTCGATGTGTTTCGCACTCAATTTCATCTTGTGCAACGTTTTGAGCAAGCGCCGCTTGTTGTATTCGTTCGTGCTCATCGCGCTAAGAAATGTTTCACAACTTCGGCGGACTCGAAATGCATGCGGAATGTGCTTGGGCAAATATGAAGTTCATTCGGCATGATTGGAACGAAGTTTCGTTTAGTGCACCGCTTTTGGTGCAGCGCGTAGTTCTGCATACCATTAGGGACCCATCGTGCATGAATATTTCGCATCGACTCGGACGTGCATCGAAATGCTTGTCGAAATGGGATAGGGCATATATGAAATCAATTCGGGGAGTTTGACACCAATTTTCCTTTCGTGCATCGTTTCCGTCCAGACGCAGCTTGCAGAACACCTTGTGACCCATCGCGGAGGGATGTTTCCACACTCACTCGTCCAGTATTCGAAATGAATGCAGAACTGTAGCAGCATTGCATAGAAAGTCCACTCGCGCAGTTTGGCCTACATTTTCCTTTCGTGCATCGTTTTAATACGCGACGCAGCCTTGCGCGCCGTTGGCTCCTATCGCGGAGAAATGTTTTGCACCGACCGGATGCAAATGTAAATGCATGTCGAAATGAGCTTGGGCACACATGAACTCTATTCAGGGTGTCCGCCGCAGCTTTCTTTTCGTGACTGCTCGGGTACGAACGTGACATGTAGTACCATTTGTCGTGTAGGTTTCGCACCGACACGGATGAGCCCAAATTGCTTGCTAAAATGAGCTACGGCGGACATGAAGTCCATTCTCGTTGATTGACACTCACTTCATCTTATGCGTCGTTTTCTTGTGAAAATCCTTGCACCAAACAAGATTGTCGCGGAGGAATGTTTCACACGACTCGGAAAGAGTCAAAACGCATGCCGAAATGTGCTTGGGCATATATGAAGTTCATTCGGCTTGTTTGGAACAATGTTTTGTTTTTTGCACCATTCTAGTACGCGTGTAGTTTACATTACCATTAGGGACCCATTGTGCATGAATGTTTCGCTTCGAGCCGGACGTACTCGAAACGCTTGCTGAAATGGGCTAGGGCGCATATGAAGCCCATTCGGGGAGTTTGACACCGAGTTTCGTTTCGTGCATCGTTTTCATTCGGACGCAGCTTGCAGTACCCCTTGTGACCCGTCGCGGAGGGATATTTCACACTCACTCGGACGTATTCAAAATGAATGCAGAATTGTGCTGAAACGCACAAGCGAACATCGTAAGTTAGTTACGGGTGTTTGCTTTTCGATTTAGTTTAGTGCATCGCTTTCGATTTTTTCAGCTTAGGAACTCGCTGCGTTGTGGAATATTTCACTACGACTCTGGACGGATTCGAAATGCATGCCTAAATGAGTTACAACACATGTGAATTGCATTCGGTGTGTTTGGCACCGCTTCATTCCGTTCACCGCTGGCTTCGTGCCGCAATGTTTCATTTTGGCGTGCTAGGTTGCAGCGTGTAAGGTTCTTGCCATAACGTTACATTTCGTGCATCATTTTTGGCGTGCGTGGTGTCTGCCACAATATGTCATTTCGTGCATCATTTTCATTTTCGAATGGCTTCACTGCAGCGTTCGCTGGGACGTCGTGGCAGGAATGTTTCAGACCTACTCGAATGGATTCGATACAAATGATGAAAAGCACTAGCAAACATCATAAGTTCTTTCGGGCGTTTGGCACTCGGTTCGCTTCGTGCATCGGTTTCGTTTGTATTCAGCTTTTATAACCCGTGGGAACCCGTCGTGGTGGAACATTTGACACCGACTCGGACATATTCAAAATGCATGCCGAAATGAGTGGAAGCACATAGGAATTCCACTCGAGGGGTTTGGCACTCAGTTTCATCTCGCAACGTTTTGAACGGCGCCGCTTGTTGTATTCGTTCGTGCTCATCGCGCAGAAATGTTTCCACAACTCGGACGGACTCGAAATGCATGCCGTAATGTGCTTGGGCAAACATGAAGTTCATTCGGCATGATTGGAACGGTTTCGTTCGTGCACCGCTTTTGGTACGCGTGTAGTTTACCATTACCATTAGGGACCCATCGTGCATGATATATTTCATCGACTCGGACGTGCATCGAAATGCTTGTCGAAATGGGATAGGGCATATATGAAGTCCATTCGGGAGTTTGACACCAATTTTCCTTTCGTGCATCGTTTCCGTCCGACGCAGCCTTGCGAGAACACTTTGCGACCCGTCGCGGAGGGATGTTTCCACACTCACTCGGACGTATTCGAAATGAATGCAGAATCAGAGCAGCAATGCATGGAAAGTCCACTCGCCTTGATTTGGCCTACATTTTCCTTTCGTGCATCGTTTTGATACGCACGCAGCTTTGCAAAGCGTTGGCTCCTATCGCGGGAAATGTTTTGCACCGACCGGATGCAACAGAAATGCATGCCGAAATGAGCTTGGGCACACATGAACTCTATTCAGGGTGTCTGCGCCGCAAGCTTTCTTTTCGCACTCGCTCGTTGCACGAACGTGACATGTAGTACCATTTGTCGTGTAGGTTTCGCACCGACACGGATGAGCCCAAATTGCCTGCTAAAATGAGCTACGGCAAACATGAAGTCCATTCTGGTTGATTAACACTCAGCTTCATCTTATGCGTCGTTTTCTTGTGAAAATCCTTGCACGAAAACAGTACTCGTCGCGGAGGAATGTTTCACACGACTCGGAAAGATTCAAAACGCATGCCGAAATGTGCTTGGGCATATATGAAGTTCATTCGGCATGTTTGGAACAATGTTTTGTTTTTTGCACCATTCTAGTACGCGTGTAGTTTACATTACCATTAGGGACCCATTGTGCATGAATGTTTCGCTTCGAGCCGGACGTACTCGAAACGCTTGCTGAAATGGGCTAGGGCGCATATGAAGCCCATTCGGGGAGTTTGACACCGAGTTTCGTTTCGTGCATCGTTTTCATTCGGACGCAGCTTGTAGTACCCCTTGTGACCCGTCGCGGAGGGATATTTCACACTCACTCGGACGTATTCAAAGTGAATGCAGAATTGTGCTGAAATGCACAAGCGAACATCGTAAATTAGTTCTGGGCATTTGGCACTCAGTTTCGTTTCATGAATCGCTTTCGATTTTTTCAGCTTAGGAACTCGTCGTTGTGGAATATTTCACGGCGACTCGGACGGATTCGAAATGCATGCCTAAATGAGTTACAACACATGTGAATTGCATTCGGTGTGTTTGGCACCCGGCTTCATTCCGTTCACCGTTTTCGCTCGTGTCGTTAGCAATGTTTCATTTTGGCGCATAGGTTGCAACGTGTAAGGTTCTTGCCATAATGTTCCATTTCGTGCATCATTTTCGGCGTGTGGTGTTTGCCACAATGTGTCATTTAATTGCATCATTTTCATTTTCGAATGGCTTCCGGTGAAGTGCCGTTGGGGACGCTGGCCAGGAGGAATGTTTCAGACCTACTCGAATGGATTCGATACAAATGATGAAAAGCACTAGCAAACATCATAAGTTCTTTCCGGCGTTTGGCACTTCGGTTCTGTTTGTGCATCGGTTTCGTTTGTATTCAGCTTTATTACCCGTGGGAACCCGTCAGGTGGAACATTTGACACCGACTCGGACATATTCAAAATGCATGCCGAAATGAGTGGAAGCACATATGAATTCCACTCGATGTGTTTGGCACTCGGTTTCATCTCGTGCAAGCGTTTTCGAGCGGCGCCGCTTGTTGTATTCGTCGTGCTCATCGCGAAGAAATATTTCACAACAACTCAGGCGGACTCGAAATGCATGCCGGAATGTGCTTGGGCAAATATGAAGTTCATTCGGCATGATTTGAACGGTTTCGCTTTCGTGCACCGTTTTGGTACGCAGCGTGTAGATTCACAGTACCATTAGGGACCCATCGTGCATGATATATTTCGCATCGACTCGGACGTACTCAAATGCTTGTCGAAATGGGATAGGGCATATATGAAGTCCATTCGGGAGTTTGACACCAATTTTCCTTTCGTGCATCGCTTCCGTCCTGGACGCAGCTTGCGTAACACCTTGCGACCCGTGGCGAGGGATGTTTCCACACTCACTCGGACGTATTCAAATGAATGCGTAATCAGAGCAGCAATGCATGGAAAGTCCACTCGCAGCTTTGGCCTACATTTTCCTTTCGTGCATCGCTTGATACGCGACGCAGCCTTGCAAAGCGTCGCTGGCACCTATCGCGGAGAAATGTTTTGCACCGACCGGATGCAACAGTAAATGCATTCGAAATGAGCTTGGGCACACATGAACTCTATTCAGGGTGTCTGCCGCAGCTTTCTTTTCGCACTCGTTAGTACGAACGCGTGACATGTAGTACCATTTGTCGTGTAGGTTTCGCACCGACACGGATGAGCCCAAATTGCTTGCTAAAATGAGCTACGGCGGACATGAAGTCCATTCTCGTTGATTGACACTCAGCTTCATCTTATGCGTCGCTTTCTTGTGAAAATCCTTGCACCAAACAGTACTTCGTCGCGGAGGAATGTTTCACACGACTCGGAGATTCAAAACGCATGCCGAAATGTGTGCTTGGGCATATATGAAGTTCATTCGGCATGTTTGGAACAATGTTTTGTTTTTTGCACCATACGAATACGCGTGTAGTTTACAATACCAGTAGGGAACCATTGTGCATGAATATTTCGCCGAGCGGACGTATCGAAATGCTTTGCTGAAACGGGCTAGGGCGCATATGAAGCCCATTCGGGAGTTTGACATCGAGTTTCGCTTTCGTGCATCGTTTTCATTCGGTCGCAGCTTGCAGTACCCCTTGTGACCCGTCGCTGAGAGATGTTTCACACTCACTCGGACGTTTTCAAATTGAATGCAGAATTGTGCTTAAACGCACAAGCGAACTTCGTAAGTTAATTCTCGGTGTTTGGCACTCGGTTCGTTCGCGCATCGCTTTCGATTTTTCAGCTTAGGAACTCGTCGCTGTGGAATATTCCACGGCGACTTCGGACGGATTCGAAATGCATGCCTAAATGAGTTACAACATATATGAATTGCATTCGGTGTGTTTGGCACCGGCTTCATTCCGCTCAATCGTTTTCGCTTTCGTGCGCAATGTTTCATTTTGGCGTGGTAGGTTGCAGCGTGTAAGGTGCTTGCCATAATGTTCCATTTCGCATCATTTTCGGTTTGCGCGTGGTGTTTGCCACAATGTGTCATTTCGCGTGCATCATTTTCATTTTCGAATGGCTTCATTGCAGTTGCCGCTGGGACGCCGTCGTGGGAATGTTTCAGACCTACTCGAATGGATTCGATACAAATGATGAAAAGCACTAGCAAACATCATAAGTTCTTTCGGGTGTTTGGCTTTTCGGTTCCGCTTTCGTGCATCGGTTTCGCTTTGTATTCAGCTTTTATTACCCGTGGGAACCCGTCGTGGTGGAACATTTGACACCGACTCGGACATATTCAAAATGCATGCGAAATGAGTGGAAGCACATATGAATTCCACTCGATGTGTTTGGCACTCGTTTCATCTCGTGCAACGTTTTGAATCGGGCGCCGCTTGTTGTATTCGTCGTGCTCATCGCGAAGAAATGTTTCACAACAACTCGGACGGACTCAAATGCATGGCGGAATGTGCTTGGGCAAATATGAAGTTCATTCGGCATGATTGGAACGAAGTTTCATTTCGTGCACCGTTTTGGTACGCGTGTCGTTCACCGTACCATTAGGGCCCCATCGTGCATGATATATTTCGTGATCGACTCGGACGTACTCGAAATGCTTGTCGAAATGGGATAGGGCATATATGAAGTCCATTCGGGAGTTTGACACCAATTTTCCTTTCGTGCATCAAGCTCCGTCCTGACGCAGCTTGCAGAACACCTTGCGACCGTCGCGAGGGATGTTTCCACACTCACTCGGACGTGATTCAAATGAATGCGAATCAGAGCAGCAATGCATGGAAAGTCCACTCGCTGATTTGGCCTACATTTTCCTTTCGTGCATCGTTTTGATACGCACGCAGCCTTGCGATACCGTTGGCACCTATCGCGGAGAAATGTTTTGCACCGACCGGATGCAACGTAAATGCATGCGAAATGAGCTTGGGCACACATGAACTCTATTCAGGGTGTCTGCCGCAAGCTTTCTTTTCGCACTCGATTAGCACGAACGTGACTTGTAGTACCATTTGTCGTGTAGGTTTCGCACCGACACGGATGTGCCCAAATTGCTTGCTAAAATGAGCTACGGCAGACATGAAGTCCATTCTCGTTGATTGACACTCAGCTTCATCTTATGCGTCGTTTTCTTGTGAAAATCCTTGCACCATAACAAGACTCATGCGGAGGAATGTTTCACACGACTTAGAAAGATTCAAAACGCATGCCGAAATGTGCTTGGGCATATATGATGTTCATTCGACATGTTTGGAACAATGTTTTGTTTTGTGCACCATTCTAGTACGCGTGTAGTTTACATTACCATTTGGGACCCATTGTGCATGAATGTTTCGCTTCGAGCCGGACGTGCTCGAAATGCTTCTGCTGAAACGGGCTAGGGCGCATATGAAGCCCATTCGGGAGTTTGACACCGAGTTTCGTTTCGTGCATCGTTTTCAT
This sequence comes from Rhipidocladum racemiflorum, assembly GCA_036346355.1. NCBI lineage: Eukaryota > Viridiplantae > Streptophyta > Magnoliopsida > Poales > Poaceae > Rhipidocladum > Rhipidocladum racemiflorum. Next base: position 347,943 of record JAYEVF010000038.1, read on the forward strand.
TCGGACGCAAATTGCAATACCTTGTGACCGTCATGAGGGATGTTTCACACTCACTCGGACGTATTCAAAATGAATGCGAATTGTGCAAACGCACAGCGAACATCGTAAGTTAATTCTGGTGTTTGGCACTCGGGCCGCTTTCGTGCATCGCTTTCGATTTTTCAGCTTAGGAACTCGTCGTTGTGGAATATTCCATGGCGACTCGGACGGATTCGAAATGCATGCCTAAATGAGTTACAACACATATGAATTGCATTCGGTGTGTTTGGCACCCGCTTCATTCCGTTCACTGCGTTTCGCTGCGTACGCAATGTTTCATTTTGGCGTGCTAGGCTGCAACGTGTAAGGTGCTTGCCATAATGTTCCATTTCGTGCATCATTTTCGGCGTGCGTGGTGTTTGCCACAATGTGTCATTTTGTGCATCATTTTCATTTTCGAATGGCTTCGCTGCGTGCCCGCTGGGACGCGCCGTGGAGGAATGTTTCAGACCTACTCGAATGGATTCGATACAAATGATGAAAAGCACTAGCAAACATCATAAGTTCTTTCGGGTGTTTGGCACTCGGTTCGCTTTCGTGCATCGGTTTCGCTTTGTATTCAGCTTTATTAACCGTAGGAACCCGTCGTGGTGGAACATTTGACACCGACTCGGACATATTCAAAATGCATGCCGAAATGAGTGGAAGCACATATGAATTCCACTCGATGTGTTTGGTACTCGATTTCATCTCGTGCAACGTTTTGAGCGGCGCCGCTTGTTGTATTCGTCGTGCTCATCGCGAAGAAATGTTTCACAACAACTCGGATGGACTCGAAATGCATGCCGGAATGTGCTTGGGCAAATATGAAGTTCATTCGGCATGATTGGAACGAAGTTTCCTTTCGCGGCACCGCTTTGGCACGCTGCGTGTAGTTTACAAGCACCATTAGGGACCCATCGTGCATGATATATTTCGTGATCGACTGACGTACTCGAAATGCTTGTCGAAATGGGATAGGGCATATATGAAGTCCATTCGGGAGTTTGACACCAATTTTCCTTTCGTGCATCGCTTCCGTCCTGACGCAGCTTGCGTAACACCTTGCGACCGTCATGAGGGATGTTTCCACACTCACTCGGACGTATTCGAAATGAATGCAGAATCAGAGCAGCAATGCATGGAAAGTCCACTCGCGCTTTGGCCTACATTTTCCTTTCGTGCATCGTTTTGATACGCGACGCAGCTTGCGCAGTACCGTTGGCACCTAACGCGGAGAAATGTTTTGCACCGACCCAGATGCAACAGAAATGCATGCCGAAATGAGCTTGGGCACACATGAACTCTATTCAGGGTGTCTGCCGCAAGATTTCTTTTCGTACTCGTTCTGGTACGAACGTGACTTGTAGTACTAGTTGTCGTGTAGGTTTCGCACCGACACGGATGAGCCCAAATTGCTTTCTAAAATGAGGTACGACAGAAATGAAGTCCATTCTGGTTGATAGACACTCAGCTTCATCTTATGCGTCGTTTTCTTCTGAAAATCCTTGCACCATACAGTACTCATCGCGGAGGAATGTTTCACACGACTCGGAAAGATTCAAAACGCCTGCCGAAATGTGCTTGGGCATATATGAAGTTCATTCGGCATGTTTAAAAAAATGTTTTGTTTTTGTCACCATTCTAGTACGCGTGTAGTTTACATTACCATTAGGGGCCCATTGTGCATGAATGTTTCGCTTCGAGCCGGACGGACTTGAAACGCTTGATGAAACGGGCTAGGGCGCATATGAAGCCCATTCGGGGAGTTTGACACCGAGTTTCGTTTCGTGCATCGTTTTCATTCGAACGCAGCTTGCAATATCCCTTGTGACCCGTCGCGGAGGGATGTTTCACACTCACTCAGACGTATTCAAAATGAATGCAGAATTGTGTTGAAACGCACAAGCGAACATCGTAAGTCAATTCTGAGCGTTTGGCACACAGTTTCGTTTCGTGCATCGCTTTCGATTTTTTCAGCTTAGGAACTCGTCGTTGTGGAATATTTAACAGCGACTCGGACGGATTCGAAATGCGTGCCTAAATGAGTTACAACACATGTGAATTGCATTCAGTGTGTTTGGCACCGGCTTCATTTCGCTCACCGCTTTCGCTTCGTGTCGCAATGTTTCATTTTGGCGTGCTAGGTTGCAGCGTGTAAGGTGCTTGCCATAATGTTCCATTTCGTGCATCATTTTCGCCGTGCGTGGTGTTTGCCACAATGTGTCATTTCATGCATCATTTTCATTTTCGAATGGCTTCCGCCGAAGTGCGCTGGGACGCTGGCCGTGGAGGAATGTTTCAGACCTACTCGAATGGATTCGATACAAATGATGAAAAGCACTAGCAAACATCATAAGTTCTTTCAGGCTGTCTGGCATTCGGTTCTGTTTCGTGCATCGGTTTCGTTTGTATTCAGCTTTTATTAACCGTGGGAACCCGTCGTGGTGGAACATTTGACACCGACTCGGACATATTCAAAATGCATGCCGAAATGAGTGGAAGCACATATGAATTCCACTCGATGTGTTTCGCACTCGCTTCATCTCGTAACGCGTTTTGAGCAGGCGACGCTTGTTGTATTCGCTCGTACTCATCGCTAAGAAATGTTTCACAACAACTCGGATGGACTCGAAATGCATGGCGGAATGTGCTTGGGCAAATATAAAGTTCATTCGGCATGATTGGAACGGTTTCATTTCGTGCACCGCTTTGGTACAGCGTGTAGTTTACAGATACCATTAGGGACCCATCGCATCATGAATATTTCGCATCGACTTCGGACGTACTCGAAATGCTTGTCGAAATGGGATAGGGCATATATGAAGTCCATTCGGGAGTTTGACACCAATTTTCCTTTCGTGCATCGCTTCCGTCCGACGCAGCTTGCAGAACACCTTGCGACCGTCATGAGGGATGTTTCGCACTCACTCGGACGTATTCAAAATGAATGCAGAACAGCAGCAGCAATGCATGGAAAGTCCACTCGCGCAGTTTGGCCTACATTTTCCTTTCGTGCATCGTTTTGATACGCACGCAGCTTGCAGTACCCGTTGGCACCTATCGCGGAGAAATGTTTTGCACCGACCCGGATGCAACAGAAATGCATGCCGAAATGAGCTTGGGCACACATGAACTCTATTCACGGTGTCTGCCGCAAGCTTTCTTTTCGTACTCGTTCTGGCACGAACGTGACTTTAATTACCATTTGTCGTGTAGGTTTCGCACCGAAACGGATGAGCCCAAATTGCTTGCTAAAATGAGCTACGGCAGACATGAAGTCCATTCTGGTTGATTGACACTCAGCTTCACCTTATGCGTTGTTTTCTTGTGAAAATCCTTGCACCACACCATACAGTACTCGTCGCGGAGGATTGTTTCACACGACTCGGAAAGATTCAAAACGCGTGCCGAAATGTGCTTGGGCATATATGAAGTTCATTCGGCATATTTGGAACAATGTTTTGTTTTTTGCACCATTCTAGTACGCGTGTATTTTACATTACCATAAGGGACCCATTGTGCATGAATGTTTCGGTTCGAGCCGGACGTACTCGAAATGCTTGCTGAAATGGGCTAGGTCGCATGTGAAGCCCATTCGGGGAGTTTGACACCGAGTTTCGTTTCGTGCATCGTTTTCATTCGGACGCAGCTTGCAGTACCCCTTGTGAACCGTCACGGTGGGATGTTTCGCACTCACTCGGACGTATTCAAAATGAATGCAGAATTGTGCTGAAACGCACAAGCGAACATCGTAAGTTAATTCTGGGTGTTTGGCACTCAGTTTCGTTTCGTGCATCGCTTTCGATTTTTTCAGCTTAGGAACTCGTCGTTGTGGAATATTTCACGGCGACTCGGACGGATTCGAAATGCATGCCTAAATGAGTTACAACACATATGAATTGCAATCGGTGTGTTTGGCACCCGGCTTCATTTCGTTCACCGTTTTCGCTTTCGCGGTCGCAATGTTTCATTTTGGCGTGCTAGGTTGCAGCGTGTAAGGTGCTTGCCATAATGTTCCATTTCGTGCATCATTTTCGGCGTGCGTGGTGTTTGCCACAATGTGTCATTTCGTGCATCATTTTCATTTTCGAATGGCTTCCGCTGCAGTGCCCGTTGGGACGCGTCGTGGAGGAATGTTTCAGACCTACTCGAATGGATTCGATACAAATGATGAAAAGCACTAGCAAACATCATAAGTTCTTTCGGGGTGTTTGGCACTCGGTTCCGTTTCATGCATCGGTTTCGTTTGTATTCGGCTTTTATTACCCGTGCGAACCCGTCGCGGTGGAACATTTGACACCGACTCGGACATATTCAAAATGCATGCCGAAATGAGTGGAAGCACATATGAATTCCACTCAATGTGTTTGGCACTCAGTTTCATCTCGTGCAACGTTTTCGAACGGGCGCTGCTTGTTGTATTCGTTCGTACTCATCGCGAAGAAATGTTTCACAACAACTCGGATGGACTCGAAATGCATGCCGGAATGTGCTTGGGCAAATATGAAGTTCATTCGGCATGATTGGAACGAAGTTTCATTTCGTGCACCGTTTTGGTACGCGTGTAGTTTACAGTACCATTAGGGACCCATCGTGCATGAATATTTCGCATCGACTCGGACGTACTCGAAATGCTTGTCGAAATGGGATAGGGCATATATGAAGTCCATTCGGGGAGTTTGACACCAATTTTCCTTTCGTGCATCGTTTCCGTCCGGACGCAGCTTGCAGAACACCTTGCGACCCGTCGCGGAGGGATGTTTCCACACTCACTCGGACGTATTCGAAATGAATGCAGAACTGTAGCAGCAATGCATGGAAAGTCCACTCGCGCAGTTTGGCCTACATTTTCCTTTCGTGCATCGTTTTGATACGCACGCAGCTTGCTGTACCCGTTGGCACCTATCGCGGAGAAATGTTTTGCACCGACCCGGATGCAACAGAAATGCATGCCGAAATGAGCTTGGGCACACATGAACTCTATTCACGGTGTCTGCCGCAAGCTTTCTTTTCGTACTCGTTCTGGCACGAACGTGACTTGTAGTACCATTTGTCGTGTAGGTTTCGCACCGACACGGATGAGCCCAAATTGCTTGCTAAAATGAGCTACGGCAGACATGAAGTCCATTCTGGTTGATTGACACTCAGCTTCATCTTATGCGTCGTTTTCTTGTGAAAATCCTTGCACCATACAGTACTCGTCGCGGAGGAATGTTTCACACGACTCGGAAAGATTCAAAACGCGTGCCGAAATGTGCTTGGGCATATATGAAGTTCATTCGGCATATTTGGAACAATGTTTTGTTTTTTGCACCATTCTAGTACGCGTGTAGTTTACATTACCATTAGGGACCCATTGTGCATGAATGTTTCGGTTCGAGCCGGACGTACTCGAAATGCTTGCTGAAACGGGCTAGGGCGCATGTGAAGCCCATTCGGGGAGTTTGACACCGAGTTTCGTTTCGTGCATCGTTTTCATTCGGACGCAGCAAGTACCCCTTGTGGCCCGTCGCGGAGGGATGTTTCGCACTCACTCGGACGTATTCAAAATGAATGCAGAATTGTGCTGAAACGCACAAGCGAACATCGTAAGTTAATTCTGGGTGTTTGGCACTCAGTTTCGTTTCGTGCATCGCTTTCGATTTTTTCAGCTTAGGAACTCGTCGTTGTGGAATATTTCACGGCGACTCGGACGGATTCGAAATGCATGCCTAAATGAGTTACAACACATATGAATTGCAATCGGTGTGTTTGGCACCCGGCTTCATTTCGTTCACCGTTTTCGTTTCGTGCCGCAATGTTTCATTTTGGCGTGCTAGGTTGCAACGTGTAAGGTGCTTGCCATAATGTTCCATTTCGTGCATCATTTTCGGCGTGCGTGGTGTTTGCCACAATGTGTCATTTCATGCATCATTTTCATTTCGAATGGCTTCCGCTGCAGTGCCCGTTGGGACGCGTCGTGGAGGAATGTTTCAGACCTACTCGAATGGATTCGATACAAATGATGAAAAGCACTAGCAAACATCATAAGTTCTTTCGGGGTGTCTGGCACTCGGTTCTGTTTCGTGCAACGGTTTCGTTTGTATTCAGCTTTTATTAACCGTGGGAACCCGTCGTGGTGGAACATTTGACACCGACTCGGACGTATTCAAAATGCATACCGAAATGAGTGGAAGCACATATGAATTCCACTCGATGTGTTTCGCACTCAGTTTCATCTCGTGCAACGTTTTCGAACGGGCGACGCTTGTTGTATTCGTTCGTACTCATCGCGAAGAAATGTTTCACAACAACTCGGATGGACTCGAAATGCACGCCGGAATGTGCTTGGGCAAATATAAAGTTCATTCGGCATGATTGGAACGAAGTTTCCTTTCGTGCACCGTTTTGGTACGCGTGTAGTTTACAGTACCATTAGGGACCCATCGTGCATGAAGAATATTTCGCATCGACTCGGACGTACTCGAAATGCTTGTCGAAATGGGATAGGGCATATATGAAGTCCATTCGGGGAGTTTGACACCAATTTTCCTTTCGTGCATCGTTTCCGTCCGGACGCAGCTTGCAGAACACCTTGCGACCCGTCGCGGAGGGATGTTTCCACACTCACTCGGACGTATTCGAAATGAATGCAGAACTGTAGCAGCAATGCATGGAAAGTCCACTCGCGCAGTTTGGCCTACATTTTCCTTTCGTGCATCGTTTTGATACGCACGCAGCTTGCAGTACCCGTTGGCACCTATCGCGGAGAAATGTTTTGCACCGACCCGGATGCAACAGAAATGCATGCCGAAATGAGCTTGGGCACACATGAACTCTATTCACGGTGTCTGCCGCAAGCTTTCTTTTCGTACTCGTTCTGGCACGAACGTGACTTGTAGTACCATTTGTCGTGTAGGTTTCGCACCGACACGGATGAGCCCAAATTGCTTGCTAAAATGAGCTACGGCAGACATGAAGTCCATTCTGGTTGATTGACACTCAGCTTCATCTTATGCGTCGTTTTCTTGTGAAAATCCTTGCACCATACAGTACTCGTCACGGAAGAATGTTTCACACGACTCGGAAAGATTCAAAACGCATGCCGAAATGTGCTTGGGCATATATGAAGTTCATTCGGCATGTTTGGAACAATGTTTTGTTTTTTGCACCATTCTAGTACGCGTGTAGTTTACATTACCATTAGGGACCCATTGTGCATGAATGTTTCGCTTCGAGCCGGACGTACTCGAAACGCTTGCTGAAACGGGCTAGGGCGCATATGAAGCCCATTCGGGGAGTTTGACACCGAGTTTCGTTTCGTGCATCGTTTTCATTCGGACGCAGCTTGCAGTACCCCTTGTGACCCGTCGCGGAGGGATGTTTCACACTCACTCGGACGTATTCAAAATGAATGCAGAATTGTGCTGAAACGCACAAGCGAACATCGTAAGTTAATTCTGAGCGTTTGGCACTCAGTTTCGTTTCGTGCATCGCTTTCGATTTTTTCAGCTTAGGAACTCGTCGTTGTGGAATATTTCACGGCGACTCAGACGGATTCTAAATGCATGCCTAAATGAGTTACAACACATGTGAATTGCATTCGGTGTGTTTGGCACCCGGCTTCATTCCGTTCACCGTTTTCGCTTCGTGCCGCAATGTTTCATTTTGGCGTGCTAGGTTGCAGCGTGTAAGGTGCTTGCCATAATGTTCCATTTCGTGCATTATTTTCGGCGTGTGTGGTGTTTGCCACAATGTGTCATTTCATGCATCATTTTCATTTTCGAATGGCTTCCGCTGTAGTGCCCGTTGGGAAGCGTCGTGGAGGAATGTTTCAGACCTACTCGAATGGATTCGATACAAATGATGAAAAGCACTAGCAGACATCATAAGTTCTTTCGGGGTGTTTGGCACTCGGTTGTGTTTCGTGCATCGGTTTCGTTTGTATTCAGCTTTTATTACCCGTGGGAACGCGTCATGGTGGAACATTTGACACTGACTCGGACATATTCAAAATGCATGCCGAAATGAGTGGAAGCACATATGAATTCCACTCGATGTGTTTGGCACTCAGTTTCATCTCGTAACGTTTTGAGCAGGCGCCGCTTGTTGTATTCGTCACACTCATCGCGCAGAAATGTTTCACAACAACTCGGGCGGACTCGAAATGCATGCCGGAATGTGCTTGGGCAAATATGAAGTTCATTCGGCATGATTGGAACGAAGTTTCATTTCGTGCACCGTTTTGGTACGCGTGTAGTTTACAGTACCATTAGGGACCCATCGTGCATGAATATTTCGCATCGACTCGGACGTACTCGAAATGCTTGTCGAAATGGGATAGGGCATATATGAGACGCAGCTTGCAGAACACCTTGCGACCCGTCGCGGAGGGATGTTTCCACACTCACTCGGACGTATTCGAAATGAATGCAGAACTGTAGCAGCAATGCATGGAAAGTCCACTCGCGCAGTTTGGCCTACATTTTCCTTTCGTGCTTCGTTTTGATACGCACGCAGCTTGCAGTGCCCGTTGGCACCTATCGCGGGGAAATGTTTTGCACCGACCCGGATGCAACAGAAATGCATGCCGAAATGAGCTTGGGCACACATGAACTCTATTCAGGGTGTCTGCCGCAAGCTTTCTTTTCGTACTCGTTCTGGCACGAACGTGACTTGTAGTACCATTTGTCGTGTAGGTTTCGCACCGACACGGATGAGCCCAAATTGCTTGCTAAAATGAGCTACGGCAGACATGAAGTCCATTCTGGTTGATTGACACTCAGCTTCATCTTATGCGTCGTTTTCTTGTGAAAATCCTTGCACCATACAGTACTCGTCGCGGAGGAATGTTTCACACGACTCGAAAAGATTCAAAACGCATGCCGAAATGTGCTTGGGCATATATGAAGTTCATTCGGCATGTTTGGAACAATGTTTTGATTTTGCACCATTCTAGTACGCGTGTAGTTTACATTACCATTAGGGACCCATTGTGCATGAATGTTTCGCTTCGAGCCGGACGTACTCGAAACACTTGCTGAAACGGGCTAGGGCGCATATGAAGCCCATTCGGGGAGTTTGACACCGAGTTTCGTTTCGTGCATCGTTTTCATTCGGACGCAGCTTGCAGTACTTTGTGACCCGTCACGGAGGGATGTTTCACACTCACTCGGACGTATTCAAAATGAATGCAGAATTGTGCTGAAACGCAGCCAACATCGTAAGTTAATTCTGGGTGTTTGGCACTCAGTTTCGTTTCGTGCATCGCTTTCGATTTTTTCAGCTTAGGAACTCGTCGGTGTGGAATATTTCACGGCGACTCGGACGGATTCGAAATGCATGCCTAAATGAGTTACAACACATATGAATTGCGTTCGGTGTGTTTGGCACCCGGCTTCATTCCGTTCACCGTCTTCGTTTCGTGCCGCAATGTTTCATTTTGGCGTGGTAGGTTGCAGCGTGTAAGGTGCTTGCCATAATGTTCCATTTCGCGCATCATTTTCGGCGTGCGTGGTGTTTGCCACATGTGTCATTTTGATGAGACCATGCTCATCATGGACAGAACTAACACTGCATACATATGGTCATCACCAAGTATTGCTACAGTTATATCAACTGCATGGTTTCATCGACCCCCACCTTGGCCAGGACCATTAAGTTGGCGACACTTCACGGCATCCTCTACTGATACAACTACTACGATGGATCCATCTACATGGCTTTATCGACCCCCACCTTGGCCATCCTTCTACATCTTCGTCGGTTCAAGGACCATTGACTCGAGCTCGATCCCGTCAAATGAATTATCAGATCTAAAGACAAACTTGGGAGAAGATGATGAACTTGAGTCGAGGACGACTCAAATGCAAGAAGGGGAGGATGATGAGGACATCACTACCATGCATACGGCCATGCCTACAAACCCAATTGAAGCCAACAATGTAATACAAGGGCCAATTACTCGAGCTCGCGCACGTCAATTCAATTACCAGGTGAATGCGTTCTTCGGGTTGCATACAAATAATTTAATGAATGGAATGCTATTTAATCCTTGTGATGATTTTATTGTCCTTAGGAACCAAGGAGAAGGACTCCCAAACGTCAAGCATGAAGCCAATTCTTCCGGTGCACAAGTTCAACTCGGATTCGGCCTCCGGGACAGCACCTACTTCAAATGACCATAACTTTCGATCCACAAGGGTGTTTGAGGTCTATGAGTACTAGTTTGAAAGGTTTCGACGTCCTCTTTCCAACGGATCCGGCCCCACCTCTAAATTCCTTACGAGTCAACGGGAATCTGCAAAACAAGTTCAACTCGGATTCGGCCTCCGGGACAGCACCAACTTCAAACGACCATAACTTTTGATCCACAAGGGTGTTTGAGGTCTATGAGTACTGGTTTGAAAGGTCTCGTCGTCCTCTTTCCAACGGATCCGGCCCCACCTCCAAATTCCTTACGAGTCAACGGGAATCTGCAAAACAAGTTCGGTCATCTTTCCAAATCCGAGTCAAACTAGGAATAGGAGTCCTATTCGGCCATGGAAGTGTTTTGGACGCCCCAAGCCTGGTTTTGGCCTCCTATTTCTCCTATAAATAGCTAGGGAGTCCCCCAAAATAACTTGGGTTTTGGTTATTTGATAGTTTAGCCTTTTGCTACTATTTGAGTCTTTTAGACGTGCTCAACAGCCGCCTAACAAGCTCCTTGTATCGAACCCCAACTTTTCAATACTTCCTCTATATTTGCAATTTTAGATTGCTTTTGCCTTGTTCTTGCTTGTTCTTCGATTGCTTGCAGGAATTGATCTTCGTGATCAGGTTGATCGTGCCCACGGCAAGGTCAATAACCATCTGGAGTTGGTTTAGCGATTGCTAAGGCGCATCGTCGTTATGCGTTGTAGTCGGATCGCCAAAGTCGTCTCCACCCAAATCGAAGGTTATCATTCTCATCGAAAGATCGACACCCAGTGTTACATCAAGTGGTATCGAGCTTCAGTTGATCGGTGAGAATATCAGTGCCTTAGGTTAGTTTTTGATTTCTGTCCTAAATTGAAAACTACTCCACAAAAATTCAACCTTTAGTTTCAATCTGTTATTTTAGTGAGTTTTGTTAGGTTTTGATCCATTAGAGTCCATGTTTTAGTTGCTGATCTTTCCTTTCCTTCGCGTAGCTTCAATTCTTCAATTCTGTCCAGTTTGGTATTTCAAGCATAACTTTCACATACAAACTCCAATTTATGTGTTCTTGCACTCTATTGAAAGCTGAGGATATAAGCTTCAATTCCTTCCATAGTCAACCAATCAAAATCGGTGATCTTCAAACATTAATCTAGGCGACAAGTTTGCTGCCCTAGAAAAACATCACTACACCTACCTTTGGGAACCAATTCATCCTTTGTGAACACTTTGATCCTATTTGAGACTAGCTTGTTGATATTGCTTAGGGCTGCTCTACTTGATACATTGCACAATCTTCAGTTATCATATCATATTATCTTGTGACACCAAGTTAGGGATTCCAAAACTTTGTTCATACTAGTGTTGGCCGAAAGTCACCAAAAGAAAGAAAAGAGAAAGAGCCAAAAGGCTAAAAAAAAAAAAGGAAAAGAAAATTGTGGCGGTCACACTACATTGAGCAAACCCTAATTTGTGTTTGTTACTTTTATATTGTGCAATTTATTAATTAGTGAGCAATCTTGTGCCTTTTTACTTTCTCAAAGCAATAAGTTAGCGTCTCTCTACGACTTATGCAATAGAGCTTTTGGTGCATCACTTATATTTTATAGCTCATTCCTTGATTGCACAAGTGCCATTATCTTTGCGTGTGTGTTGCCTTCAAATTCACTTATATCTTTGAGATCGGCAACTAGGGCTTGTGAATTCTAGTTTGGATCATTACTTATCATTACAATAACTAGAATTATCAGATTGCATAGGAAATAAATATTGCCTATCCAAGCTCCACATCCAACCTCGTACATTTGTTCGGTCCCTTGGCAATCGCTTTATCCAAGCTTCGAGAACTTTTGACCACGCCAACGGCCGTCAACACTTGCTGCATGTAAGAACTTGTAAGAGCTTTGGTTATAGGCTTGAATGTTGAGAGAATTGCCACCACCTCCTTGTAGTTGATAGGAACATTATACTTGTTATATTGTTTTCTTGTCTTCTACTAACCATGTTAGGTGATGAGGATTCGATGCATCACTCTCCACGCGCAAAGGGAATTGTTGCTAGAATGTCACTGCAAGAAGACCGCCTCCGGTCTATCGAGACCACTCAGAGAGTTGCTAACACTAATCTTGCTACTATTTTGTCTAGACTTGATACGCTTGCAGGTACTGCCCCCGGAACTTCCAATCCTCTACCTCATCTTCTAAGTAACAAAAATGGCATACTACATGCTCAGGTACATGTTGATGATGATTCCCTAGATAAGGTTAAATTCGCCATTCCACCTTTTAATGGTCATTATGATCCTGATGCCTATATTAATTGGGAGATAGCAGTAGACAAAGAATTTGGCAAGTATGATTTGTCTGAAAATGAAAAGATTAGGATTGCTGCTAGTGTGCTAAATGAATATGCATTAACATGGTGGAAACATATTTGTAGAAAAGAGAGAAAACCTGAAAATTGGAAGGCCATGAAAAGACTTATGAGAATTGATTATGTTCCTGAATATCATTCTGAATTTTTGTATACTAGACTCCAATGCTTGAAACAAGGAAATAAGTGCGTTAAGGAATACTATGAACGATTGCAAAATCATTTGTTGCGTTGTGGTTTAGTTGAAGGTGAAGAAGCAACAGAGCTTAGGTTCATACGTGGACTTAATCAAGAAATTCAGGATGCTCTTATTGATGAAACATATAGTTCTCTTTCAGAATTGGTTGTATGTGCTTGTAGAGTTGAAAATATGCTTGCTGAATCCTTGAAAGAATCATTAGCTTCATTTGAGGCGCCCATTGTTGCACCTTCTTTTGTAGCTAACATTTTGCAGAAAAGTGAGCACCATCGAGAGAATGATGTAGAAGAGCATATGGAGAAAGAAACGATCAGTACTACCCCATGTGTAAGTGAAGAGATAATAGTTGAAGAAACGCCTACAACAGCTGATGAGAACTTACAAGGTAATGTAACAGGTATGGACTTTACACATGGAGAAAATAATTTTGAAGAGCTAAAACTATCCACAAATCATGCTATCATAGAGCAACTAATAGTGGAACCAATTGCTGATTTTGCTTTGTTACAAGATGATTTGCTTGCCATTTCTTGTGATAAAGAAGAGTTGTGTGATAATAGTTCACTTATATCCACGACACAACTAGCGAATGAACATGTTACTTTTGTTAACACACTAGACACTTATGCTGAAAATAAACATGTCATTCACATCACAAGCGAAAATGATGAGTTGAAATTGATGTCTTCTTTATATACATTAGGCTACATTGAATTTGATGTTCCGTGTGATCTGAATTATTTAGAGGAGAGCCTTTTTGTACATTCTGATTTGTCATGGTTATCACGAAATATCTTTTATGTTATTGGCAAAAATAGTGAGAAAGGAGAGTATAAAGCACATCGAGTTTACATTTGTTCAGATTTTAAACCTCCGTTTGCAATGCAACAATGTCATCAATTTAATAATTGCCATATCACTAATCATGTCAGACCAAGTACATTTGGTTCCATTCACAAGTCACATGATAGTTTTCAAGAAAGGGAGGATATAGTTGATAGAAATTCTCGATCCATTGATTTCATTGCAAATGTGCATATTGCTTTGTTTCCTGTCATGACTAAGATTTCACATGACAATATGATGGAGTCGAGGACGACTCCACTTCAAGAAAGGGAGGATGATGAGACCATGCTCATCATGGACAGAACTAACACTGCATACATATGGTCATCACCAAGTATTGCTACAGTTATATCAACTGCATGGTTTCATCGACCCCACCTTGGCCAGGACCATTAAGTTGGCGACACTTCACGGCATCCTCTACTGTGATACAACTACTACGATGGCTCCATCTGCATGGCTTTATCGACCCCACCTTGGCCATCCTTCTACATCTTCGTCGGTTCAAGGACCATTGACTCGAGCTCGAGCCCGTCAAATGAATTATCAGATCTAAAGACAAACTTGGGACAAGATGATGAACTTGAGTCGAGGACGACTCAAATGCAAGAAGGGAGGATGATGAGGACATCACTACCATGCATACGGCCATGCCTACAAACCCAATTGAAGCCAACAATGTAATACAAGGGCCAATTACTCGAGCTCGCGCACGCCAATTCAATTACCAGGTGAATGCTCTTCGGGTTGCATACAAATAATTTAATGAATGGAATGCTATTTAATCCTTGTGATGATTTTATTGTCCTTAGGAACCAAGGAGAAGGACTCCCAAACGCCAAGCATGAAGCCAATTCTTCCGTGCACAAGTTCAACTCGGATTCGGCCTCCGGACAGCACCAACTTCAAACGACCATAACTTTCGATCCACAAGGGTGTTTGAGGTCTATGAGTACTAGTTTGAAAGGTTTCGACGTCCTCTTTCCAACGGATCCGGCCCCACCTCTAAATTCCTTACGAGTCAACGGGAATCTGCAAAACAAGTTCAACTCGGATTCGGCCTCCGGGACAGCACCAACTTCAAACGACCATAACTTTTGATCCACAAGGGTGTTTGAGGTCTATGAGTACTGGTTTGAAAGGTCTCGCCGTCCTCTTTCCAACGGATCCGGCCCCACCTCCAAATTCCTTACGAATCAGCGGGAATCTGCAAAACAAGTTTGGCCATCTTTCCAAATCCGAGTCAAACTAGGAATAAGAGTCCTATTCGGCCATGGAAGTGTTTTGGACGCCCCAAGCCTGGTTTTGGCCTCCTATTTCTCCTATAAATAGCTAGGGAGTCCCCCAAAATAACTTGGGTTTTGGTTATTTGATAGTTTAGCCTTTTGCTACTATTTGAGTCTTTTAGACGTGCTCAACAGCCGCCTAACAAGCTCCTTGTATCGGAACCCCAACTTTTCAATACTTCATCTATATTTGCAATTTTAGATTGCTTTTGCCTTGTTCTTGCTTGTTCTTCGATTGCTTGCAGGAATTGATCTTCGTGATCAGGTTGATCGTGCCCACGGCAAGGTCAATAACCCTCTGGAGTTGGTTTAGCGATTGCTAAGGCGCATCGTCGTTGTACGTTGTAGTCGGATCGTCAAAGTCGTCTCCTCCCAAATCGAAGGTTATCATTCTCATCGAAAGATCGGGACACCCAGTGTTACATCACACAATGTGTCATTTCATGCATCATTTTCATTTCGAATGGCTTCCGCTGCAGTGCCCGTTGGGACGTGTCGTGGAGGAATGTTTCAGACCTACTCGAATGGATTCGATACAAATGATTAAAAGAACTACCAAACATCATAAGTTCTTTCGGGGTGTCTGGCACTCGGTTCTGTTTCGTGCAACGGTTTCGTTTGTATTCAGCTTTTATTAACCGTGGGAACCCGTCGTGGTGGAACATTTGACACCGACTCGGACGTATTCAAAATGCATACCGAAATGAGTGGAAGCACATATGAATTCCACTCGATGTGTTTCGCTCGATTTCATCTCGTGCAACGCTTTGAACGGGCGCCGCTTGTTGTATTCGTTCATACTCATCGCGGAGAAATGTTTCACAACAACTCGGATGGACTCAAATGCATGCCGGAATGTGCTTGGGCAAATATGAAGTTCATTCGGCATGATTGGAACGAAGTTTCATTTCGTAACCGCTTTTGGTACGCGTGTAGTTTACAGTACCATTAGGGACCCATCGTGCATGAATATTTCGTGATCGACTCGGACGTACTCAAATGCTTGTCGAAATGGGATAGGGCATATATGAAGTCCATTCGGGAGTTTGACACCAATTTTCCTTTCGTGCATCAAGTTTCCGTCCGGACGCAGCTTGCAGAACACCTTGCGACCCGTCGCGGAGGGATGTTTCCACACTCACTCGGACGTATTCGAAATGAATGCAGAACTGTAGCAGCAATGCATGGAAAGTCCACTCGCGCAGTTTGGCCTACATTTTCCTTTCGTGCATCGTTTTGATACGCACGGCAGCTTGCAGTGCCCGTTGGCTCTCATCGCGGAGAAATGTTTTGCACCGACCCGGATGCAACAGAAATGCATGCCGAAATGAGCTTGGGCACACATGAACTCTATTCAGGGTGTCTGCCGCAAGCTTTCTTTTCGTACTCGTTCTGGCACGAACGTGACTTGTAGTACCATTTGTCGTGTAGGTTTCGCACCGACACGGATGAGCCCAAATTGCTTGCTAAAATGAGCTACGGCAGACATGAAGTCCATTCTGGTTGATTGACACTCAGCTTCATCTTATGCGTCGTTTTCTTGTGAAAATCCTTGCACCATACAGTACTCGTCGCGGAGGAATGTTTCACACGACTCGGAAAGATTCAAAACGCATGCCGAAATGTGCTTGGGCATTTATGAAGTTCATTCGGCATGTTTGGAACAATGTTTTGTTTTTTTGCACCATTCTAGTACGCGTGTAGTTTACATTACCATTAGGGACCCATTGTGCATGAATGTTTCGCTTCGAGCCGGACGTACTCGAAACGCTTGCTGAAACGGGCTAGGGCGCATATGAAGCCCATTCGGGGAGTTTGACGCCGAGTTTCGCTTCGTGCATCGCTTTTCATTCGGACGCAGCTTGCAGTACCCTTGTGTCCCGTCGCGTAGGGATGTTTCACACTCTCTCGGACGTTTTGATATTGTATGCAGAATTGTGCTGAAACGCACTATCGATCATTGTATGTTAATTCTGGTCGTTTGGCACTCAGTTTCGTTTCGTGCATCAATTTCAATTTTTTCAGCTTAGGAGCTCGTCGTTGTGGAATGTTTCACGGCGACTCGGACGGATTCGAAATGCATGCCTAAATGATTTACAACACATATGAATTGCATTCGATGTGTTTGGCACCGGCTTCATTTCGTTCACCGTTTTCGTTTCGTGCCGCAATGTTTCATTTTGGCGTGCTAGGTTGCAGCGTGTAAGGTGCTTGCCATAATGTTCCATTTCGTGCATCATTTTCGGCGTGTGTGGTGTTTGCCACAATGTGTCATTTCATGCATCATTTTCATTTTCGAATGGCTTCCGCTGCAGTGCCCGTTGGGACGCGTCGTGGAGGAATGTTTCAGACCTACTCGAATGGATTCGATACAAATGATGAAAAGCACTAGCAAACATCATAAGTTCTTTCGGGGTGTTTGGCACTCGGTTCTGTTTCGTGCATCGGTTTCGTTTGTATTCAGCTTTTATTACCCGTGGGAACCCGTCGTGGTGGAACATTTGACACCGACTCGGACATATTCAAAATGCATGCCAAAATGAGTGGAAGCACATATGAATTCCACTCGATGTGTTTGGCACTCAGTTTCATCTCGTGCAACGTTTTCGAACGGGCGCCGCTTGTTGTATTCGTTCGTGCTCATCGCGGAGAAATGTTTCACAACAACTCGGACGGACTCGAAATGCATGCCGGAATGTGCTTGGGCAAATATGAAGTTCATTCGGCATGATTGGAACGGTTTCGCTTTCGTGCACCGCTTTGGTACGCGTGTAGTTTACAGTACCATTAGGGACCCATCGTGCATGGATATTTCGTGATCGACTCGGACGTACTCGAAATGCTTGTCGAAATGGGATAGGGCATATATGAAGTCCATTCGGGGAGTTTGACACCAATTTTCCTTTCGTGCATCGCTTCCGTCCGGACGCAGCTTGCAGAACACCTTGCGACCCGTCGCGGAGGGATGTTTCCACACTCACTCGGACGTATTCGAAATGAATGCAGAACTGTAGCAGCAATGCATGGAAAGTCCACTCGCGCAGTTTGGCCTACATTTTCCTTTCGTGCATCGTTTTGATACGCACGCAGCTTGCAGTACCCGTTGGCACCTATCGCGGAGAAATGTTTTGCACCGACCCGGATGCAACAGAAATGCATGCCGAAATGAGCTTGGGCACACATGAACTCTATTCACGGTGTCTGCCGCAAGCTTTCTTTTCGTACTCGTTCTGGCACGAACGTGACTTGTAGTACCATTTGTCGTGTAGGTTTCGCACCGACACGGATGAGCCCAAATTGCTTGCTAAAATGAGCTACGGCAGACATGAAGTCCATTCTGGTTGATTGACACTCAGCTTCATCTTATGCGTCGTTTTCTTGTGAAAATCCTTGCACCATACAGTACTCGTCGCGGAGGAATGTTTCACACGACTCGGAAAGATTCAAAACGCATGCCGAAATGTGCTTGGGCATATATGAAGTTCATTCGGCATGTTTGGAACAATGTTTTGTTTTTTGCACCATTCTAGTACGCGTGTAGTTTACATTACCATTAGGGACCCATTGTGCATGAATGTTTCGCTTCGAGCCGGACGTACTCGAAATGCTTGCTGAAACGGGCTAGGGCGCATATGAAGCCCATTCGGGGAGTTTGACACCGAGTGTCGTGCATCGTTTTCATTCGGACGCAGCTTGCAGTACCCCTTGTGACCCGTCACGGAGGGATGTTTCACACTCACTCGGACGTATTCAAAATGAATGCAGAATTGTGCTGAAACGCAAAAGCGAACATCGTAAGTTAATTCTGGGTGTTTGGCACTCAGTTTCGTTTCGTGCATCGCTTTCGATTTTTTCAGCTTAGGAACTCGTCGTTGTGGAATATTTCACGGCGACTCGGACGGATTCGAAATGCATGCCTAAATGAGTTACAACACATGTGAATTGCATTCGGTGTGTTTGGCACCCGGCTTCATTCCGTTCACCGTTTTCGCTTCGTGCCGCAATGTTTCATTTTGGCGTGCTAGGTTGCAGCGTGTAAGGTTCTTGCCACAACGTTCCATTTCGTGCATCATTTTCGGCGTGCGTGGTGTCTGCCACAATGTGTCATTTCGTGCATCATTTTCATTTTCGAATGGCTTCCGCTGCAGTGCCCGTTGGGACGCGTCGTGCAGGAATGTTTCAGACCTACTCGAATGGATTCGATACAAATGATGAAAAGCACTGGCAAACATCATAAGTTCTTTCGGGGCGTTTGGCACCGGTTCTGTTTCGTGCATCGGTTTCGTTTGTATTCAGCTTTTATTACCCGTGGGAACCCGTCGTGGTGGAACATTTGACACCGACTCGGACATATTCAAAATGCATGCCGAAATGAGTGGGAGCACATATGAATTCCACCCGATGTGTTTGGCACTCAGTTTCATCTCGTGCAACGTTTTCGAACGGGCGCCGCTTGTTGTATTCGTTCGCGCTCATCGCGGAGAAATGTTTCACAACAACTCGGGCGGACTCGAAATGCATGCCGGAATGTGCTTGGGCAAATATGAAGTTCATTCGGCATGATTGGAACGAAGTTTCGTTTCGTGCACCGTTTTGGTACGCGTGTAGTTTACAGTACCATTAGGGACCCATCGTGCATGAATATTTCGCATCGACTCGGACGTACTCGAAATGCTTGTCGAAATGGGATAGGGCATATATGAAGTCCATTCGGGGAGTTTGACACCAATTTTCCTTTCGTGCATCGTTTCCGTCCGGACGCAGCTTGCAGAACACCTTGCGACCCGTCGCGGAGGGATGTTTCCACACTCACTCGGACGTATTCGAAATGAATGCAGAACTGTAGCAGCAATGCATGGAAAGTCCACTCGCGCAGTTTGGCCTACATTTTCCTTTCGTGCTTCGTTTTGATACGCACGCAGCTTGCAGTGCCCGTTGGCACCTATCGCGGGGAAATGTTTTGCACCGACCCGGATGCAACAGAAATGCATGCCGAAATGAGCTTGGGCACACATGAACTCTATTCAGGGTGTCTGCCGCAAGCTTTCTTTTCGTACTCGTTCTGGCACGAACGTGACTTGTAGTACCATTTGTCGTGTAGGTTTCGCACCGACACGGATGAGCCCAAATTGCTTGCTAAAATGAGCTACGGCAGACATGAAGTCCATTCTGGTTGATTGACACTCAGCTTCATCTTATGCGTCGTTTTCTTGTGAAAATCCTTGCACGAAAACAGTACTCGTCGTGGAGGAATGTTTCACACGACTCGGAAAGATTCAAAACGCATGCCGAATTGTGCTTGGGCATTTATGAATTTCATTCGGCATGTTTGGAACAATGTTTTGTTTTTTTGCACCATTCTAGTACGCGTGTAGTTTACATTACCATTAGGGACCCATTGTGCATGAATGTTTCGCTTCGAGCCGGACGTACTCGAAATGCTTGCTGAAACGGGCTAGGGCGCATATGAAGCCCATTCGGGGAGTTTGACACCGAGTTTCGTTTCGTGCATCGTTTTCATTCGGACGCAGCTTGCAGTACCCCTTGTGACCCGTCACGGAGGGATGTTTCACACTCACTCGGACGTATTCAAAATGAATGCAGAATTGTGCTGAAACGCAAAAGCGAACATCGTAAGTTAATTCTGGGTGTTTGGCACTCAGTTTCGTTTCGTGCATCGCTTTCGATTTTTTCAGCTTAGGAACTCGTCGGTGTGGAATATTTCACGGTGACTCGGACGGATACGAAATGCATTCATAAATTAATTACAACACATATTAATTGCATTAGTAGTGTTTGGCACACGTCTTCATTTCGTTCACCGTTTTCGATTCGTGACTCAATGTTTCATTTTGGCGTGCTAGGTTGCAGCGTGTAAGGTGCTTGCCATAATGTTCCATTTCGTGCATCATTTTCGGCGTGCGTGGTGTTTGCCACAATGTGTCATTTCATGCATCATTTTCATTTTCGAATGGCTTCCGCTGCAGTGCCCGTTGGGACGCGTCGTGGAGGAATGTTTCAGACCTACTCGAATGGATTCGATACAAATGATGAAAAGCACTGGCAAACATCATAAGTTCTTTCGGGGCGTTTGGCACCGGTTCTGTTTCGTGCATCGGTTTCGTTTGTATTCAGCTTTTATTACCCGTGGGAACCCGTCGTGGTGGAACATTTGACACCGACTCGGACATATTCAAAATGCATGCCGAAATGAGTGGAAGCACATATGAATTCCACTCGATGTGTTTCGCACTCAGTTTCAGCTCGTGCAACGTTTTCGAACGGGCGCCGCTTGTTGCATTCGTTCTTGCTCATCGCGGAGAAATGTTTCACAACAACTCGGATGGCCTCGAAATGCATGCCGGAATGTGCTTGGGCAAATATGAAGTTCATTCGGCATGATTGGAACGAAGTTTCGTTTCGTGCACCGTTTTGGTACGCGTGTAGTTTACAGTACCATTAGGGACCCATCGTGCATGAATATTTCGCATCGACTCGGACGTACTCGAAATGCTTGTCGAAATGGGATAGGGCATATATGAAGTCCATTCGGGAGTTTGACACCAATTTTCCTTTCGTGCATCGTTTCCGTCCGGACGCAGCTTGCAGAACACCTTGCGACCCGTCGCGGAGGGATGTTTCCACACTCACTCGGACGTATTCGAAATGAATGCAGAACTGTAGCAGCAATGCATGGAAAGTCCACTCGCGCAGTTTGGCCTACATTTTCCTTTCGTGCTTCGTTTTGATACGCACGCAGCTTGCAGTGCCCGTTGGCACCTATCGCGGGAAATGTTTTGCACCGACCGGATGCAACAGAAATGCATGCGAAATGAGCTTGGGCACACATGAACTCTATTCAGGTGTCTGCCGCAGCTTTCTTCTCGCACTCGTTTAGCACGAACGTGACATGTAGTACCATTTGTCGTGTAGGTTTCGCACCGACACGGATGAGCCCAAATTGCCTGCTAAAATGAGCTACGGCAGACATGAAGTCCATTCTGGTTGGTTGACACTCAGCTTCATCTTATGCGTCGTTTTCTTGTGAAAATCCTTGCACGAAAACAGTACTCGTCGCGGAGGAATGTTTCACACGACTCGGAAAGATTCAAAACGCATGCCGAAATGTGCTTGGGCATTTATGAATTTCATTCGGCATGTTTGGAACAATGTTTTGTTTTTTTGCACCATTCTAGTACGCGTGTAGTTTACATTACCATTAGGGACCCATTGTGCATGAATGTTTCGCTTCGAGCCGGACGTACTCGAAACGCTTGCTGAAACGGGCTAGGGCGCATATGAAGCCCATTCGGGGAGTTTGACGCCGAGTTTCGTGCAACGTTTTCATTCGGACGCAGCTTGCAGTACCCCTTGTGACCCGTCGCGGAGGGATGTTTCACACTCACTCGGACGTATTCAAAATGAATGCAGAATTGTGCTGAAACGCACGTTTAACATCGTAAGTTAATTCTAGGCGTTTGGCACTCAGTTTCGTTTCGTGCATCGCTTTCGATTTTTTCAGCTTAGGAACTCGTCGTTGTGGAATATTTCACGGCGACTCGGACGGATTCGAAATGCATGCCTAAATGAGTTACAACACATGTGAATTGCATTCGGTGTGTTTGGCACCCGGCTTCATTCCGTTCACCGTTTTCGCTTCGTGCCGCAATGTTTCATTTTGGCGTGCTAGGTTGCAGCGTGTAAGGTTCTTGCCATAACGTTCCATTTCGTGCATCATTTTCGGCGTGCGTGGTGTCTGCCACAATGTGTCATTTCGTGCATCATTTTCATTTTCGAATGGCTTCCGCTGCAGTGCCCGTTGGGACGCGTCGTGCAGGAATGTTTCAGACCTACTCGAATGGATTCGATACAAATGATGAAAAGCACTAGCAAATGATGAGCACATCACTACCATGCATACGGCCATGCCTACAAACCCAATTGAAGCCAACAATGTAATACAAGGGCCAATTACTCGAGCTCGCGCACGTCAATTCAATTACCAGGTGAATGCGTTCTTCGGGTTGCATACAAATAATTTAATGAATGGAATGCTATTTAATCCTTGTGATGATTTTATTGTCCTTAGGAACCAAGGAGAAGGACTCCCAAACGTCAAGCATGAAGCCAATTCTTCCGGGACAGCACCAACTTCAAACGACCATAACTTTCGATCCACAAGGGTGTTTGAGGTCTATGAGTACTAGTTTGAAAGGTTTCGACGTCCTCTTTCCAACGTATCCGGCCCCACCTCTAAATTCCTTACGAGTCAACGGGAATCTGCAAAACAAGTTCAACTCGGATTCGGCCTCCGGGACAGCACCAACTTCAAACGACCATAACTTTTGATCCACAAGGGTGTTTGAGGTCTATGAGTACTGGTTTGAAAGGTCTCGTCGTCCTCTTTCCAACGGATCCGGCCCCACCTCCAAATTCCTTACGAATCAGCGGGAATCTGCAAAACAAGTTCAGCCATCTTTCCAAATCCGAGTCAAACTAGGAATATGAGTCCTACTCGGCCATGGGGGTGTTTTGGACGCCCAAAGCCTGGTTTTGGCCTCCTATTTCTCCTATAAATAGCTAAGGAGTCCCCCAAAATAACTTGGGTTTTGGTTATTTGATAGTTTAGCCTTTTGCTACTATTTGAGTCTTTTAGACGTGCTCAACAGCCGCCTAACAAGCTCCTTGTATCGGAACCCCAACTTTTTCTATACTTCATCTATATTTGCAATTTTAGATTGCTTTTGCCTTGTTCTTGCTTGTTCTTCGATTGCTTGCAGGAATTGATCTTCGTGATCAGGTTGATCGTGCCCACGGCAAGGTCAATAACCATCTGGAGTTGGTTTAGCGATTGCTAAGGCGCATCGTCGTTGTACGTTGTAGTCGGATCGTCAAAGTCGTCTCCACCCAAATCGAAGGTTATCATTCTCATCGAAAGATCGGGACACCCAGTGTTACATCAAGTGGTATCAGAGCTTCAGTTTATCGGTGAGAATATCAGTGCCTTAGGTTAGTTTTTGATTTCTGTCCTAAATTGAAAACTACTCCACAAAAATTCAACCTTTAGTTTCAATCTGTTATTTTAGTGAGTTTTGTTAGGTTTTGATCCATTAGAGTCCATGTTTTAGTTGCTGATCTTTCCTTTCCTTCGCGTAGCTTCAATTCTTCAATTCTGTCCAGTTTGGTATTTCGAGCATAACTTTCACATACAAACTCCAATTTTTGTGTTCTTGCACTCTATTGAAAGCTGAGGATATAAGCTTCAATTCCTTCCATAGTCAACCAATCAAATTCTGTGATCTTCAAACATTAATCTAGGCGACAAGTTTGCTGCCCTAGAAAAACATCACTACACCTACCTTTGGGAACCAATTCATCCTTTGTGAACACTTTTATCCTATTTGAGACTAGCTTGTTGATGTTGCTTAGGGCTGCTCTACTTGATACATTGCACAATCTTCAGTTATCATATCATATTATCTTGTGACACCAAGTTAGGGATTCCAAAACTTTGTTCATACTAGTGTTGGCCGAAAGTCACCAAAAGAAAGAAAAGAGAAAGAGCCAAAAGGCTAAAAAAAAAGGAAAAGAAAAAGAAAATTGTGGCCGGTCACACTACATTGAGCTAAACCCTAATTTGTGTTTGTTACTTTTTATATTGTGCAATTTATTAATTAGTGAGCAATCTTGTGCCCTTTTTACTTTCTCAAAGCAATAAGTTAGCGTCTCTCTACGACTTGTGCAATAGAGCTTTTGGTGCATCACTTATATTTTATAGCTCATTCCTTGATTGCACAAGTGCCATTATCTTTGCGTGTGTGTTGCCTTCAAATTCATTTATATCTTTGAGATCGGCAACTAGGGCTTGTGAATTCTAGTTTGGATCATTACTTATCATTACAATAACTAGAATTATCAGATTGCATAGGAAATAAATATTGCCTATCCAAGCTCCACATCCAACCTCGTACATTTGTTCGGTCCCTTGGCAATCGCTTTATCCAAGCTTCGGAGAACTTTTGACCACGCCAACGGCCGTCAACACTTGCTGCATGTAAGAACTTGTAAGAGCTTTGGTTATAGGCTTGAATGTTGAGAGAATTGCCACCACCTCCTTGTAGTTGATAGGAACATTATACTTGTTATATTGTTTTCTTGTCTTCTACTAACCATGTTAGGTGATGAGGATTCGATGCATCACTCTCCACGCAGCGCAAAGGGAATTGTTGCTAGAATGTCACTGCAAGAAGACCGCCTCCGGTCTATCGAGACCACTCAGAGAGTTGCTAACACTAATCTTGCTACTATTTTGTCTAGACTTGATACGCTTGCAGGTACTGCCCCCGGAACTTCCAATCCTCTACCTCATCTTCTAAGTAACAAAAATGGCATACTACATGCTCAGGTACATGTTGATGATGATTCCCTAGATAAGGTTAAATTCGCCATTCCACCTTTTAATGGTCATTATGATCCTGATGCCTATATTAATTGGGAGATAGCAGTAGACAAAGAATTTGGCAAGTATGATTTGTCTGAAAATGAAAAGATTAGGATTGCTGCTAGTGTGCTAAATGAATATGCATTAACATGGTGGAAACATATTTGTAGAAAAGAGAGAAAACCTGAAAATTGGAAGGCCATGAAAAGACTTATGAGAATTGATTATGTTCCTGAATATCATTCTGAATTTTTGTATACTAGACTCCAATGCTTGAAACAAGGAAATAAGTGCGTTAAGGAATACTATGAACGATTGCAAAATCATTTGTTGCGTTGTGGTTTAGTTGAAGGTGAAGAAGCAACAGAGCTTAGGTTCATACGTGGACTTAATCAAGAAATTCAGGATGCTCTTATTGATGAAACATATAGTTCTCTTTCAGAATTGGTTGTATGTGCTTGTAGAGTTGAAAATATGCTTGCTCAATCCTTGAAAGAATCATTAGCTTCATTTGAGGCGCCCATTGTTGCACCTTCTTTTGTAGCTAACATTTTGCAGAAAAGTGAGCACCATCGAGAGAATGATGTAGAAGTGCATATGGAGAAAGAACTGATCAGTACTACCCCATGTGTAAGTGAAGAGATAATAGTTGAAGAAACACCTACAACAGCTGATAAGAACTTACAAGGTAATATAACAGGTATGGACTTTACACATGGAGAAAATAATTTTGAAGAGCTAAAACTATCCACAAATCATGCTATCATAGAGCAACTAATAGTGGAACCAATTGCTGATTTTACTTTGTTACAAGATGATTTGCTTGTTATTTCTTGTGATAAAGAAGAGTTGTGTGATAATACTTCACTTATATCCATGACACAACTAGCAAATGGACATGTCACTTTTGTTAACACACTAGACACTTATGCTGAAAACAAACATGTCATTCACATCACAAGCGAAAATGATGAGTTGAAATTGATGTGTTCTTTATATACATTAGGCTACATTGAATTTGATGTTCCATGTGATCTGAATTATTTAGAGGAGAGCCTTTTTGTACATTCTGATTTGTCATGGTTATCACGAAACATCTTTTATGTTATTGGCAAAAATAGTGAGAAAGGAGAGTATAAAGCACATCAAGTTTACATTTGTTCAGATTTTAAACCTCCGTTTGCAATGCAACAATGTCATCAATTTAATAATTGCCATATCACTAATCATGTCAGACCAAGTACATTTGGTTCCATTCACAAGTCACATGATAGTTTTCAAGAAAGGGAGGATACGGTTGATAGAAATTCTCGATCCATTGATTTCATTGCAAATGTGCATATTGCTTTGTTTCCTGTCAATACTACCATTTCACAGGACAATATGATGGAGTCGAGGACGACTCCACTTCAAGAAAGGGAGGATGATGAGACCATGCTCATCATGGACAGAACTAACACTGCATACATATGGTCATCACCAAGTATTGCTACAGTTATATCAACTGCATGGTTTCATCGACCCTCACCTTGGCCAGGACCATTAAGTTGGCGACACTTCACAGCATCCTCTACTTCGTATACAACTACTACGATGGCTCCATCTGCATGGCTTTATCGACCCCCACCTTGGCCATCCTTCTACATCTTCGTCAGTTCAAGGACCATTGACTCAAGCTCGAGCCCGTCAAATGAATTATCAGATCTAAAGACAAACTTGGGAGAAGATGATGAACTTGAGTCGAGGACGACTCAAATGCAAGAAGGGGAGGATGATGAGCACATCACTACCATGCATACGGCCATGCCTACAAACCCAATTGAAGCCAACAATGTAATACAAGGGCCAATTACTCGAGCTCGCGCACGTCAATTCAATTACCAGGTGAATGCGTTCTTCGGGTTGCATACAAATAATTTAATGAATGGAATGCTATTTAATCCTTGTGATGATTTTATTGTCCTTAGGAACCAAGGAGAAGGACTCCCAAACGTCAAGCATGAAGCCAATTCTTCCGGGACAGCACCAACTTCAAACGACCATAACTTTCGATCCACAAGGGTGTTTGAGGTCTATGAGTACTAGTTTGAAAGGTTTCGACGTCCTCTTTCCAACGGATCTGGCCCCACCTCTAAATTCCTTACGAGTCAACGGGAATCTGCAAAACAAGTTCAACTCGGATTCGGCCTCCGGGACAGCACCAACTTCAAACGACCATAACTTTTGATCCACAAGGGTGTTTGAGGTCTATGAGTACTGGTTTGAAAGGTCTCGCCGTCCTCTTTCCAACGGATCTGGCCCCACCTCCAAATTCCTTACGAATCAGCGGGAATCTGCAAAACAAGTTTGGCCATCTTTCCAAATCCGAGTCAAACTAGGAATATGAGTCCTACTCGGCCATGGGGGAGTTTTGGACGCCCAAAGCCTGGTTTTGGCCTCCTATTTCTCCTATAAATAGCTAGGGAGTCCCCCAAAATAACTTGGGTTTTGGTTATTTGATAGTTTAGCCTTTTGCTACTATTTGAGTCTTTTAGACGTGCTCAACAGCCGCCTAACAAGCTCCTTGTATCGGAACCCCAACTTTTTCTATACTTCATCTATATTTACAATTTTAGATTGCTTTTGCCTTGTTCTTGCTTGTTCTTCGATTGCTTGCAGGAATTGATCTTCGTGATCAGGTTGATCGTGCCCACGGCAAGGTCAATAACCATCTGGAGTTGGTTTAGCGATTGCTAAGGCGCATCGTCGTTGTACGTTGTAGTCAGATCGTCAAAGTCGTCTCCACCCAAATCGAAGGTTATCATTGTCATCGAAAGATCGGGACACCCAGTGTTACATCAGCAAACATCATAAGTTCTTTCGGGGCGTTTGGCACTCGGTTCTGTTTCGTGCATCGGTTTCGTTTGTATTCAGCTTTTATTACCCGTGGGAACCCGTCGTGGTGGAACATTTGACACCGACTCGGACATATTCAAAATGCATGCCGAAATGAGTGGGAGCACATATGAATTCCACCCGATGTGTTTGGCA
Organism: Rhipidocladum racemiflorum; assembly: GCA_036346355.1. NCBI lineage: Eukaryota > Viridiplantae > Streptophyta > Magnoliopsida > Poales > Poaceae > Rhipidocladum > Rhipidocladum racemiflorum. Next base: position 376,294 of record JAYEVF010000038.1, read on the forward strand.
CTCAGTTTCATCTCGTGCAACGTTTTCGAACGGGCGCCGCTTGTTGTATTCGTTCGCGCTCATCGCGGAGAAATGTTTCACAACAACTCGGGCGGACTCGAAATGCATGCCGGAATGTGCTTGGGCAAGTATGAAGTTCATTCGGCATGATTGGAACGAAGTTTCGTTTCGTGCACCGTTTTTGTACGCATGTAGTTTACAGTACCATTAGGGACCCATCGTGCATGAATATTTCGCATCGACTCGGACGTACTCGAAATGCTTGTCGAAATGGGATAGGGCATATATGAAGTCCATTCGGGGAGTTTGACACCAATTTTCCTTTCGTGCATCGTTTCCGTCCGGACGCAGCTTGCAGAACACCTTGCGACCCGTCGCGGAGGGATGTTTCCACACTCACTCGGACGTATTCGAAATGAATGCAGAACTGTAGCAGCAATGCATGGAAAGTCCACTCGCGCAGTTTGGCCTACATTTTCCTTTCGTGCTTCGTTTTGATACGCACGCAGCTTGCAGTGCCCGTTGGCACCTATCGCGGGGAAATGTTTTGCACCGACCCGGATGCAACAGAAATGCATGCCGAAATGAGCTTGGGCACACATGAACTCTATTCAGGGTGTCTGCCGCAAGCTTTCTTCTCGTACTCGTTCTGGTACGAACGTGACATGTAGTACCATTTGTCGTGTAGGTTTCGCACCGACACGGATGAGCCCAAATTGCCTGCTAAAATGAGCTACGGCAGACATGAAGTCCATTCTGGTTGGTTGACACTCAGCTTCATCTTATGCGTCGTTTTCTTGTGAAAATCCTTGCACGAAAACAGTACTCGTCGCGGAGGAATGTTTCACACGACTCGGAAAGATTCAAAACGCATGCCGAAATGTGCTTGGGCATTTATGAAGTTCATTCGGCATGTTTGGAACAATGTTTTGTTTTTTTGCACCATTCTAGTACGCGTGTAGTTTAGTCCCATCAATCCTCCTCCATGCGCTTCCTGTAGTAATAACAAACGAACAGAACTAGCTGGAATACATAGTTTGTTTGCTCTAAACACAAACCCATTATTGAGGACAAATTTGTTCCAAGTTTTTCCCTCTTTACAATTGAGCAACACATTTTTAAAATCATCATCATGCACATATTGCTCTTTAATCGTTTCCAAACCAAAAATTTTGAAGTCAAGTTGTGAGAGCATGGTATATCTCCTAGACAAGGCATCAGCAATGATATTATCCTTTCCCTGTTTGTGTTTGATGACATAAGGAAATGACTCAATGAATTCAACCCACTTTGCATGTCTACGGTTCAGTTTAGCTTGACTTCTAATATGTTTTAATGATTCATGATCCGAATGTATAACAAATTCCTTGGGCCATAAATAATGTTGCCATGTTTCTAAAGTTCGAACTAGTGCATATAACTCCTTATCATAAGTAGAATAATTCAAACTTGGCCCACTCAATTTCTCACTAAAATAAGCAACAGGTTTTCCTTCTTGTAACAGAACACCACCCAAACCAATTCCACTAGCATCACATTCTAGTTCAAAAGTCTTAGAAAAGTCTGGAAGCTGGAGTAAAGGTGCATGGGTTAACTTAGCTTTCAGAATGTTGAAGGCATCTTCCTGCGGCTTGCCCCAAGCAAAAGGTACACCTTTCTTGGTGAGCTCATTCATGGGTGCAGCGATGGTGCTGAAGTCCTTCACAAAACGACGATAGAATCCAGCAAGTCCTAGAAAACTTCGCACCTGTGTGACCGTGTTAGGAGTCGGCCAACTCTGTATTGCTTCAACCTTGGCTTGGTCAACTTCAATTCCTGTGGAGTAACAACATAGCCAAGAAAGATACTCGATCCGTTCAAAAGGTGCACTTCTCAAGGTTAACAAATAAGCTTTCATCGCGTAAAGCATTAAAAACAGCACGTAGATGTTCAAGATGATCATCTAAAGATTTGCTATAAATCAAGATATCATCAAGTAAACTACCACAAATTTTCCAATGAAAGCACGTAAAACCTCGCTCATCAGTCTCATGAATGTGCTAGGAGCATTAGTCAACCCGAAAGGCATTACTAACCACTCATATAACCCGAACTTAGTTTTAAATGCTGTTTTCCATTCATCTCCTAACTTCATGCGAATCTGGTGGTACCCACTACGCAAATCAACTTTAGAGAACATAGTAGAGCCACTTAACTCATCAAGCATATCGTCTAACCGAGGAATAGGATGGCGATATCTAATGGTGATATTATTAATTGCTCGACAATCTACACACATGCGCCTATGTTCCATCTTTCTTAGGTACTAAAATGACTGGTACAGCACAAGGACTAAGAGATTCACGTACGTACCCTTTATCAAGCAATTCGTGAACTTGGCGTTGTATCTCTTGTGTCTCTTCAGGGTTGGTTCTGTAAGGTGCTCGGTTGGGCAAGGATGCCCCTGGAATGAGATCAATTTGATGCTCAATCCCTCTAATTGGCGGCAGCCCTGAGGGGATGTCCTTTGGAAAGATGTCAGTGTATTCCTGCAAAAGGTTAGTGACAACAGGAGGCAAAGAGAGGGACATCTCCTCTAGAGAAAACAAAGTTTCTTTGCAGACCAAAGCATAGCATGTAGACTCTACAAATAGCCAACTCATTCAAATCAGATTTTGTTGCAAGAAAACAAGCACCTTTCAATTTAATCTCATTCGGCTTAGCACAATCAAGGTTAGATTCTCTCTGTTTATGTTGTTCAAGTCCTTTGGTGACAATCTGATTTTCACTCTTAGAATTCTCTCGATTTTTCTCTTTGCTAGATCTAGCGATTTCATCCTTTACAATGGCATCAGGCGACATTGGGTGTAGCACAATTTTCTTTTCTTTATGCACAAAAGAGTATTGATTTGTTCTACCATGATGTAAACAATCCTTATCATATTGCCACGGTCTACCTAATAACATAGAACATGCTTGCATAGGTACGACATCGCAATCAACATAATCATGATAGGGACCTAAAGCGAAATGTACTCTTACCATGCAAGTTACCTTGAGTTTGCCGCTGTTGTTGAACCATTGAATGTGGTAGGGCTGAGGGTGTGGTCTAGTGGAGAGTGCTAGCTTCTCCACCATGTCCATGCTGGCTAGATTATTGCAACTCCCACCATCAATGATTATTCGAATGGATCGCTCCTTGATGACGCCTTTTGTGTAAAACAAGTTGTGGCGTTGATTTGGATCGGCGCGAGCAATCTGAGCACTAAGCACCACGTTGTGCAATAATACTCAAATATTGGTCAGCATCACCAGCGCTCACGCACTTCGTCGTGCTCGGCATTTGGATCGCCGTCTTCATGTTCAGCGAGCAAAGCATATGTTTCTTCATCAAGATCACTTGCTGAGTCATACTCGCCGTCTTCACGGATTATTAGCACACGCTTGTTCGGACACTCCTTCATCATGTGACCGAAACCCTTGCAGCGATGGCACTGAACATCTTTGGTGCGTCCCGTTGATGCGACCGACGACGACGAACTATTTGTAGTAGCTTGTGTGGCACTTTTCGTCGGCGTTGGTCGTGGTGCCGAATTTGCGGTGGTGGACGCCGTTCTGTTGATGGACGAGGTCGGCGTGGTAGTACGACCAGCAGGGGCAGCAGGGGTGCGCGGTGTCCACGCGTAGTTCGACCTGCAGAAAAGTTAGTCTTGGCCCTCGATTGACGACCCTGCACTTCACGTTCAGCTTTGCAAGCAAGATGGAACAACCGAGTCATCGAATTATAATCCTTATAGTCTAGAATATCCTGGATTTCTCGAGTTAAACCACCTAAGAAACGAGCCATAGAAGCTTCCTCATTCTCAATTAATCCACAACGCAACATGCCAATTTGCAATTCTTGGTAATATTCTTCCACCGAATTCTTACCTTGCTGTAGGCGCTGCAATTTATTCAATAAATCTCTAGCATAGTATGAAGGAACAAATCTATGCCTCATTAGCAATTTCAAGGCTTCCCAAGTGGTGGGTATATTATTTGGATGAGCACGGCAATGTTCTCTCCACCAAACAGAAGCAAAATCAGTGAACTCACTTGTGGCAGCCCTAACTCTTCTATTCTCAGGGAAATCATGGCACGCAAATTTTTGATCCACAAGTAATTCCCAACTAAGGTAACCATCAGGGTCATATTTACCTTCAAAAGGTGGCATATTGAAATTTACCTTAGGGAAAACATCATCTCGTTCTCGTTCCCTTGGTCGTGGAGGCTCACGTCGCATACCTTGCTGATTGACGCGTAGCCGTTGATGGTTACGATCATTATCGTAATGGATGGGGTTGACCTCCTCCGCATCAGTGGTGTCATCATATTCGTGCTCTTCGTTCTGTTCTTCTAAATCTGTTGGGGGCCTCCCCTGTGGAGCTGAATTGTTGCTTGGACGACGGGGAGGTGGATTGGAAGCACCAGATGCAGCAGCTGCAAAAGTATCAAGTCTAGCCAAAATAGTAGCAAGAGTAGTGTTAGCAATCCCTTGTGCGGCCTCGATGGATCTGAGACGGTCTTCTTGCATTGACATACGCTCATTAGTGAGCCGTACATCCTCGCTAAGACCATCGGTGGCTTCCCTCGTCATCTTTTGGAAGTGAGCAATGATGCCCTTGGTTCGTGGAGAGTGATGAAGTGAACTCTCGTCACCTGACATGGTTAGTTGCCACAAGTATAATGTTCCTATCAACTACTAGGTGGCAAGTCTCTCAAGCGCTCAAGCCTATGACCCAAGTTCTTACAAGTTCTTACAATGCAGCAGGCGTTGTCGGCCGTTGGCGTTGTCAAAGGTTCTCCGAAGTTTGTGTAGAGCGATTGCCAAGGGATCGAACACCTGTACGGGTAGAAAGTGGAGCTTGGACAGGCTTAATTTAGTAGCAAAAGGTTAGCAATAATCCAATCAGTGAATGCAAAATTGAAGAATTGTTCAACGTCTAGTCACTAGTTGCTGACTCGAGGCTAGCAAGGACTGTGACTCAAAACTGTGGTCGGCGACAGTACAGTTCCACAGCAGATGAAAAAAACAGCGCGAAAAAAATTCGCGAAAGAAGGGAACTATCTCAAAAGACTGGGAATCTTGTGAAAACAGGTTTAGCACATAAAAATTTTCGGATCTGTTCCAGACTCTTTTTTTTTTTTTTTTTTTTTTGCGGAACGATCCGACTCCTTTTTCTTTCAAGTGCTATGCAGGCGGAAGACCAGTCGTGTGACCAGTCGGACGGCCAGGTGGGCGACCAGTCGGCTATCAGGAGGGCGACCAGTCAGGCGACCAGTGGGCTATCAGGTGGGCGACCAGTCGGGCGGCGACCAGTCGGGCGACCAGTGGGCTATCAGGTGGGCGACCAGTCAGGCGGCGACCAGTCGGGCGACCAGTCAGACGGCGACCAGTCGGGCGACCAGTGGGCTATCAGGTGGGCGACCAGTCGGGAGGCGACCAGTCAGGCGGCGACCAGTCGGGAGGCGACCAGTCGGCTAACAGGAGGGCAACCGGTCGGACGACCAAGTGGGCGACCAGTCAAGCGGCGACCAGTCGGATGAGAAGAAAGCTTCGGTCCGAACTCCTTTTTTTTTTTTTTTTTCAACAGTTCGGGACCGACACGGAACACAACTCGAAACGGAACACAACTCGAAACCGAACACAACTCGAAACCGCTGTGGGAGACAAAATTTTCTTCTGACCTGGAACTAGACTAGAATTCAGCAACTCGACACGACGATGCAACCAAAAATTCAATAACGCAGTGCACTGGAAAGGAAAATGCGAGGCTCAAATTGTTTTGGTATGGGGAGATCCAATCTGATGGCGCTTCTCTGGACTATAGGAAAGATATCAATCTACTAATCTAGGGTAAAGAATTCTCACCGAGCAACCTGGTTTGCTCTGATACCACTTGATGGAGCCGTGATGGCACTATGGGTGTCCCGATCTTTCGATGAGAAACACACGATCGATTTGTTAGAGTCGACTTTGACGATCCGACTACACCGTACGACGATGCGCCTTAGCAATCGCTAAACCAACTCCAGCGGGTTATTGATCTTGCCGTAGGCACGATCAACCTGAACACGAGGTTCAATTCCTGCAAGCAACCGAAAAACAAGCAAGAACAATAGGATAAGCAATCTGAAATTGCGGATAAAACTGGAAGCGAAACAAAGTGGAGTCTTATTGACGATCTTGACAAGGTGGCTGTTCAGCACAACTCGCAGGATCAAGTTTGCACTTGGCTAAACTAATCAAATAAAACCCAAAACCCTAAGGAGCTGATGTCTGGCTATTTATAAGAGGTAGGGACGTGGGAAACACGTCCAAAGCAGTAGGATACCAACTACAACTCTATTACAAGGCCCAAAGCCCACGTCTTCTCGATTTGGAAAAGTGACGCCAATTGTTTTGCAGATTCCCGTTGACTCGGACGGAATTTGGGGATGGGGTCGGATCCGTTGGAAAGAGGACGTCGAAACCTTTCCAACCAGTACTCATAGACCTCAAACACCCTTGTGGATCAAAAGTTATGGTCGTTTGAAGTTGGTGCTGTCCCGGAGGCCGAATCCGAGTTGAACTTGTGCAATCGGAAGAATTGGCTTCATGCTTGACGTTTGGGAGTCCTTCTCCTTGGTTCCTAAGGACAATAAAATCATCACAAGGATTAAATAGCATTCCATTCATTAAATTATTTGTATGCAACCCGAGGAACGCATTCACCTGGTAATTGAATTGTCGTGCCCGAGCTCGAGTAATTGGCCCTTGTATGATATTGTTGGTTTCCATTGGGTTTGTAAGTATGGCCGTATCCATGGTAGTGATGTCCTCATCAGATCGTCAAAGTCGACTCTAACAAATCGATCGTGTGTTTCTCATCGAAAGATCGGGACACCCATAGTGCCATCACGGCGCCATCAAGTGGTATCAGAGCAAACCAGGTTGCTCGGTGAGAATTCTTTACCCTAGATTAGTAGATTGATATCTTTCCTATAGTCCAGAGAAGCGCCATCAGATTGGATCTCCCCATACCAAAACAATTTGAGCCTCGCATTTTCCTTTCCAGTGCACTGCGTTATTGAATTTTTGGTTGCATCGTCGTGTCGAGTTGCTGAATTCTAGTCTAGTTCCCGGTCAGAAGAAAATTTTGTCTCCCACAGCGGTTTCGAGTTGTGTTCGGTTTCGAGTTGTGTTCCGTTTGGAGTTGTGTTCCTTGTCGGGCCCTAACTTTTGAAAAAAAAAAAGAGAAACGGTGTTCGACCGCTTTCTTCTCATCCAACTGGTCGACTGGTCGCCCACTTGGTCGTCCGACCGGTTGCCTCCTGTTAGCCGACTCGTCGCCGCCGATCGTCGCCTCCATCGTCGCCACCTGATAGCCCACTGGTCGCCCGATCGTCGCTGCCTGGATCGTCGCCCGATCGTCGCCGCCGATCGTCGCTTCTACCTGATAGGCCACTGTCGCCGATCGTCGCCGCCGATCGTCGCCCACCTGATAGCCCACTGGTCGCCTGACTGGTCGCCCTCCTGATAGCCGACTGGTCGCCCACCTGGCCGTCCGACTGGTCACACGACTGGTCTTCCGCCTGCATAGCACTTGAAAGAAAAAGGAGTCGGATCGTTCCGCAAAAAAAAAAAAGAGTCTGGAACAGATCCGAAAATTTTTATGTGCTAAACCTGTTTTCACAAGATTCCCAGTCTTTTGAGATAGTTCCCGTCTTTCGCGAATTTTTTTCGCGCTGTTTTTTTTCATCTGCTGTGGAACTGTACTGTCGCCGACCACAGTTTTGAGTCACCATCCTTGCTAGCCTCGAGTCAGCAACTAGTGACTAGACGTTGAACAATTCTTCAATTTTGCATTCACTGATTGGATTATTGCTAACCTTTTGCTACTAAATTGAGCCTGTCCAAGCTCCACTTTCTACCCGTACAGGCGTTCGATCCCTTGGCAATCGCTCTACACAAACTTCGGAGAACCTTTGACAACGCCAACGGCCGACAACGCCTGCTGCATTGTAAGAACTTGTAAGAACTTGGGTCATAGGCTTGAGCGCTTGAGAGACTTGCCACATAGTAGTTGATAGGAACATTATACTTGTGGTTTTTGTTTCCTTGTCATCAACTAACCATGTCAGGTGACGAGAGTTCACTTCATCACTCTCCACGAACCAAGGGCATCATTGCTCACTTCCAAAAGATGACGAGGGAAGCCACCGATGGTCTTAACGAGGATGTACGGCTCACTAATGAGCGTATGTCAATGCAAGAAGACCGTCTCAGATCCATCGAGGCCGCACAAGGGATTGCTAACACTACTCTTGCTACTATTTTGGCTAGACTTGATACTTTTGCAGCTGCTGCATCTGGTGCTTCAATCCACCTCCCGTCGTCCAAGCAACAATTCGGCTCCACAGGAGGCCCCAACAGATTTAGAAGAACAGAACGAAGAGCACGAATATGATGACACCACTGATGCGGAGGAGGTCAACCCCATCCATTACAATAATGATCGTAACCATCAACGGCTACGCTTCAATCAGCAAGGTATGCGACGTGATCCTCCACGACCAAGGAACGAGAACGAGATGATGTTTTCCCTAAGGTAAATTTCAACATGCCACCGTTTGAAGGTAAATATGACCCTGATGGTTACCTTAGTTGGGAATTACTTGTGGATCAAAAATTTGCGTGCCATGATTTCCCTGAGAATAGAAGAGTTAGAGCTGCCACAAGTGAGTTCACTGATTTTGCTTCTGTTTGGTGGAGAGAACATTGCCGTGCTCATCCAAATAATATACCCACCACTTGGGAAGCCTTGAAATTGCTAATGAGGCATAGATTTGTTCCTTCATACTATGCTAGAGATTTATTGAATAAATTGCAGCGCCTACAGCAAGGTAAGAATTCGTGGAAGAATATTACCAAGAATTGCAAATTGGCATGTTGCGTTGTGGATTAATTGAGAATGAGGAAGCTTCTATGGCTCGTTTCTTAGGTGGGTTAACTCGAGAAATCCAGGATATTCTAGACTATAAGGATTATAATTCGATGACTCGGTTGTTCCATCTTGCTTGCAAAGCTGAACGTGAAGTGCAGGGTCGCCAATCGAGGGCCAAGACTAACTTTTCTGCAGGTCGAACTACTTCGTGGACACCGCGCACCCTGCTGCCCCCTGCCGGCCGTACTACCACGCCGACCTCTTCCGTCAACAGAACGGCGCCCACCACCGCAAATTCGGCACCACAACCAACGCCGACGAAAAATGCCACACAAGCTACTACAAATAGTTCGTAAATTGGTCGCATCAACGGGACGCGCGCAAAGATGTTCAGGGCCATCGCTGCAAGGGTTTCGGTCACATGATGAAGGAGTGTCCGAACAGGCGTGTGCTAATAATCCGTGAAGACGGCGAGTATGACTCAGCAAGTGATCTTGATGAAGAAACATATGCTTTGCTCGCTGAACATGAAGACAGCGATCCAAATGCCGAGCACGACGAAGTGCACGTGAGCGCTGGTGATGCTGACCAATATTTGAGTATTATTGCACAACGTGTGCTTAGTGCTCAGACTGCTCGCGCCCGATCCAAATCAACGCCACAACTTGTTTTACACAAAAGGCGCTATCAAGGAGCGCTCCATTCGAATAATCATTGATGGGGAGTTGCAATAATCTAGCCAGCATGGACATGGTGGAGAAGCTAGCACTCTCCACTAGACCACACCCTCAGCCCTACCACATTCAATGGTTCAACAACAGCGGCAAACTCAAGGTAACTCGCATGGTAAGAGTACATTTCGCTTTAGGTCCCTATCATGATTATGTTGATTGCGATGTTGTACCTATGCAAGCATGTTCTATGTTATTAGGTAGACCGTGGCAATATGATAAGGATTGTTTACATCATGGTAGAACAAATCAATACTCTTTTGTGCATAAAGAAAAGAAAATTGTGCTACACCCAATGTCGCCTGATGCCATTGTAAAGGATGAAATCGCTAGATCTAGCAAAGAGAAAAATCGAGAGAATTCTAAGAGTGAAAATCAGATTGTCACCAAAGGACTTGAACAACATAAACAGAGAGAATCTAACCTTGATTGTGCTAAGCCGAATGAGATTAAATTTTAAGGTGCTTGTTTTCTTGCAACAAAATCTGATTTGAATGAGTTGGCTATTTGTAGGTCTACATGCTATGCTTTGGTCTGCAAAGAAACTTTGTTTTCTCTAGAGGAGATGTCCCTCTCTTTGCCTCCTGTTGTCACTAACCTTTTGCAGGAATACACTGACATCTTTCCAAAGGACATCCCCTCAGGGCTGCCGCCAATTAGAGGGATTGAGCATCAAATTGATCTCATTCCAGGGGCATCCTTGCCCAACCGAGCACCTTACAGAACCAACCCTGAAGAGACACAAGAGATACAACGCCAAGTTCACGAATTGCTTGATAAAGGGCATGACGTGAATCTCTTAGTCCTTGTGCTGTACCAGTCATTTTAGTACCTAAGAAAGATGGAACATGGCGCATGTGTGTAGATTGTCGAGCAATTAATAATATCACCATTAGATATCGCCATCCTATTCCTCGGTTAGACGATATGCTTGATGAGTTAAGTGGCTCTACTATGTTCTCTAAAGTTGATTTGCGTAGTGGGTACCACCAGATTCGCATGAAGTTAGGAGATGAATGGAAAACAGCATTTAAAACTAAGTTCGGGTTATATGAGTGGTTAGTAATGCCTTCGGGTTGACTAATGCTCCTAGCACATTCATGAGACTGATGAACGAGGTTTTACGTGCTTTCATTGGAAAATTTGTGGTAGTTTACTTCGATGATATCTTGATTTATAGCAAATCTTTAGAGGATCATCTTGAACATCTACGTGCTGTTTTTAATGCTTTACGCGATGCACGCTTATTTGGTAACCTTGAGAAGTGCACCTTTTGCACGGATCGAGTATCTTTTCTTGGCTATGTTGTTACTCCACAGGAATTGAAGTTGACCAAGCCAAGGTTGAAGCAATACAGAGTTGGCCGACTCCTAACACGGTCACACAGGTGCGAAGTTTTCTAGGACTTGCTGGATTCTATCGTCGTTTTGTGAAGGACTTCAGCACCATCGCTGCACCCATGAATGAGCTCACCAAGAAAGGTGTACCTTTTGCTTGGGGCAAGCCGCAGGAAGATGCCTTCAACATTCTGAAAGCTAAGTTAACCCATGCACCCTTACTCCAGCTTCCAGACTTTTCTAAGACTTTTGAACTAGAATGTGATGCTAGTGGAATTGGTTTGGGTGGTGTTCTGTTACAAGAAGGAAAACCTGTTGCTTATTTTAGTGAGAAATTGAGTGGGCCAAGTTTGAATTATTCTACTTATGATAAGGAGTTATATGCACTAGTTCGAACTTTAGAAACATGGCAACATTATTTATGGCCCAAGGAATTTGTTATACATTCGGATCATGAATCATTAAAACATATTAGAAGTCAAGCTAAACTGAACCGTAGACATGCAAAGTGGGTTGAATTCATTGAGTCATTTCCTTATGTCATCAAACACAAACAGGGAAAGGATAATGTCATTGCTGATGCCTTGTCTTGGAGATATACCATGCTCTCACAACTCGACTTCAAAATTTTTGGTTTGGAAACGATTAAAGAGCAATATGTGCATGATGATGATTTTAAAAATGTGTTGCTCAATTGTAAAGAGGGAAAAACTTGGAACAAATTTGTCCTCAATAATGGGTTTGTGTTTAGAGCAAACAAACTATGTATTCCAGCTAGTTCTGTTCGTTTGTTATTACTACAGGAAGCGCATGGAGGAGGATTGATGGGACACTTTGGTGTGAAAAGGACGGAGGACATACTCGCTAGCCATTTCTTTTGGCCCAGGATGAGACGAGACGTGGAACGTTTCATCGCTCGCTGTTCTACATGTCAAAAAGCTAAGTCACGACTTAATCCCCATGGTTTATACATGCCTCTGCCTGTTCCTAACATGCCTTGGGAGGATATTTCTATGGACTTTGTTTTAGGACTCCCTAGAACAAAGAAGGGGAGGGATAGTATCTTTGTCGTTGTGGATAGATTTTCTAAAATGGCACACTTCATACCTTGTCACAAAAGCGATGACGCTACCAACATTGCTGACTTATTCTTTCGTGAAATTGTTCGCTTACATGGTGTGCCTAACACAATAGTTTCAGATCGTGACACTAAATTCTTAAGCCACTTTTGGAGAACTTTGTGGGCTAAATTGGGGACTAAACTTTTATTTTCTACTACTTGTCATCCCCAAACTGATGGACAAACTGAAGTCGTTAATCGAACTTTATCTACTATGCTTAGGGCTGTTTTGAAAAAGAACATTAAATTGTGGGAAGAATGTTTGCCTCATATTGAGTTTGCTTATAATCGGTCTATGCATTCTACTACTAAGATGTGCCCTTTTGAGATTGTATATGGATTTGTACCTCATGCTCCAATTGATTTGTTACCTCTACCATCTTCGGAGAAATTGAATCTTGATGCTAAACAACGTGCTGATTTGATTATGAAACTGCATGAGACAACTAAAGAAAACATAGAACGCATGAATGCTAAATATAAACTTGCTGGTAGTAAGGGAAGGAAACATGTAACTTTTGAACCAGGAGATTTAGTTTGGTTGCATTTGCAAAAAGATCGATTCCCAGAATTACGAAAATCTAAGTTGATGCCGCGAGCTGATGGTCCTTTCAAAGTATTGGCAAAGATTAATGATAATGCATACAAGCTTGAATTGCCTGCAGATTTTGGGGTTAGTCCCACATTCAACATTACCGATTTGAAACCATACTTGGGAGAGGATGATGAACTTGAGTCGAGGACGACTCAAATGCAAGAAGGGGAGGATGATGAGGACATCACTACCATGGATACGGCCATACTTACAAACCCAATGGAAACCAACAATATCATACAAGGGCCAATTACTCGAGCTCGGGACCGACAATTCAATTACCAGGTGAATGCGTTCCTCGGGTTGCATACAAATAATTTAATGAATGGAATGCTATTTAATCCTTGTGATGATTTTATTGTCCTTAGGAACCAAGGAGAAGGACTCCCAAACGTCAAGCATGAAGCCAATTCTTCCGGTGCACAAGTTCAACTCGGATTCGGCCTCCGGGACAGCACCAACTTCAAACGACCATAACTTTTGATCCACAAGGGTGTTTGAGGTCTATGAGTACTGGTTGGAAAGGTTTCGACGTCCTCTTTCCAACGGATCCGACCCCATCCCCAAATTCCGTCCGAGTCAACGGGAATCTGCAAAACAATTGGCGTCACTTTTCCAAATCGAGAAGACGTGGGCTTTGGGCCTTGTAATAGAGTTGTAGTTGGTATCCTACTGCTTTGGACGTGTTTCCCACGTCCCTACCTCTTATAAATAGCCAGACATCGGCTCCTTAGGGTTTTGGGTTTTATTTGATTAGTTTAGCCAAGTGCAAACTTGATCCTGCGAGTTGTGCTGGACAGCCACCTTGTCAAGATCGTCAATAAGACTCCACTTTGTTTCGCTTCCAGTTTTATCCGCAATTTCAGATTGCTTATCCTATTGTTCTTGCTTGTTCTTCGGTTGCTTGCAGGAATTGAACCTCGTGTTCAGGTTGATCGTGCCCACGGCAAGATCAATAACCCGCTGGAGTTGGTTTAGCGATTGCTAAGGCGCATCGTCGTCGTACGGTGTAGTCGGATCGTCAAAGTCGACTCTAACAAATCGATCGTGTGTTTCTCATCGAAAGATCGGGACACCCATATTGCCATCACGGCGCCATCAGCCGGGCACCGAGGCTGTTCCAGTCGGGACCGACCTTCCGGCCGCCGACTCGGTGCCCCCAGTTGATCCCGCGGTCGGGGACGCTGCTGCAGCCCAAGGGCCGGATGCCGACCCGGTGTCCCCGGTTGCTCCCATGGCCGTAGACGCCGAAGGGGTGGAGCCCCCGGGCGCAACTTCTGCCCGGGAGGAAGAAGAGCGGGAGGTGATCCTCGCTCTTGAGGCCGTCCCTCTCCAGGAGGCGGAGGTCGTCCCCCAGGACAAAGCTCCTTCGCCCTCAGGGGATGAGGGAGCTCGGGCTCAAGCCCCCGCCTCCGATCAAGGAGAAGGGATCGAGGCGGGAGATCCCTTGCCCGCCCAGGGGGAACAGGACGAGACGGAGGACCCCGCCGAGATGTTCCAGCAGGGGCTGGAGGCTCGGCTTTGTTGGGTAAGTACTCCTGACTCATGTGTTTTTATCAAAAAAAACTCGATCACGACCTGAAATACCTTGTCGCGCAGGTGCTGGAGTCCACCATGAAGGACTTCCATGCCGCCACCGTGCCGCCAGAAGTTGTCGCGAAGCACCAATCCGAGCAGGACGCCAAGATCGCGGAGCTCGAGCGCCGGGTTGCCGAGCTGACATCTTCTGAGGCCGAGATCCGGCGGAAGGTGGAGGAGTCCGTGCACGAGCTCCAGGAGCGTCTCGACCGGAGCGAGCAGGCAAGGTCGGGCCTTGAGGCCACGGTGGCGACCTTGCGCGACGCCGCCCGAAGCGCCGAAAGGACAATCGACCAGCAACGGGAGGAGTCCAGGCGACTTCGACAGGCGGCAAGCGAAGGTCGGGAAGCTCGCCGGCGGGTGCTCGACCTTGAGTCCGAGCTTGACTCGGTGCGGGACGAGCTCGTCGCTCTGCAGGACGAGAAACAATTTTGATCTCGTCGCGGAAGCTGAAGCATTATTTCCAAGGGCACTCGATTTCAGTAGTGACTTCTTTCCCCGTGGGAGAGGTCCTCCATAATCGAGAAGCTTCTGGGAGAATCTCAAAGTGGGCGGCCGAGCTTGGAGCCTTCGACATCTCGTTCAAGCCGCGCACCGCCGTCAAGTCCCAGGCTTTGGCCGACTTTACGGCCGAGTGGACTGAATCCCAAGCTGATGGCGCCGTGATGGCACTATGGGTGTCCCGATCTTTCGATGAGAAATACACGATCGATTTGTTAGAGTCGACTTTGACGATCCGACTACACCGTACGACGACGATGCGCCTTAGCAATCGCTAAACCAACTCCAGCGGGTTATTGATCTTGCCGTAGGCACGATCAACCTGAACACGAAGTTCAATTCCTGCAAGCAACCGAAGAACAAGCAAGAACAATAGGATAAGCAATCTGAAATTGCGGATAAAACTGCAAGCAAAACAAAGTGGAGTCTTATTGACGATCTTGACAAGGTGGCTGTCCAGCACAACTCGCAGGATCAAGTTTGCACTTGGCTAAACTAATCAAATAAAACCCAAAACCCTAAGGAGCCGATGTCTGGCTATTTATAAGAGGTAGGGGCGTGGGAAACACGTCCAAAGCAGTAGGATACCAACTACAACTCTATTACAAGGCCCAAAGCCCACGTCTTCTCGATTTGGAAAAGTGACGCCAATTGTTTTGCAGATTCCCGTCGACTCGGACGGAATTTAGGGATGGGGTCGGATCCGTTGGAAAGAGGACGTCGAAACCTTTCAAACCAGTACTCATAGACCCCAATCACCCTTGTGGATCAAAAGTTATGGTCATCTTAAGTTGGTGCTGTCCCGGAGGCCGAATCCGAGTATAACTTGTGCACCGGGAGAATTGACTTCATGCTTGACGTTTGGGAGTCCTTCTCCTTGGTTCCTAAGGACAATAAAATCATCACGAGGATTAAATAGCATTCCATTCATAAAATTATCTGTATGCAACCCGAGGAACGCATTCACCTGGTAATTGAATTGTCGTGCGCGAGCTCGAGTAATTGGCCCTTGTATTACATGGTTGGCTTCAATTGGGTTTGTAGGCATGGCCGTATGCATGGTAGTGATGTCCTCATCATCCTCCCCTTCTTGCATTTGAGTCGTCCTCGACTCAAGTTCATCATCTTCTCCCAAGTTTGTCTTTAGATCTGATAATTCATTTGACGGGATCGAGCTCGAGTCAATGGTCCTTGAACCGACGAAGATGTAGAAGGATGGCCAAGGTGGGGGTCGATAAAGCCATGCAGATGGAGCCATCGTAGTAGTTGTATCACAGTAGAGGATGCTGTGAAGTGTCGCCAACTTAATGGTCCTGGCCAAGGTGGGGGTCGATGAAACCATGCAGTTGATATAACTGTAGCAATACTTGGTGATGACCATATGTATGCAGTGTTAGTTCTGTCCATGATGAGCATGGTCTCATCACAAGCTCCCTGCATGGAAGAAGAGCCAGAGTATTGGACCATGCACTTCGATGGATCTCTCATGCTCGGCGGGGCCGGGGCGGGAATTCTCCTCGTCTCGCCGAAAGGCGATAGGTTGAAGTACGTCCTTCGGATTCACTTCCCAGCCTCGAACAATGCCGCAGAGTACGAGGCGCTCATCCACGGGCTCCGCATCGCCACATCGCTCGGAATCCGGCGACTGGCGGTTCGCGGTGACTCCCAGTTGGTGGTGAGCCAAGTACAGAAGGACTGGTCGTGCGTCGATCAGACTATGACGGCGTATTGCCAGCAAGTCCGAGAATTGGAAGGAAAGTTTGACGGTCTGGAGCTGGTCCATGTCCTCCGCCGCAATAATGAAGCAGCCGATGAGTTGGCTAAAATGGGAGCCACTCGGGCAGAGGTCCCGAGTGGTATCTTCGTCCAGGATCTTTACGAACCAACTGTTGCAAAACGACGGGAGCCAAGTAAGGATCCTGAGACCGGAGTCCTGCTCATTAACCCCGACTGGACGGCCCCATATCTAGATTATCTCCTGAAGGACAAACTTCCAGAGGCAACCGCTCTGGCCGAGCGCATCTCCCGACAAGCCAAATCCTATGTGGTGGTTGGCGAGGAGCTCTTTCGGAAGAGCACCTCAGGTGTCCTCAGGCGGTGCATTTCGGAACAAGTGGGAAGAGACCTGCTCAAAGAAATCCACTCGGGGATGTGCGGCCATCACGCGGCGTCAAGCGCCTTGGTTGGGAAAGCCTACCGCCAGGGCTTCTTTTGGCCTACGGCGGTGACGGATGCTAAGGAGATCGTTCGAACTTGCGAGGGCTGCCAGTTCTATGCAAGGCAGACACACTTGCCGGCACAGGAGCTGCAAACTATCCCCATCTCTTGGCCCTTTGCGGTCTGGGGGCTCGACTTAGTCGGCCCACTCAAGAAGGCGCAAGGTGGTTTCGCCTACCTTTTCGTAGCCATCGACAAGTTCACCAAGTGGATCGAAGCTAAACCAGTCGCCACGATCACTGCGCTCAAGGCCAAGGAGTTCTTCCAGGATATCGTGGTCAGATTCGGAGTTCCCAACCGAATCATTACAGACAATGGTACCCAATTCAGGAGTGAAGAATTTCAAGAGTGGTGCGAAGGCGTCGGAATCAAGATTTGCTTCGCCTCGGTAGCCCATCCACGAAGCAATGGGCAGGTGGAGCGGGCCAATGGTTTGGTCCTCCAGGGCCTCAAGGCCAGGATCTTCGATCGCCTCAAACCATACGCTGCCCGATGGGTGAAAGAGTTACCGTCGGTACTCTGGGGACTCAGAACCACTCCCAGCCGGGCAACTGGGCAAACTCCCTTTTTCCTAGTTTATGGCGCGGAGGCGGTCCTGCCGACTGAACTAGAATTCGAATCCACGAGGGTTCGGAATTACCAGGAAGCCGAGTCCGAAGGAAGCCGAATGGTAGAGCTTGATCAACTCGAGGAGGCTCGAAACGTTGCAGCCATCCAGTCGGCCAAGTACCTCCAGGGACTTCGGCGTTACCATTCTCGCAATGTCAGAAGTAGAGCCTTTTCGAAAGGAGATCTGGTCCTCAGGAGGAACCAGAAAAGTGAGCACAAGCTCTCTCCAATTTGGGAAGGTCCGTACATTGTGGAGGAGACGGTCTGATATGGCTTGAGTGCCCGATCTTTCGGTGGAGTGATAACTATCGATTGAATGGTGAAAACCCTCGCGATCCGACTACGCACGAACGAATTCGATGGCGCCTTAGCAATCGCAGAACCTTCGCCGAATTGGTTATTGACACACAAATAGCATGTCAACCTGAACACGAGGTTCAAATTCTTGTCAGTAATCGAAGAATCAAACAAGAACACGATAAACAAAGTGTAAAAACAGAATTGATAGGAAGAGAAAAAGTCTCGGATAAAAGTGGAATTTGATGTTCTTCACAAGGTGGCGATCTTGCACAACTCGTAGAAGATAGGTTTGCGCGTAGCTAAACTCTAATCAACCAAAATCCCCTAATAGAGTGGAGGGTAGGAGAATATAAAGAAGAAGAAGGAGGAGAGGTACTGTTCACGGACACTATTCATCCGTGATTAGTACATGCATGTCCACACATTAGGGAAACAATCCTTCCCTCCTTTCCTTCTCTACAAAGTTGCCAAAAATACAAAAGAGATCAAATCTTCAATTATGGTGCCTTGATCTGAATCTTGGTTTCCAAATCAGCAAAGAGGACATGTTGGGGCGCCCAAAACCAGGAGGGGAGACGCCAAACAGGGGAGGTGGCGCCCAATAATAGACCCATGCATTCATTCCCTTTGCTCGTCTTTGACTTGGCCTTCCGAATTCCGCACACGCGCTTGATCTTCTCCTTGGTTCCTAAGTATAATAAAATCATGACAAAAATTAGATAGTAATGAATTCTGTGAATTAATCATATAAATAGTTAGAAACGAGTTCACCTGATAATTGAGCTGTCGTGCTTTGGCACGAGTAATTGGTCCTTGTATATTTGGCTCAATCGTGTGCATGGAAGAGATGTCCTCATCACGGTCCGGCCGGGTGCCCAGGCTCAGACGGGAAGATGGCGAGGTCCTGGCGAATACTTGGAACGCCGAACAGCTCGCTCCCATGCATTAAACAAAGCTCCCGATTGTCTAGTACTTTGATCAGTTTTGACTAAGTGACCCGATTAATCCCGAGTGGTTATCACTATACTAGCGTATCGTCTGATCCGAGCCGTGCCGATACAGAATACACGAAAGTGCACGTTCGATATGAGATCGCATCAAGCGGCAATATCTGAACATCTGTACTAGCGCACGAGTTAGAAGAGACTAAGCTAAAAGAAGCTACCAACCACTCGGGAATAACGATCGATACTCCAGCGGTTTCGTTGAACAGAAATCGGGGTCACTAGACTGTAGTCGATGAAAATTCGGCTCTCCAGCACCTCGTTGCGGGAGCTGGGGCTATCGACTAGTGTAAACTACTCAAAGAAAAATGATCAAACTTAGAGGAGCAAAAGGGCGCCGATTTATATTCCATGACGACAGTAATTTACATTACTAACTTTTTTTCATTTTCTCGTATCTAAAAAAAAAGGAGAAGGGCGGCAACTGCCGCCGATCTTCCTGCTGCTGCTGCGGGTGCTGCCGCTGGGAGGCCTGGGGGCGGGGTCGTCGAGGTCAGACGCGGTGCGCGCGACCCAGTGCCGCCAGGATCTCGTCCTCAACCACCCAAAGGGGTGGTATAAGGCGGATGAGAGCCCTAACGGCTAGGTCGTCGCGGCGCTCGCGCCCGACCATCTCTGTGATAATCTCGGCCACCTCGTAGAGCCCCGGGGCCACCTCCAGCAAGGTGGCCACGGCGGCGGCGTCCCTGGCGGCCCCGTCTTCTTCTTCCGCCTCCAGATTGGCGAAGTCGAGCTCCTCCCAGGACTCCGCCTCCTCCCAGCGGTGGAGCAGTCCGAAGAACCGCTGGCGAAAAAACGCCGCGTAGGGGCCAACAAACCTCCTCGTGTTAGACATGGAGGAAAGCTGGGAGGAAGGAGGGGAAGAAGACTCGAAGAGAGGGACGATCGCTCAAGGGCGGTGACGTCCCATTTATAGGCCGTGCATGGCTCCGGAGTCGAGGTGACGCCATTTAAAGACGTAGAAGACGAAGCGACGCCGCAATGCTGCTAATTTACTCGAAGTACGAAGAAGATCAACTTGTGTCAGGCCCCGTTCCGACGTAACCTGAACGGAACGAAGGGACGTATCGCCAGGCACGGGTCAGGCGCGGTTCAAATTAAGTTGGCCTTCCCGCGGAGTAGGCCCAGTTAAGCGGAAGGTGACCACATGAGCTTGGGGTCTAAACTACTCGGCCAATAAGCCGCAATGTGGTTCCCGACGCTCGAGGACGAGGACGTTTCGGACACCAGCCACTCGAAAAAGCGTGCCTGGGGCGAGAAGGTCACAAACTAAGTCCCGACGCTCGAGGGCTGAACCACTCGGCCAGAAGGGTAGCAAATGCTGTCCCGAGTGCTACTCAAAGTCCCGACGCTCGAGGGCAGAGCCACTCGGCCAGAAGGGTAGCAAATGCTGTCCTGAGTGCAACTCAAAGTCCCGATGCTCGAGGGCTGAACCACTCGGCCAGAAGGGTAGCAAATGCTGTCCCGAGTGCTACTCAAAGTCCCGACGCTCGAGGGCAGAACCACTCAGCCAGAAGGGTAGCAAAAGCTATTTAACCCAACAAAGTACAAATGAGGCAAGCCATATGAAAACTTCGAACAGCGCCTCACACAAGAGCCAACGTTTGACACGAAGGGGTACATCAAAAGTCAAAATTCAAGATTCTCTAACAAGGCCTGCGATGTACCGGAGACCTCTTCGAGCAGTGCGTTGGCTTTGTCTTCATCACAGGCGAAACCCTCTTTGACAGCTTCAAGGTCAACCCTTGGATAGTGAGATTTGATCACCGCCAACGCCTGGTTCGCACTCATGGTCGCCGACTCCTTTGCATAAGCTTTGATCCTGTCGGCTCCACCCGAGAGAAGCGGAACGGCGTCATCCTCCTGGCCTGGTTCGGCTCCTTCGATACGCAGAAGATGCAGAACTGGTTCGCAGGCGACGCGCAGCTCCGTGTGGCTTCGTTCGACAGTGGCTATCTTCCCCTTGTATTCTGCACCAAAGCCAAGCTGCCGCTAAAGAACACACCCAGCGCCAAGCACGTTCAATTCAAGCCAAGGGAGCTTACCCTCCAACTCTCGCTGTGTCTTCTCCAAGCCAGCTCGAGTTTCGAGGTTAGAGCTTTCTGAAGCCTCCAGTCGTGCCCTCAACTCAGCGATGGTCGAGTCGCGTTCTGAAACACGAGCTCGCCGTCATTTTTCCCAGCTACTTAAGAAAGAGTCCATAAAAAACCCAGGGAGGAATCTTACCTTCGAGCGTATGCTCAAGCTCCGCTTTTGCCTCTCGGAGCGTCATGCACTGGGTCTCCAGCCCGTGGACCTCTTTCCATCTGTCGTCGCTGATCTCGTTGACCTTGTCCTGATACTTCTGGTGCTCCTTGAGCTTGGGGAGCACCTTCCGAAAAAACCGCGACCTCTGCTCCGAGCGCTCTCCCATGTCCTAGGCGACAGGGCAGAGTCTCAGGTGGGGGCCAGCATTCCCTAATGATAACAGACTAAAGAAAGACAGAAAACTCACCCTGACGAGCGTGCTACACCTGACGGTGAGCTCGTAAAGCTCCGTCCGAGCCGCTATCTCCGCTTCTTCGTCCTCCTCCATCCCTTTCCAGTCGGAACCCCCCTCGCACCACACGGTCCGATTCGGGGGCTTCGGCAGAGGACCGAGCGGCGGTGGCTCTCGATGCACCTCCTCCACTTCGGGAGGCGAAGCCGGGTCAAGCTCATCGACTGCCGGACCACTCGATGGCTCAGCGGTCGGGCCAGCAGCACGAGGTGGCGACGCCCCAGCTACCGAAGGAGACGGTGACCTAGCCGACGAGGGGGGGTCCCCCTTGGAGAAGCCGGCTCCGGGGGCTCCTTTTCAGGAGACCCCTCCACTGGGACGTCCATAGTAGGAGTCCTGAATCGACAAAAAGGAAACGTCTCAGCACAGGTAATAACAAAAAGACAAGGATTGCCCGAAAGAATACCTCCTGGATTTTTTAAACTTCATCCCAGGCTTCATCCGAGTCCCAGCACCGCTCGGAGAGGAGCCCAACCCGGCACCAGCAGTCGGGGCTGCCCCTGAGACAGAGGGCTGTGGCTCTGCGCCTTGTGACCCGGGGACACTGGAGGTCGAAGGCCCGGCCGGCGAGGGATCAGCAGCCTCCTCCGCCGATTGCCGGCGCAGCTCATCGGCCGAAGTGTCAGCCGCTCGCTTGGCCTGAACATTCCTCAGCCGAGAGAGGCCGACGACCGGAGCGTCAGAAAAGAAGGACTCACGTTCCTGAAAGATGAACGATCGCACGTTGTCAGAATCACACATCAGGCAAAAATCATGGGACAGCTTCTCGAGAGAGTGGGACACTCACAGGAGGGGGAGGGTTCGCCGCCGAAAATTTGTGAGGGCAGCCCCTGTTGGTAATTTCAGTGCCAGGCACGAAGAAGTCAACCACCCGCGCCGCCAATGCATCTCTCGATAGGGACGTGCTTGTCTCCCGGGTGGGATCCTGAGTCCCGCCGTACTGGAACCCCAAGTGGATTCTCTCCTTTAAGGGTTGCACCCGGCGCTTCACAAAGCTGATCGCAATCCCGGGGCCTGACAGCCCCCGAATCTTCAGATCATTAATCCACGCCAGAAGCTCGGCGACTTGGTTCAACCCGCCGCCATCTGGGGCATCACTCCAGCATCGAGAAGCTTTAGGGGCGCGGCCAGTGAAAGGGGCGAGAAAAGGATCAACATTTGCACAATAGAACCACTCCCGCCTCCAACCTTTAAGGGAAGTCTTGAGGGGGATGGCGAAGTAATGTTTCTTCAAGCCCTCTCGCAGCTGAAGTCCGGCGCCCCCAATGACGCTGGGAGCAGCCCGGTTCGGATGAGGCTTGAGCAGGAAGAGGGAGCGGAACAAGTCAAAATGAGGACGTATCCCAAGATACGCCTCGCAAAGTTGAACGAAGAGAGCAATGTGAAGAATGGAGTTGGGATTCAAATTGATCAGCTCGATCTCGTAAAATTGAAGGAGCCCTCGGAAAAAGGCGCTCCCAGGAACGCTGAATCCCCGCCAAAAGAAGGACTCGAAGACCACGATCTCATTATCCAGGGGAAGGGGGTAAGGATCACCTACGGCGAGACGGGCAGAGATGAACTCCAGCGGAGGGATAACGCCGGCCGCGACCAGCTCCTCCGGGCGGGACTCCGTAGTAATGGAGGTCTCCCACCCCGTGTTCGCCGGACCAGCGCCATCCTCCGACGACGACGAAGAAGAAGACATCTCGGCGAAGGAGACCCTGTGGGAGGAACCGCCGAGGGTCTTGGGCGCGAAACTAGAAACCCTAGGTCGCCCAGATCGCCAAAGGAGATTTGAAGATTTCTCAGCCGTGGTGGGGGAGGGGCAAAGATGTCTTTACCCCAGCAAGGTTTTCCTCATTTATCAGAAATGAGCCTCAATTTTCGCCTTACGGCGGGAAAAGCAAGGGCTTTCGTGCTCGATTCTGGGCCAGATCTAGGGCACGCCCCATGTTGGGCCGATAGCTGAGTCGCGCAAAACGCGACCAGGTGTCAAGTCTGGTTCGAGGTTTGGGATAAAGTGCGCCCCACGATGGGCCTGAACGCCGGCCGCCACGGAAGCTTGGGGCCGGGCACTTTCCGAACATCCTCCAGCGGTATGCCCCATAATTTGGGGTCAATTGCTGGTCACTGCTCCTTAGCATGATTGGGTACCGTGGGAGGATTTTTACTAACACGGTCTTGAGAATGCGCTCCATGAGAGTCTGAAGCAGTGCGCCGTCAACGGGCACAGGCATTACTCTGTATGACCAAGGTATGCCCCATGAGGGTCGATCGAGCTTCGCAAGCCGATTGCCGCACACCGTAAACGGGTGCGGGTACCGCCCGGCCACGAGCCAAAAAGACTATGGTACGCCCCATGAGGGTCAGCTGAGCGACAAGCCAGTTGCCGCGCACCGTAAACGGGCGCGGGTACCACTCGGCCACGAGCCAAAAGACTATGGTACGCCCCATGAGGGTCAGCTGAGCGACAAGCCAGTTGCCGCGCACCGTAAACGGGCGCGGGTACCACTCGGCCACGAGCCAAAAGACTATGGTACGCCCCATGAGGGTCAGCTGAGCGACAAGCCAGTTGCCGCGCACCGTAAACGGGCGCGGGTACCACTCGGCCACGAGCCAAAAGACTATGGTACGCCCCATGAGGGTCAGCTGAGCGACAAGCCAGTTGCCGCGCACCGTAAACGGGCGCGGGTACCACTCGGCCACGAGCCAAAAGACTATGGTACGCCCCATGAGGGTCGGCTGAGCGACAAGCCAGTTGCCGCGCACCGTAAACGGGCGCGGGTACCACTCGGCCACGAGCCAAAAGACTATGGTACGCCCCATGAGGGTCGGCTGAGCGACAAGCCAGTTGCCGCGCACCGTAAACGGGCGCGGGTACCACTCGGCCACTAGCCAAACGACTCATTCAAGGTACGCCCCATGAGGGTCGGTCGAGCTTTGCAAGCCGATCGCCGCGCACCGTAAACGGGCACGGGTACCACTCGGCCCCGAGCCAACCAACCACGGTGGCCTTACTTAACAAGTTCTTTACGATCTTTTTTCCCACAAGATCTTTATGACAGGATGAGAGAAGGAAATCCGATCCTAAAGCACTTGGGGGCTGCTGTGGGATGCCTGAGATGGGGGTCCCGCAAGTGGGGCCTACGCCCGACTGGGCCGAAGGCGGAGTAGTAGGCCCGGAGCCTGAAAACGCCATGATGAGCCCGGGGGATGGCCCGACTTATTCCCCAAGGCAGCTCGCAGATCCTTCGGCGAAGCTTCGTGCCATGCCCAAGCAACCCGTCAAAAGCAAAGCGTGCGGCCTGACATCGCCAGAGCCTGCAGGCGCCGGAACCTGGCGGGGTGGCAGGCGCGGGTCGGGGAAGGCACGACCGCATCCCCTGGACGTAGTGGGGCCAGTCGATAAGAGACAAAGTATGTACTCATGAAGCCACCATGTTCAGGGCCAGGTGGCGCCCATTTTGTGGCAGATCCTTCCCCTAGTATATAAAGGGGGAGGAGAGGAAAAGAAAAGGGGAGACGCTCATATATCCAAGAACACAGGACTAGGGTATTATCTCCTCCGTGAGAGCCCGAACCTGTCTAAAAAGAGATCGCCCTCGCATCCTGTGTTACCATCTAGCTCTGATCCCGCACGAATCCCCTAGAATCACAAATCTCATTGCCGGAGAAATCGATCGTCGACAGGGTCCCTAATGGTAATGTAAACTACACGCGTACTAGAATGGTGCAAGAAACAAAACATTATTCCAAACATGCCGAAAGAACTTCATATATGCCCAAGCACATTTCGGCATGCGTTTTGAATCTTTCCGAGTCGTGTGAAACATTCCTCCCCGACGAGTACTGCATGCTGCAAGGATTTTCACAAGAAAAAGACGCATGAGATGAAGCTGAGTGTCAATCAACCAGAATGGACTTCATGTCTGCCGTAGCTCATTTTAGCAAGCAATTTGGGCTCATCCGTGTCGGTGCGAAACCTACACGACAAATGGTACTACAAGTCATGCTCGTACCAGAACGAGTAAGAAAAGAAAGCTGGCGGCAGACACCCTGAATAGAGTTCATGTGTGCCCAGGCTAATTTCGGCGTGCATTTCTGTTGCATCCGGGTCGGTGCAAAACATTTCTCCGCGATAGGTGCCAACGGGTACTGCAAGCTGCGTGCGTATCAAAACGATGCACGAAAGGAAAATGTAGGCCAAATTGCGCGAGTGGACTTTCATGCATTGCTGCTACAGTCTGCATTCATTTCGAATACGTCCGTGTGAGTGTGGAAACATCCCTCCGCGACAGGTTGCAAGGTGTTCTGCAAGCTGCGTCCGGACGAAAATGATGCACGAAAGGAAAATTGGTGTCAAACTCCCCGAATGGACTTCATATATGCCCTATCCCATTTCGACAAGCATTTCGGCATGCATTTCTGTTGCATCCGGATCGGTGCGAAACATTTCTCCGCGATAGGTGCTAACGGGTACTGCAAGCGGCGTGCGTATCAAAACGATGCACGAAAGGAAAATGTGGGCCAAACTGCGCGAGTGGACTTTCCATGCATTGCTGCTACAGTTCTGCATTCATTTCGAATACGTCCCGGTGATTGTGGAAACATCCCTCCGCGTCGGGTCGCAAGGTGTTCTGCAAGCTATGTCCGGACGGAAACGATGCACGAAAGGAAAATTGGTGTCAAACTCCCCGAACGGACTTCATATATGCCCTATCCCATTTCGACAAGCATTTCGAGTACGTCCGAGTCGATGCGAAATATTCATGCACGATGGGTCCCTAATGTTACTGTAAACTACACGCGTACCAAAACGGTGCACGAAACGAAACTTCGTTCCAATCATTCCGAATGAACTTCATATTTGCCCAAGCACATTCCGGCATGCATTTCGAGTCCGTCCGAGTTGTTGCGAAACATTTCTTCGCGATGAGCACGAACGAATACAACAAGCGGCGCCCGTTCGAAAACGTTGAACGAGATGAAACTTAGTGCCAAACACATCGAGTGGAATTCATATGTGCTTCCACTCATTTCGGCATGCATTTTGAATATGTCCGAGCCGGTGTCAAATGTTCCACCACGACGGGTTCCCACGGGTAATAAAAGCTGAATACAAATGAAACCGATGCCCGAAACAGAACCGAGTGCCAAACACCCCGAAAGAACTTATGATGTTTGCTAGTGCTTTTCATCATTTGAATCGAATCCATTCGAGTAGGTCTGAAACATTCCTCCACGACGCGTCCCAACGGGCACTGCAGTGGAAGCCATTAGAAAATGAAAATGATGCACGAAATGACACATTGTGGCAGACACCACGCACGCCGAAAATGATGCACGAAATGGAACATTATGGCAAGCACCTTACACGCTGCAACCTAGCACGCCAAAATGAAACATACTGCACGAAACGAAAACGGTGAACGGAATGAAGCTGGGTGCCAAACACACCGAATGCAATTCATATGTGTTGTAACTCATTTAGGCATGCATTTCGAATCCGTCCGAGTCACCGTGAACTATTCAACAACGACGAGTTCCTAAGCTGAAAAAATCGAAAGCGATGCACGAAACGAAACTGACTGCCAAACACCCAGAATTAACTTACGATGTTCTCTTGTGCATTTCAGCATAATTCTGTATTCATTTTGAATACGCATGAGTGAGTGTGAAACATCCCTCCGCGACGGGTCACAAGGGGTACTGCAAGCTGCGTCCGAATGAAAACGATGCACGAAACAAAACTCGGTGTCAAACTCCCCGAATGGGCTTCATATGCGCCCTAGCCCGTTTCAGCAAGCGTTTCGAGTACGTCCGGCTCGAAGTGAAACATTCTTGCACAATGGGTCCCTAATGTTAATGTAAATTACACGCGTACTAGAATGGTGCAAGAAACAAAATATTGTTCCAAACATGCCGAATGAACTTCATATATGCCCAAGCACATTTCGGCATGCGTTTTGAATCTTTCCGAGTCGTGTGAAACATTCCTCCGCGATGAGTACTGCATGGTGCAAGGATTTTCACAAGAAAAAGACGCATGAGATGAAGCTAAGTGTCAATCAACCAGAATGGACTTCATGTCTGCCGTAGCTCATTTTAGCAAGCAATTTGGGCTCATCCGTGTCGGTGCGAAACCTACACGACAAATGGTACTACAAGTCACGCTCATACCAGAACGAGTAAGAAAAGAAAGCTGGCGGCAGACACCCTGAATAGAGTTCATGTGTGCCTAGGCTCATTTCGGTGTGCATTTCTGTTGCATCCGGGTCAGTGCAAAACATTTCTCCGCGATAGGTGCCAACGGGTACTGCAAGCTGCGTGCGTATCAAAACAATGCACGAAAGGAAAATGTAGGCCAAACTACACGATTGGACTTTCCATGCATTGCTGCTACAGTTCTGCATTTATTTCGAATACGTCCGAGTGAGTGTGGAAACATCCCTCCGCGACGGGTCGCAAGGTGTTCTGCAAGCTGCGTCCGGACGGAAACGATGCACGAAAGGAAAATTGGTGTCAAACTCCCCGAATGAACTTCATATATGCCCTATCCCATTTCGACAAGCATTTCGAGTACGTCCGAGTCGATGCGAAATATTCATGCACGATGGGTCCCTAATGGTACTGTAAACTACACGCGTACCAAAACGCTGCACGAAACGAAACTTCGTTCCAATCATGCCGAATGAAGTTCATATTTGCCCAAGCACATTCCGGCATGCATTTCGAGTCCGTCCGAGTTGTTGTGAAATATTTCTCCGTCATGAGCACGAACGAATAAAACAAGCAGCGCCTGTTCAAAAACGTTGCACGAGATGAAAGTGAGTGCCAAACACATCGAGTGGAATTCATATGTGCTCCCACTCATTTCGCATGCACTTTGAATATGTCCGAGCCGGTGTCAAATGTTCCACCACGACGGGTTCCCACGGGTAATAAAAGCTGAATACAAACGAAACCGATGCACGAAACAGAATCGAGTGCTAAACACCCCGAAAGAACTTATGATGTTTGCTAGTGCTTTTCATCATTTGTATCAAATCCATTCGAGTAGGTCTGAAACATTCCTCCACGACGCGTCCCAACGGGCACTGCAGCGGAAGCCATTCGAAAATGAAAATGATGCACGAAATGACACATTATGGCAGACACTACGCACGCCGAAAATGATGCACGAAATGGAACAATATGGCAAGCACCTTACACGCTGCAACCTAGCACGCCAAAATGAAACATTGCTGCACGAAACGAAAACGGTGAACGGAATGAAGCTGGGTGCCAAACACACCGAATGCAATTCATATGTGTTGTAACTCATTTAGGCATGCATTTCGAATCCGTCCGAGTCGCCGTGAAATATTCCACAACGACGAGTTCCTAAGCTGAAAAAATCGAAAGCGATGCACGAAACGAAACTGACTGCCAAACACTCAGAATTAACTTATGATGTTCGCTTGTGCGTTTCAGCACAATTCTGCATTCATTTTGAATACGTATGAGTGAGTGTGAAACATCCCTCCGGGACGGGTCACAAGGGGTACTGCAAGCTGTGTCCGAATGAAAACGATGCACGAAATGAAACTCGGTGTCAAACTCCCCGAATGGGCTTCATATGCGCCCTAGCCCGCTTCAGCAAGCGTTTCGAGTACCTCCGGCCTGAAGCGAAACATTCATGCACAATGGGTCCCTAATGGTAATGTAAACTACACACGTACTAGAATGGTGCAAGAAACAAAACATTGTTCCAAACATGCCGAATGAACTTCATATATGCCCAAGCACATTTCGGCATGCGTTTTGAATCTTTCCGAGTCGTGTGAAACATTCCTCCGTGATGTGGACATCACGACCATGGATATGGCCATGCCTACACATCACATTGAAACCAATGATATAATACAAGGACCAATTACTCGAGCTTGTGCACGTCAATTCAATTACCAGGTGAATGCGTTCCTCGGGTGATGAGGACATCTCTTCCATGAACACAAATGATCCATCTGTGCAAGGACCAATTACTCGTGCCAAAGCACGTCAGCTCAATCATCAGGTCAACTCGTTTCTAAGTTTATATACGATTAATTCACAGAATGGATTGCTATTTAATTCTTGTGATGACTTCATTGTTCTTAGGAACCAAGGAGAAGATCAAGCTCGGTCATCATATGCGCAAGATCCAGAAGACAAAGTTAAAGAGGAAAACGAGCACATGAGAAATACTACCAAGATGGAAAGGAGGAAGGAGTTTTCTTTCTTTTTGGAAGCCCGAAATCAGATCAAGGCGCCATGACAAATCTCGTTTATTTCTTTCCTTTTGTATTTTAGGAAGCTTTGTTAAGAAGGAAAGGAGGGGCGGATTTTCCTCCTGTTTTGGGCTGCTTGTGCGCCCTCCCCCTTGGCTGCCATATGGGCGCCTCCCCTTCTCCCCTTTATATACCCCTGTCGTCCCTCCCTTAGAACTCAGATTTTGTTGATTGAGTTTAGCCGTGTGCAAACTTTCTTCTTCAAGTTGTGCTAGATAGCCACCTTGTGAAGACTTTAATAGAATCTCAATTCGTCTCCACTTTCTCTCATACTTCAGATTGTTTTTACTTGTTCTTGTTTGTTCTTCGATTACCAACAAGAATTGAACTTCGTGTTCAGGTTGATCTCGGCTACCTAGCAGGATCAATAACCACGCGGAGTAGGTTCAGCGATTGCTAAGGCGCCATCGACTTGTTCGTGCGTAGTCGGATCGTGAGAGTCTTCTCCAACGCCAATCGATAGTTATCCCTCCACCGAAAGATCGGGCACTCCAGACATATCAAGTGGTATCAGAGCCAGGTTGTGGCAATACAGAGTTGGCCGACTCCTACCACGGTCACACAGGTGCGAAGTTTTCTAGGACTTGCTGGATTCTATCGTCGTTTCGTGAAGGATTTCAGCACCATTGCCGCACCATTGAATGAGCTTACGAAGAAGGGCGTACCTTTTGTTTGGGGAGATGCACAGGACAACGCTTTCTACACATTAAAAGATAAGTTGACACATGCACCACTTCTTCAACTCCCTGATTTTTCTAAGACTTTTGAACTTGAATGTGATGCTAGTGGAATTGGGTTGGGTGGTGTGTTGTTGCAAGATAGAAAACCGGTTGCATATTTCAGTGAGAAGTTGAGTGGGCCTAGTTTGAACTATTCTACTTATGATAAGGAATTATATGCTTTAGTTCGAACTTTAGAAACATGGCAGCATTATTTGTGGCCCAAAGAATTCGTCATACATTCTGATCACGAATCGTTAAAGCATATTCGAAGTCAAGCCACATTAAATCGTAGACATGCAAAATGGGTTGAATTCATTGAGTCTTTTCCTTATGTTATCAAACACAAGAAGGGCAAGGACAATGTTGCTGATGCTTTGTCTCGACGATATACCATGCTTACACAACTTGATTTCAAAATCTTCGGGTTAGAGACAATTAAGGATCAATATGAACATGATATTGCTTTTCAGGATGTGTTGCTCAATTGTAAAGAGGGAAAAGCGTGGAATAAGTTTGTCCTTCAGAATGGTTTCGTGTTTAGAGCTAACAAGCTATGCATTCCAGCTAGTTCCGTTCACTTGTTGTTACTGCAGGAGGCGCATGGAGGTGGCCTCATGGGACACTTTGGTGTGAAGAAGACGGAGGACATACTTGCTAGCCATTTCTTTTGGCCAAAGATGAGAAGGGATGTGGAACGCTTTGTCGCTCGCTGCACTACATGCCAAAAAGCTAAGTCACGTCTTAATCCACATGGTTTATACATGCCTCTTCCTGTCCCTACCATGCCTTGGGAGGATATTTCGATGGACTTTGTTTTAGGTCTTCCTAGAACAAAGAAGGGGAGGGATAGCGTCTTTGTTGTTGTGGATAGATTTTCTAAGATGGCACACTTCATACCATGTCATAAAAGTGATGATGCTACCACAGTTGCTGATTTATTCTTTCGTGAAATTGTGCGCTTACAGAGCTTAGGTTCATACGTGGACTTAATCGAGAAATTCAGGATGCTCTTATTGATGAAACATATAGTTCTCTTTCAGAATTGGTTGTATGTGCTTGTAGAGTTGAAAATATGTTTGCTGAATCCTTGAAAGAATCATTAGCTTCATTTGAGGCGCCCATTGTTGCACCTTCTTTTGTAGCTAACATTTTGCAGAAAAGAGAGCACCATCGAGAGAATGATGTAGAAGTGCATATGGAGAAAGAACTGATCAGTACTACCCCATGTGTAAGTGAAGAGATAATAGTTGAAGAAACACCTACAACAGCTGATGAGAACTCACAAGGTAATATAACAGGTATGGACTTTACACATGGAGAAAATAATTTTGAAGAGCTAAAACTATCCACAAATCATGCTATCGTAGAGCAACTAATAGTGGAACCAATTGCTGATTTTGCTTTGTTACAAGATGATTTGCTTGCTATTTCTTGTGATAAAGAAGAGTTGTGTGATAATACTTCACTTATATTCATGACACAACTAGCAAATGGACATGTCACTTTTGTTAACACACTGGACACTTATGCTGAAAACAAACATGTCATTCACATCACAAGCGAAAATGATGAGTTGAAATTGATGTCTTCCTTATATACATTAGGCTACATTGAATTTGATGTTCCGTGTGATCTGAATTATTTAGAGGAGAGCCTTTTTGTACATTCTGATTTGTCATGGTTATCACGAAATATCTTTTATGTTATTGGCAAAAATAGTGAGAAAGGAGAGTATAAAGCACATCGAGTTTACATTTGTTCAGATTTTAAACCTCCGTTTGCAATGCAACAATGTCATCAATTTAATAATTGCCATATCACTAATCATGTCAGACCAAGTACATTTGGTTCCATTCACAAGTCACATGATAGTTTTCAAGAAAGGGAGGATACGGTTGATAGAAATTCTCGATCCATTCATTTCATTGCAAATGTGCATATTGCTTTGTTTCCTGTCATTACTAACATTTCACAGGACAATATGATGGAGTCGAGGACGACTCCACTTCAAGAAAGGGAGGATGATGATACCATGCTCATCATGGACAGAACTAACACTGCATACATATGGTCATCACCAAGTATTGCTACAGTTATATCAACTACATTGTTTTATCGACCCCCACCTTGGCCAGGACCATTAAGTTGGCGACACTTCACGGCATCCTCTACTTCGTATATAACTACTACGATGGTTCCATCTGCATGGCTTTATCGACCCCCACCTTGGCCATCCTTCTACATCTTCGTCGGTTCAAGGACCATTGACTCGAGCTCGATCCCGTCAAATGAATTATCAGATCTAAAGACAAACTTGGGAGAAGATGATGAACTTGAGTCGAGGACGACTCAAATGCAAGAAGGGGAGGATGATGAGGACATCACTACCATGCATACGGCCATGCCTACAAACCCAATTGAAGCCAACCATGTAATACAAGGGCCAATTACTCGAGCTCGCGCACGTCAATTCAATTATCAGGTGAATGCGTTCCTCGGGTTGCATACAAATAATTTAATGAATGGAATGCTATTTAATCCTTGTGATGATTTTATTGTCCTTAGGAACCAAGGAGAAGGACTCCCAAACGTCAAGCATGAAGCCAATTCTTCCGGTGCACAAGTTATACTCGGATTCGGCCTCCGGGACAGCACCAACTTAAAATGACCATAACTTTTGATCCACAAGGGTGATTGGGGTCTATGAGTACTGGTTTGAAAGGTTTCGACGTCCTCTTTCCAACGGATCCGACCCCGTCCCCAAATTCCGTCCGAGTCGACAGGAATCTGCAAAACAATTGGCGTCACTTTTCTAAATCGAGAAGACTTGGGCTTTGGGCCTTGTAATAGAGTTGTAGTTGGTCTCCTACTGCTTTGGACGTGATTTCCCACGCCCCTACCTCTCATAAATAGCCAGACATCGGCTCCTTAGGGTTTTGGGGTTTTATTTGATTAGTTTAGCCAAGTGCAAACTTGATCGTGCGAGTTGTGCTGGACAGCCACCTTGTCAAGATCGTCAATAAGACTCCACTTTGTTTTGCTTGCAGTTTTACCCGCAATTTCAGATTGCTTATCCTATTGTTCTTGCTTGTTCTTCGGTTGCTTGCAGGAATTGAACCTCGTGTTCAGGTTGATCGTGCCTACGGCAAGATCAATAACCCGCTGGAGTTGGTTTAGCGATTGCTAAGGCGCATCGTCGTCGTACGGTGTAGTCGGATCGTCAAAGTCGACTCTAACAAATCGATCGTGTGTTTCTCATCGAAGGATCGGGACACCCATATTGCCATCACGGCTCCATCAAGTGGTATCAGAGCAAACCAGGTTGCTCGGTGAGAATTCTTTACCCTAAATTAGTAGATTGATATCTTTCCTATAGTCCAGAGAAACGCCATCAGATTGGATCTCCCCATACCAAAACAATTTGAGCCTCGCATTTTCCTTTCCAGTGCACTGCGTTATTGAATTTTTGGTTGCATCATCGTGTCGAGTTGCTGAATTCTAGTCTAGTTGGAGTCCAGGTCAGAAAGCGGTTTCGAGTTGTGTTCGGTTTCGAGTTGTGTTCCGTTTCGGTCCCGAACTGTTGAAAAAAAAAAAAAAAGATCCCCAGTCTGGAACAGATCCGAAAATTTTTATGTGCTAAACCTGTTTTCACAAGATTCCCAGTCTTTTGAGATAGTTCCCTTCTTTCGCGAATTTTTTTCGCGCTGTTTTTTCATCTGCTGTGGAACTGTACTGTCGCCGACCACAGTTTTGAGTCACAGTCCTTGCTAGCCTCGAGTCAGCAACTAGTGACTAGACGTTGAACAATTCTTCAATTTTGCATTCACTGATTGGATTATTGCTAACCTTTTGCTACTGAATTAAGCCTGTCCAAGCTCCACTTCCTACCCGTACAGGCATTCGATCCCTTGGCAATCGCTCTACACAAACTTCGGAGAACCTTTGACAACGCCAACGGCCGACAACGCCTGCTGCATTGTAAGAACTTGTAAGAACTTGGGTCATAGGCTTGAGCGCTTGAGAGACTTGCCACCTAGTAGTTGATAGGAACATTATACTTGTTATATTGTTTTCTTTTCTTCTACTAACCATGTTAGGTGATGAGGATTCGATGCATCACTCTCCACGCGCAAAGGGAATTGTTGCTAGAATGTTGATGCAAGAAGACCGCCTTCGGTCTATCGAGACCGCTCAGGGAGTTGCTAACACTAATCTTGCTACTATTTTGTCTAGACTTGATACGCTTGCAGGTACTGCCCCCGGAACTTCCAATCCTCCACCTCATCTTCTAAGCAACAAAAATGGCATACTACATGCTCAGGTACATGTTGATGAGGATTCCCTACATAAGGTTAAATTCACCATTCCACCTTTTAATGGCCATTATGATCCTGATGCCTATATTAATTGGGAGATAGCAGTAGACAAAGAATTTGGCAAGTATGATTTGTCTGAAAATGAAAAGATTAGGATTGCTGCTAGTGTGCTAAATGAATATGCATTAACATGGTGGAAACATATTTGTAGAAAAGAGAGAAAACCTGAAAATTGGAAGGCCATGAAAAGACTTATGAGAATTGATTATGTTCCTGAATATCATTCTGAATTTTTGTATACTAGACTCCAATGCTTGAAACAAGGAAATAAGTGCGTTAAGGAATACTATGAACGATTGCAAAATCATTTGTTGCGTTGTGGTTTAGTTGAAGGTGAAGAAGCAACAGAGCTTAGGTTCATACGTGGACTTAATCGAGAAATTCAGGATGCTCTTATTGATGAAACATATAGTTCTCTTTCAGAATTGGTTGTATGTGCTTGTAGAGTTGAAAATATGTTTGCTGAATCCTTGAAAGAATCATTAGCTTCATTTGAGGCGCCCATTGTTGCACCTTCTTTTGTAGCTAACATTTTGCAGAAAAGAGAGCACCATCGAGAGAATGATGTAGAAGTGCATATGGAGAAAGAACTGATCAGTACTACCCCATGTGTAAGTGAAGAGATAATAGTTGAAGAAACACCTACAACAGCTGATGAGAACTCACAAGGTAATATAACAGGTATGGACTTTACACATGGAGAAAATAATTTTGAAGAGCTAAAACTATCCACAAATCATGCTATCGTAGAGCAACTAATAGTGGAACCAATTGCTGATTTTGCTTTGTTACAAGATGATTTGCTTGCTATTTCTTGTGATAAAGAAGAGTTGTGTGATAATACTTCACTTATATTCATGACACAACTAGCAAATGGACATGTCACTTTTGTTAACACACTGGACACTTATGCTGAAAACAAACATGTCATTCACATCACAAGTTTAAAATGATGAGTTGAAATTGATGTCTTCCTTATATACATTAGGCTACATTGAATTTGATGTTCCGTGTGATCTGAATTATTTAGAGGAGAGCCTTTTGTACATTCTGATTTGTCATGGTTATCACGAAATATCTTTTATGTTATTGGAAAAAATACTGAGAAAGGAGAGTATAAAGCACATCGAGTTTACATTTGTTCAGATTTTAAACCTCCGCTTGCAATGCAACAATGTCATCAATTTAATAATTGCCATATCACTAATCATGTCAGACCAAGTACATTTGGTTCCATTCACAAGTCACATGATAGTTTTCAAGAAAGGGAGGATACGGTTGATAGAAATTCTCGATCCATTCATTTCATTGCAAATGTGCATATTGCTTTGTTTCCTGTCATTACTAACATTTCACAGGACAATATGATGGAGTCGAGGACGACTCCACTTCAAGAAAGGGAGGATGATGATACCATGCTCATCATGGACAGAACTAACACTGCATACATATGGTCATCACCAAGTATTGCTACAGTTATATCAACTACATTGTTTTATCGACCCCCACCTTGGCCAGGACCATTAAGTTGGCGACACTTCACGGCATCCTCTACTTCGTATATAACTACTACGATGGTTCCATCTGCATGGCTTTATCGACCCCCACCTTGGCCATCCTTCTACATCTTCGTCGGTTCAAGGACCATTGACTCGAGCTCGATCCCGTCAAATGAATTATCAGATCTAAAGACAAACTTGGGAGAAGATGATGAACTTGAGTCGAGGACGACTCAAATGCAAGAAGGGGAGGATGATGAGGACATCACTACCATGCATACGGCCATGCCTACAAACCCAATTGAAGCCAACCATGTAATACAAGGGCCAATTTCTCGAGCTCGCGCCGCCAATTCAATTATCAGGTGAATGATTCCTCGGATTGCATACAAATAATTTAATGAATGGAATGCTATTTAATCCTTGTGATGATTTTATTGTCCTTAGGAACCAAGGAGAAGGACTCCCAAACGTCAAGCATGAAGCCAATTCTTCCGGTGCACAAGTTATACTCGGATTCGGCCTCCGGGACAGCACCAACTTAAAATGACCATAACTTTTGATCCACAAGGGTGATTGGGGTCTATGAGTACTGGTTTGAAAGGTTTCGACGTCCTCTTTCCAACGGATCCGACCCCGTCCCCAAATTCCGTCCGAGTCGACAGGAATCTGCAAAACAATTGGCGTCACTTTTCTAAATCGAGAAGACTTGGGCTTTGGGCCTTGTAATAGAGTTGTAGTTGGTCTCCTACTGCTTTGGACGTGATTTCCCACGCCCCTACCTCTCATAAATAGCCAGACATCGGCTCCTTAGGGTTTTGGGGTTTTATTTGATTAGTTTAGCCAAGTGCAAACTTGATCCTGCGAGTTGTGCTGGACAGCCACCTTGTCAAGATCGTCAATAAGACTCCACTTTGTTTTGCTTGCAGTTTTATCCGCAATTTCAGATTGCTTATCCTATTGTTCTTGCTTGTTCTTCGGTTGCTTGCAGGAATTGAACCTCGTGTTCAGGTTGATCGTGCCTACGGAAATATCAATAACCCGTTGAAGTTGGTCTAGCTATTGCTAAGGCGCATCGTCGTCGTACGGTGTAGTCGGATCGTCAAAGTCGACTCTAACAAATCGATCGTGTGTGTTTCTCATCGAAGGATCGGGACACCCATATTGCCATCACGGCTCCATCAAGTGGTATCAGAGCAAACCAGGTTGCTCGGTGAGAATTCTTTACCCTAAATTAGTAGATTGATATCTTTCCTATAGTCCAGAGAAACGCCATCAGATTGGATCTCCCCATACCAAAACAATTTGAGCCTCGCATTTTCCTTTCCAGTGCACTGCGTTATTGAATTTTTGGTTGCATCGTCGTGTCGAGTTGCTGAATTCTAGTCTAGTTGGAGTCCAGGTCAGAAAGCGGTTTCGAGTTGTGTTCGGTTTCGAGTTGTGTTCCGTTTCGGTCCCGAACTGTTGAAAAAAAAAAAAAAAGATCCCCAGTCTGGAACAGATCCGAAAATTTTTATGTGCTAAACCTGTTTTCACAAGATTCCCAGTCTTTTGAGATAGTTCCCTTCTTTCGCGAATTTTTTTCGCGCTGTTTTTTCATCTGCTGTGGAACTGTACTGTCGCCGACCACAGTTTTGAGTCACAGTCCTTGCTAGCCTCGAGTCAGCAACTAGTGACTAGACGTTGAACAATTCTTCAATTTTGCATTCACTGATTGGATTATTGCTAACCTTTTGCTACTAAATTAAGCCTGTCCAAGCTCCACTTTCTACCCGTACAGGCGTTCGATCCCTTGGCAATCGCTCTACACAAACTTCGGAGAACCTTTGACAACGCCAACGGCCGACAACGCCTGCTGCATTGTAAGAACTTGTAAGAACTTGGGTCATAGGCTTGAGCGCTTGAGAGACTTGCCACCTAGTAGTTGATAGGAACATTATACTTGTTATATTGTTTTCTTTTCTTCTACTAACCATGTTAGGTGATGAGGATTCGATGCATCACTCTCCACGCCATAAAGGGAATTGTTGCTAGAATGTTGATGCAAGAAGACCGCCTTCGGTCTATCGAGACCGCTTCAGGAGTTGCTAACACTAATCTTGCTACTATTTTGTCTAGACTTGATAAGCTTGCAGGTACTGCCCCCGGAACTTCCAGTCCTCCACCTCATCTTCTAAGCAACAAAAATGGCATACTACATGCTCAGGTACATGTTGATGAGGATTCCCTACATAAGGTTAAATTCACCATTCCACCTTTTAATGGCCATTATGATCCTGATGCCTATATTAATTGGGAGATAGCAGTAGACAAAGAATTTGGCAAGTATGATTTGTCTGAAAATGAAAAGATTAGGATTGCTGCTAGTGTGCTAAATGAATATGCATTAACATGGTGGAAACATATTTGTAGAAAAGAGAGAAAACCTGAAAATTGGAAGGCCATGAAAAGACTTATGAGAATTGATTATGTTCCTGAATATCATTCTGAATTTTTGTATACTAGACTCCAATGCTTGAAACAAGGAAATAAGTGCGTTAAGGAATACTATGAACGATTGCAAAATCATTTGTTGCGTTGTGGTTTAGTTGAAGGTGAAGAAGCAACAGAGCTTAGGTTCATACGTGGACTTAATCGAGAAATTCAGGATGCTCTTATTGATGAAACATATAGTTCTCTTTCAGAATTGGTTGTATGTGCTTGTAGAGTTGAAAATATGTTTGCTGAATCCTTGAAAGAATCATTAGCTTCATTTGAGGCGCCCATTGTTGCACCTTCTTTTGTAGCTAACATTTTGCAGAAAAGAGAGCACCATCGAGAGAATGATGTAGAAGTGCATATGGAGAAAGAACTGATCAGTACTACCCCATGTGTAAGTGAAGAGATAATAGTTGAAGAAACACCTACAACAGCTGATGAGAACTCACAAGGTAATATAACAGGTATGGACTTTACACATGGAGAAAATAATTTTGAAGAGCTAAAACTATCCACAAATCATGCTATCGTGAGAGCAACTAATAGTGGAACCAATTGCTGATTTTGCTTTGTTACAAGATGATTTGCTTGCTATTTCTTGTGATAAAGAAGAGTTGTGTGATAATACTTCACTTATATTCATGACACAACTAGCAAATGGACATGTCACTTTTGTTAACACACTGGACACTTATGCTGAAAACAAACATGTCATTCACATCACAAGCGAAAATGATGAGTTGAAATTGATGTCTTCCTTATATACATTAGGCTACATTGAATTTGATGTTCCGTGTGATCTGAATTATTTAGAGGAGAGCCTTTTTGTACATTCTGATTTGTCATGGTTATCACGAAATATCTTTTATGTTATTGGCAAAAATAGTGAGAAAGGAGAGTATAAAGCACATCGAGTTTACATTTGTTCAGATTTTAAACCTCCGTTTGCAATGCAACAATGTCATCAATTTAATAATTGCCATATCACTAATCATGTCAGACCAAGTACATTTGGTTCCATTCACAAGTCACATGATAGTTTTCAAGAAAGGGAGGATACGGTTGATAGAAATTCTCGATCCATTCATTTCATTGCAAATGTGCATATTGCTTTGTTTCCTGTCATTACTAACATTTCACAGGACAATATGATGGAGTCGAGGACGACTCCACTTCAAGAAAGGGAGGATGATGATACCATGCTCATCATGGACAGAACTAACACTGCATACATATGGTCATCACCAAGTATTGCTACAGTTATATCAACTACATTGTTTTATCGACCCCCACCTTGGCCAGGACCATTAAGTTGGCGACACTTCACGGCATCCTCTACTTCGTATATAACTACTACGATGGTTCCATCTGCATGGCTTTATCGACCCCCACCTTGGCCATCCTTCTACATCTTCGTCGGTTCAAGGACCATTGACTCGAGCTCGATCCCGTCAAATGAATTATCAGATCTAAAGACAAACTTGGGAGAAGATG
Organism: Rhipidocladum racemiflorum; assembly: GCA_036346355.1. Taxonomy (NCBI): domain Eukaryota; kingdom Viridiplantae; phylum Streptophyta; class Magnoliopsida; order Poales; family Poaceae; genus Rhipidocladum; species Rhipidocladum racemiflorum. The sequence continues at coordinate 416,630 of JAYEVF010000038.1, forward strand.
ATGAACTTGAGTCGAGGACGACTCAAATGCAAGAAGGGGAGGATGATGAGGACATCACTACCATGCATACGGCCATGCCTACAAACCCAATTGAAGCCAACCATGTAATACAAGGGCCAATTACTCGAGCTCGCGCACGTCAATTAAATTATCAGGTGAATCGTTCCTCGGGTTGCATACAAATAATTTAATGAATGGAATGCTATTTAATCCTTGTGATGATTTTATTGTCCTTAGGAACCAAGGAGAAGGACTCCCAAACGTCAAGCATGAAGCCAATTCTTCCGGTGCACAAGTTATACTCGGATTCGGCCTCCGGGACAGCACCAACTTAAAATGACCATAACTTTTGATCCACAAGGGTGATTGGGGTCTATGAGTACTGGTTTGAAAGGTTTCGACGTCCTCTTTCCAACGGATCCGACCCCGTCCCCAAATTCCGTCCGAGTCGACAGGAATCTGCAAAACAATTGGCGTCACTTTTCTAAATCGAGAAGACTTGGGCTTTGGGCCTTGTAATAGAGTTGTAGTTGGTCTCCTACTGCTTTGGACGTGATTTCCCACGCCCCTACCTCTCATAAATAGCCAGACATCGGCTCCTTAGGGTTTTGGGGTTTTATTTGATTAGTTTAGCCAAGTGCAAACTTGATCGTGCGAGTTGTGCTGGACAGCCACCTTGTCAAGATCGTCAATAAGACTCCACTTTGTTTTGCTTGCAGTTTTACCCGCAATTTCAGATTGCTTATCCTATTGTTCTTGCTTGTTCTTCGGTTGCTTGCAGGAATTGAACCTCGTGTTCAGGTTGATCGTGCCTACGGTAAGATCAATAACCCGCTGGAGTTGGTTTAGCGATTGCTAATGATGAGGACATCTCTTCCAGGCATACAATTGATCCATCTGTGCAAGGACCTATTACTCGTGCCAAAGCACGACAGCTCAATTATCAGGTGAACTCGTTTCTAAGTTCTTATACGATTAATTCACAGAATAGATTGCTATTTAATTCTTGTGATGTCTTTATTGTGCTTAGGAATGAAGTAGATGATTCCACGCTGACACAAGAAGGAACCGGCCGACCAAAGGAAGAAACAGAGCCGGCCAAGGAGAAGCCCAGCAAGGGGGCGCCCAACTCTTGGGCTGCCCAAGCCGCACAAGATGGAGGGGGCTACTGCCCACCCCAAGGAGATGGCGCCACCCCCCCTTAGTCCAAGTGGGAATTAGTGCTTCCTTTGGCCCAAGAAGGCCCAACCTGTTTTAGAGTGTTAATACCATATTGCTTAGCCTTTTGAACTAGCCTTTCTTGTTCCCTATATAAGAGGCGCCATAGGAGGCTAAGAGAGGGGAATTTTGTTGATTTGTGTTTAGCCTTTGTGCAAACCTCCTTCTGCAAGTTGTGCTAGATAGCCACCTTGAGAAGAAACGAAATCCCAACTATTCTACTCTTTAATTCAGATCTGAAATTCAGTTTTCATTAAGTTCTTGTTTGTTCTTTGATTACCAACAAGAATTGAACTTCGTGTTCAGGTTGATTCTGCTATCCGGCGGAGTCAATAACCACGTGGAGGAGGTTCAGCGATTGCTAAGGCGCCATCGACGTGTTCGAAGGTAGTCGAGTCGTGAGGGTCTTCACTACAACCAATCAAAAGTATCGCTCCACCGAAAGATCGGGCACTCAAGTGCTATCAAGTGCTATCAAGTGGTATCAGATTTTCAGGTTGCTCGGTGAGAGTTTCTTGTTCGTCTTTTATTTTCCTACAGATCTAGAAAACAGCCCACAAAAATTTTGTGCAATTCGAAATTCCAAACCATTCTGTGCCAACCACTATTACTAATTGCTGCAGTTCTTTGAATTTTCGTTACATCATTATGTTAATGCTGGTCTTCATGCTAGTTCATTAGAGTTTCAAGTTCGTTTCATAATTTGTCATCTTTTTCATCTAGCCGCCACCCCCCCTCTAAACCCTAGCCGCCACCCTTCCCACAAACCCTAGCCACCACTCTACCCCCCCACCTGGCCGTGCGCCACAGCCCCTGGCCGTGCACCACCCCTGGCCGTGCGCCACTTTCCTGACCGTCGCCACCTTCCTGGCCGTGCACCACCACTGGCCGTGAGCCATCTTCCTGGCCGTGCACCACACCCCCCATTGTTTCCCCTGGCCGTGTTCACCATATTTTCCCCTGGCCGTGTTCACCTTGCGCCTTTTTCCCCATTGTTTGGGTTGAGCCGAGCTTGCTGCCTCCTTCCAAACCGCAACAACAAAAGAAAAGGCAAGTGCACAAACAAAAGCCGCACCAAATCAACAAAAGAGGCAAGTGCACAAGCAAAATAAGAAAGTGATCTGTATTGCCGATCTTGGTTAGCGCTAGAAAAAGGAAACAGAGAAGAGAGTTCGGTTTCGGTTCCAGAGAGAGATCGGTTTGGATCTCTAAAAAAAAAAAAAAAAAAAAAGAGTCTGGAATCGCTCCGACAATTTTTTTTATTCCAAACCTATTTTTAGGTGTTCTGTAGTCCTTTGAGACAGTCCCCTTCATTCGCACCTTTTTCAACTTTTGTCCATTCCTACTGTTCATCTGCGGTCTTTTGTTTCTGTTCGGTGACATCATTGGTGTCTCGGCTTGCGTCTCTAATTTGTTCTAGACTAGGACCAGCATATACATATCGTTGAACGTTTATTCAATTTACTTTCGCTTTTGGTTCTAGTGTTTTTTCCTTGCTACTATAGTTAAACCTACCCAAGCTACACATATAACTACTTCGAACAGGGTTTGTGTCACCTGGCAATCGCTTAGCTTTCTCCCTGGTTCACACCGCTGGTGGCACATCTTTATGTTGGTGGTAAGAACTTACAAGAGCTTTTGGTAAAACAGTGAGTTTTGAGTGTTTCTTAGCCATCTCATTAGTCATTAGGCACGTCATACTTGCTGGTATTTTTGTTTGTTCTTCTACTAACCATGTCAGGTGACGAAAGTTCTCTCCATCAATCGCCCCGCACTAAGGGCATCATTGCACACTTTGAGCGGATGACGAAGATCACTACCGAGGGCCTTAGTGAGGATGTACGACTCACTAATGAGCGCCTGTCACTCCAAGAGGATCGTCTCCGATCCATTGAAACCGCGCAAGGAGTTGCTAACACTGCTTTAGCTAATATTTTGTCTAGACTTGATGTGATTGCAGCTGCTGCACCTGGTGTTTCCAGTCATCCACCTCGCAACAACACTGGCGTGTTACGTGCACAACGGGCGCCCATGGCAGCCCCACCCATTCAGCATGGTCCCGTTGCTTCAACTGATTCGATACACCTCGCTAGCACGTCTCGGTTTCCTTTAGCCACGGGCGTGGAGATAGATGACCACGATGGTGACAACTGCGCACCCCACACCATGGAGTCCGACGATGAGTTATTCGACTCCGACCGTGACCATCGTCGACTACGATACAATCAACAAGGTATGCGTCGTGATCCCATACAACGTGCGGTACGTGATCGTGATGACATGTTTTCAAAAGTGAAAATCACTATACCTACATTTGACGGTAAATACGATCCAGATGCTTACCTTAGTTGGGAATTATTAGTTGATCAAAAGTATGCTTGCCATGAATTTCCTGAGGATAAGCGAGTTAGGGCGGCTACAAGTGAGTTTACTGATTTTGCTTCTGTTTGGTGGAGAGAGCATTGCCGACTTCATGCAAATAACATACCCACCACTTGGGAAGCTTTAAAATTGATCATGCGACATAGATTTGTTCCCTCTTATTATGCTAGAGATTTACTTAATAAATTACAACGCTTACGCCAAAGTAAAAGTTCAGTCGAAGAATATTATCAAGAATTACAAATTGGCATGTTGCGTTGTGGTTTAATTGAAAATGAGGAAGCATCTATGGCTCGTTCTTAGTTGGTTTAAATCGCGAAATCCAGGACATACTAGATTACAAAGAATACAATTCGATGACTCAATTATTCCATCTTGCTTGCAAAGCTGAACGTGAAGTGCAGGGACGACAAGCGAGGGCCAAAACTACCTTTTCTGCAGGTCGTACTACCTCCTGGGCGCCGCACCCCCCTGCTGCCCCATCCGGTCGTATTCCTTCACCGAGTCCCTCCAACAACAAGACAACATCCAATTCGGCCCCGCACGCATCACTTCCAACTACACGAACCACTCAGGCGCCTCCAAAGAGTTCATCATCATCAGTCGCTTCCACAGGGCGTACAAAAGATATTCAGTGCCATCGCTGCAAGGGTTTTGGTCATATCATGCGCGATTGCCCTAACACTCGTGTGCTTATCGTTCGTGAAGATGGTGAGTACGATTCCGCAAGTGATTTAGATGAAGATACATATGCTTTGCTTGCTAACAATGCAGATGATGATACCGACTCTGAGCTACAAGAAGAGCACATCAGCGCAGGCGACGCCGACAAATTCCTAAGTATCGTTTCTCAACGCGTACTTAGTGCTCAGATTGCCAGTGGCGAACAGAATCAGCGCCACAATTTGTTTCATATTAAAGGCGTCGTCAAAGAACGCGCAATTCGCATCATCATTGATGGTGGGAGTTGCAATAATCTCGCTAGCTTGGACATGGTGGAAAAACTGTCTCTACCCACGCGACCACACCCTCAACCATACTACATCCAGTGGTTCAACAACAGCGGCAAACTTAAGGTAACACGTTTGGTAAGAGTGAACTTTGTTTTAGGTTCTTATCATGATTATGTTGATTGCGTATGTCGCACCTATGCAAGCTTGTTCCATGCTGTTAGGTAGACCATGGCAATATGATAAAAACTGTTTACATCATGGTAGGACAAATCAATACTCTTTTGTGCATAAAGACAAGAAAATTGTGTTACATCCAATGTCTCCTGATGCTATTTTCAAAGATGAACTTGATAGGGCTAATAGAGAGAACACTAGGGACAACTCACAAAGCGAAAATCAGATTGTAGCACAAGACATCAAAACGGACCTTAAAAAACAACCTAAGCCTGTTCATGACACACCTGCTGCAATTCAATTAAAGGGTGCGTGCTTTCTCGCTACCAAATCTGATTTACATGAGTTACATGTTAGTGATTCAATTTGTTATGCTCTAATTTGCAAAGAGGCGTTGTTTTCATTTGCAGATCTGCCTCCTCTTTTGCCTCCTTCTGTCACTAACCTTTTGCAGGCATACATGGACGTGTTTCCCGAGGAGGTACCACCTAGGCTGCCACCGACTCGAGGCATTGAGCACCAAATTGACCTCATCCCTGGCGCATCCCTTCCCAATCGCGGCCCATACAGAACAAATCCGGAAGAGACTAAGGAGATACAGCGCCAAAGAACTGCTTGACAAAGGGTATGTACGTGAGTCTCTTAGCCCTTGCGCTGTGCCGGTCATTTTAGTTCCTAAGAAAGATGGTTCGTGGCGCATGTGTGTTGACTGTCGAGCAATCAATAATATCACCATTAGGTATCGTCACCCTATTCCTCGATTAGATGATATGCTTGATGAGCTTAGTGGTTCAAAAATTTTCTCAAAAATTGATTTGCGTAGTGGGTACCACCAGATTCGCATGCAATTGGGTGATGAGTGGAAAACAGCGTTTAAAACTAAGTTCGGTCTATATGAGTGGTTAGTAATGCCTTTTGGTTTAACTAATGCACCTAGCACTTTCATGCGATTGATGAATGAAGTTTTGCGAGCTTTCATTGGTAGGTTTGTAGTGGTTTATTTTGATGATATTCTAATCTACAGCCTTTCGTTGGATGATCACCTTACCCATTTACGTGCTGTTTTGGATGCTTTACGCAATGCTCGGTTATTTGGTAATCTTGCGGCGCACCTTTGCACGGATCGCGTTTCTTTTCTTGGATATGTTGTGACTCCACAGGGCATCGCAGTGGATCAAGCCAAGGTGGTCGCCATTCAGAGCTGGCCGACCCCTACAACTGTCACACAGGTGCGTAGTTTTTTAGGCCTTGCTGGTTTCTATCGTCGTTTCGTGCAGGCGTTCAGCACCATTGCTGCACCGTTGAATGAGCTTACTAAGAAAGGCGTTCCTTTTGTTTGGGGAGATGCACAGCAGCACGCCTTCCAAACACTCAAAGATAAGCTCACACATACCCCTCTTCTCCAACTTCCTGATTTTACTAAGACCTTTGAGCTCGAATGTGATGCTAGTGGAATTGGCTTAGGTGGTGTTTTGTTGCAAGATAGAAAACCAGTGGCTTATTTCAGTGAGAAGTTGAGTGGGCCTAGTTTGAACTATTCTACTTATGACAAGGAATTATATGCTCTAGTTCGAACTTTACAAACATGGCAGCATTATTTGTGGCCCAAAGAATTCATCATACATACTGATCATGAGTCCTTAAAGCACATTCGTAGTCAAGCAAACTTAAATCGAAGACATGCTAAATGGGTTGAATTCATTGAGTCTTTCCCTTATGTTATTAAACACAAAAAGGGCAAGGACAATATTATTGCTGATGCTTTATCTCGACGATACAACATGCTTACACAGCTTGATTTCAAAATTTTCGGCTTAGAAACAATTAAGGCTCAATATGACCAGGATGCTGATTTTCAGGATGTTTTGCTCCATTGCTCAGAGGGCAAACCGTGGAACAAGTTTGTTTTGGCTGATGGTTTTGTGTTTCAAGGCTAACAAGCTATGCATTCCAGCTAGCTCCGTTCGTTTGTTGTTACTACAGGAGGCGCATGGAGGAGGCCTCATGGGACACTTTGGTGTGAAGAAGACGGAGGACATACTTGCTAGCCATTTCTTTTGGCCAAAGATGAGAAGGGATGTGGAACGATTTGTCGCTCGCTGCCCTACATGCCAAAAAGCTAAGTCACGACTTAATCCACATGGTCTATACATGCCTCTTCCTGTTCCTAGCATGCCTTGGCTGGATATTTCAATAGACTTTGTTTTAGGTCTACCTAGAACAAAGAAGGGGAGGGATAGCATTTTTGTGGTGGTGGATAGATTTTCTAAAATGGCTCATTTTATACCATGTCATAAAAGTGATGATGCTACACATGTTGCTGACTTGTTCTTTCGTGAAATTGTGCGTCTACATGGTATGCCCAACACTATAGTTTCAGATCGCGATTCTAAATTTTTAAGTCATTTTTGGCGAACTTTGTGGGCTAAATTGGGGACTAAGCTGTTATTTTCTACTACTTGTCATCCCCAAACTGATGGACAAACTGAAGTTGTCAATCGTTCTTTATCTACCATGCTTAGGGCCATTTTAAAACAGAACATCAAATTGTGGGAAGAATGTTTGCCTCATATTGAATTTGCTTATAATCGTTCAGTACATTCTACTACTAAGCTATGCCCTTTTGAGATTGTCTATGGTTTTGTTCCCCGTGCTCCTATTGATTTGTTAACTCCTCATTCTTCAGACAATTTCAATTCGGATGCAACACAACGTGCTGATTTGATTTGTAAAATGCATGAGACAACTAAATCTAATATAGAGCTCATGAATGCTAAATACAAGCTTGCTGGTAGTAAGGGCCGAAAGCATGTTACTTTTGAACCCGGCGAGTTAGTCTGGCTACATTTGCGCAAAGATAGATTTCCTGAGTTACGCAAATCCAAGTTGATGCCTCGCGCTGCTGGTCCTTTCCAAGTATTACAAAAAATTAATGATAATGCATATAAACTTGACTTGCCTGCAGAGTTTGGGGTCAGTTCCACATTTAACATTGCAGATTTGAAACCTTACTTGGGAGCGGACGATGAGGTCGAGTCGTGGACGACTCGAATGCAAGAAGGGGAGGATGATGAGGACATCTCTTCCAGGCATACAATTGATCCATCTGTGCAAGGACCTATTACTCGTGCCAAAGCACGACAGCTCAATTATCAGGTCAACTCGTTTCTAAGTTCTTATACGATTAATTCACAGAATAGATTGCTATTTAATTCTTGTGATGTCTTTATTGTGCTTAGGAATGAAGTAGATGATTCCACGCTGACACAAGAAGGAACCGGCCGACCAAAGGAAGAAACAGAGCCGGCCAAGGAGAAGCCCAGCAAGGGGGCGCCCAACTCTTGGGCTGCCCAAGCCACACAAGATGGAGGGGGCTACTGCCCACCCCAAGGAGATGGCGCCACCCCCCCTTAGTCCAAGTGGGAATTAGTGCTTCCTTTGGCCCAAGAAGGCCCAACCTGTTTTAGAGTGTTAATACCATATTGCTTAGCCTTTTGAACTAGCCTTTCTTGTTCCCTATATAAGAGGCGCCATAGGAGGCTAAGAGAGGGGGAATTTTGTTGATTTGTGTTTAGCCTTTGTGCAAACCTCCTTCTGCAAGTTGTGCTAGATAGCCACCTTGAGAAGAAACGAAATCCCAACTATTCTACTCTTTAATTCAGATCTGAAATTCAGTTTTCATTAAGTTCTTGTTTGTTCTTTGATTACCAACAAGAATTGAACTTCGTGTTCAGGTTGATTCTGCTATCCGGCGGAGTCAATAACCACGTGGAGGAGGTTCAGCGATTGCTAAGGCGCCATCGACGTGTTCGAAGGTAGTCGAGTCGTGAGGGTCTTCACTACAACCAATCAAAAGTATCGCTCCACCGAAAGATCGGGCACTCAAGTGCTATCAAGTGCTATCAGAAGATCAAGCGCGTGTGCGGAATTCGGAAGGCCAAGTCAAAGACGAGCAAAGGGAATGAATGCATGGGTCTATTATTGGGCGCCACCTCCCCCTGTTTGGCGTCTCCCCCTCCTGGTTTTGGGCGCCCCAACATGTCCTCTTTGCTGATTTGGAAACCAAGATTCAGATCAAGGCACCATAATTGAAGATTTGATCTCTTTTGTATTTTTGGCAACTTTGTAGAGAAGGAAAGGAGGGAAGGATTGTTTCCCTAATGTGTGGACATGCATGTACTATTCACGGATGAATAGTGTCCGTGAACAGTACCTCTCCTCCTTCTTCTTCTTTATATTCTCCTACCCTCCACTCTATTAGGGGATTTTGGTTGATTAGAGTTTAGCTACGCGCAAACCTATCTTCTACGAGTTGTGCAAGATCGCCACCTTGTGAAGAACATCAAATTCCACTTTTATCCGAGACTTTTTCTCTTCCTCTCAATTCTGTTTTTACACTTTGTTTATCGTGTTCTTGTTTGATTCTTCGATTACTGACAAGAATTTGAACCTCGTGTTCAGGTTGACATGCTATTTGTGTGTCAATAACCAATTCGGCGAAGGTTCTGCGATTGCTAAGGCGCCATCGAATTCGTTCGTGCGTAGTCGGATCGCGAGGGTTTTCACCATTCAATCGATAGTTATCACTCCACCGAAAGATCGGGCACTCAAGCCATATCAGTCCCGATCTTTCGATGAGAAACACACGATCGATTGGTTAGAGTCGACTTTGACGATCCGACTACACCGTACGACGACGATGCGCCTTAGCAATCGCTAAACCAACTCCAGCGGGTTATTGATCTTGCCGTGGGCACGATCAACCTGAACACGAGGTTCACTTCCTGCAAGCAATCGAAGAACAAGCAAGAACAATAGGATAAGCAATCTGAAATTGCAAATAAAACTGGAAGCGAAACAAAGTGGAGTCTTATTGACGATCTTGACAAGGTGGCTGTCCAGCACAACTCGCAGGATCAAGTTTGCACTTGGCTAAACTAATCAAATAAAACCCAAAACCCTAAGAAGCCGATGTCTGGCTATTTATAAGAGGTAGGGGCGTGGGAAACACGTCCAAAGCAGTAGGATACCAACTACAACTCTATTACAAGGCCCAAAGCCCACGTCTTCTCGATTTGGAAAAGTGACGCCAATTGTTTTGCAGATTCCCGTCGACTCGGACGGAATTTAGGGATGGGGTCGGCTCCGTTGGAAAGAGGACGTCGAAACCTTTCAAACCAGTACTCATAGACCCCAAACACCCTTGTGGATCAAAAGTTATGGTCATTTTAAGTTGGTGCTGTCCCGGAGGCCGAATCCGAGTATAACTTGTGCACCTGAAGAATTGGCTTCATGCTTGATGTTTGGAAGTCCTTCTCCTTGGTTCCTAAGGACAATAAAATCATCACGAGGATTAAATAGCATTCCATTCATTAAATTATCTGTATACAACCCGAGGAACGCATTCACCTGGTAATTGAATTGTCGTGCCCGAGCTCGAGTAATTGGCCCTTGTATGATATTGTTGGTTTCCATTGGGTTTGTAAGTATGGCCGTATCCATGGTAGTGATGTCCTCATCACCGTTTTCGCTTCGTGCCGCTATGTTTCATTTTGGCGTGCTAGGTTGCAGCGTGTAAGGTTCTTGCCATAACGTTCCATTTCGTGCATCATTTTCGGCGTGCGTGGTGTCTGCCACAATGTGTCATTTCGTGCATCATTTTCATTTTCGAATGGCTTCCGCTGCAGTGCCCGTTGGGACGCGTCGTGCAGGAATGTTTCAGACCTACTCGAATGGATTCGATACAAATGATGAAAAGCACTAGCAAACATCATAAGTTCTTTCGGGGCGTTTGGCACTCGGTTCTGTTTCGTGCATCGGTTTCATTTGTATTCAGCTTTTATTACCCGTGGGAACCCGTCGTGGCGGAACATTTGACACAGACTCGGACATATTCAAAATGCATGCCGAAATGAGTGGGAGCACATATGAATTCCACTCGATGTGTTTGGCACTCAGTTTCATCTCGTGCAACGTTTTCGAACGGGCGCCGCTTGTTGTATTCGTTTGTGCTCATCGCGCAGAAATGTCTCACAAGAACTCGGACGGACTCGAAATGCATGCCGAAAAGTGTGTGGGCGTATATGAAGTTCATTCGGCATGATTGGAACAGTGTTTCGTGTTGTGCACCGTTTTTGATGGCGCCGTGATGGCACTATGGGTGTCCCGATCTTTCGATGAGAAACACACGATCGATTTGTTAGAGTCGACTTTGACGATCCGACTACACCGTATGACGACGATGCGCCTTAGCAATCGCTAAACCAACTCCAGCGGGTTATTGATCTTGCCGTGGGCACGATCAACCTGAACACGAAGTTCAATTCCTGCAAGCAACCGAAGAACAAGCAAGAACAATAGGATAAGCAATCTGAAATTGCGGATAAAACTGGAAGCGAAACAAAGTGGAGTCTTATTGACGATCTTGACAAGGTGGCTGTCCAGCACAACTCGCAGGATCAAGTTTGCACTTGGCTAAACTAATCAAATAAAACCCAAAACCCTAAGGAGCCGATGTCTGGCTATTTATGAGAGGTAGGGGCGTGGGAAATCACGTCCAAAGCAGTAGGAGACCAACTACAACTCTATTACAAGGCCCAAAGCCCAAGTCTTCTCGATTTGGAAAAGTGACGCCAATTGTTTTGCAGATTCCTGTCGACTCGGACGGAATTTGGGGATGGGGTCAGATCCGTTGGAAAGAGGACGTCGAAACCTTTCAAACCAGTACTCATAGACCCCAATCACCCTTGTGGATCAAAAGTTATGGTCATTTTAAGTTGGTGCTGTCCCGGAGGCCGAATCCGAGTATAACTTGTGCACCGGGAGAATTGGCTTCATGCTTGACGTTTGGGAGTCCTTCTCCTTGGTTCCTAAGGACAATAAAATCATCACGAGGATTAAATAGCATTCCATTCATAAAATTATCTGTATGCAACCCGAGGAACGCATTCACCTGGTAATTGAATTGTCGTGCCCGAGCTCGAGTAATTGGCCCTTGTATGACATTGTTGGTTTCCATTGGGTTTGTAAGTATGGCCGTATCCATGGTAGTGATGTCCTCATCATCCTCCCCTTCTTGCATTTGAGTCGTCCTCGACTCAAGTTCATCATCCTCTCCCAAGTATGGTTTCAAATCGGCAATGTTGAATGTGGGACTAACCCCAAAATCTGCAGGCAATTCAAGCTTGTATGCATTATCATTAATCTTTGCCAATACTTTGAAAGGACCATCAGCTCGCGGCATCAACTTAGATTTTCTTAATTCTGGGAATCGATCTTTTCGCAAATGCAACCAAACTAAATCTCCTGGTTCAAAAGTTACATGTTTCCTTCCCTTACTACCAGCAAGTTTATATTTAGCATTCATGCTTTCTATGTTTTCTTTAGTTGTCTCATGCATTTTCATAATCAAATCAGCACGTTGTTTAGCATCAAGATTCAATTTCTCCGAATATGGTAGAGGTAACAAATCAATTGGAGCATGAGGTACAAATCCATATACAATCTCAAAAGGGCACATCTTAGTAGTAGAATGCATAGACCGATTATAAGCAAACTCAATATGAGGCAAACATTCTTCCCACAATTTAATGTTCTTTTTCAAAACAGCCCTAAGCATAGTAGATAAAGTTCGATTAACGACCTCAGTTTGTCCATCAGTTTGGGGATGACAAGTAGTAGAAAATAAAAGTTTAGTCCCCAATTTAGCCCACAAAGTTCTCCAAAAGTGGCTTAAGAATTTAGTGTCACGATCTGAAACTATTGTGTTAGGCACACCATGTAAGCGAACAATTTCACGAAAGAATAAGTCAGCAATGTTGGTAGCGTCATCGCTTTTGTGACAAGGTATGAAGTGTGCCATTTTAGAAAATCTATCCACAACGACAAAGATACTATCCCTCCCCTTCTTTGTTCTAGGGAGTCCTAAAACAAAGTCCATAGAAATATCCTCCCAAGGCACGTTAGGAACAGGCAGAGGCATGTATAAACCATGGGGATTAAGTCGTGACTTAGCTTGTTGACATGTAGAACAGCGAGCGATGAAACGTTCCACGTCTCGTCTCATCCTGGGCCAAAAGAAATGGCTAGCGAGTATGTCCTCCGTCCTTTTCACACCAAAGTGTCCCATCAATCCTCCTCCATGCGCTTCCTGTAGCAATAACAAACGAACAGAACTAGCTGGAATACATAGTTTGTTTGCTCTAAACACAAACCCATTATTGAGGACAAATTTGTTCCAAGTTTTTCCCTCTTTACAATTGAGCAACACATTTTTAAAATCATCATCATACACATATTGCTCTTTAATCGTTTCCAAACCAAAAATTTTGAAGTCAAGTTGTGAGAGCATGGTATATCTCCTAGACAAGGCATCAGCAATGATATTATCCTTTCCCTGTTTGTGTTTGATGACATAAGGAAATGACTCAATGAATTCAACCCACTTTGCATGTCTACGGTTCAGTTTAGCTTGACTTCTAATATGTTTTAACGATTCATGATCCGAATGTATAACAAATTCCTTGGGCCATAAATAATGTTGCCACGTTTCTAAAGTTCGAACTAGCGCATATAACTCCTTATCATAAGTAGAATAATTCAAACTTGGCCCACTCAATTTCTCACTAAAATAAGCAACAGGTTTTCCTTCTTGTAACAGAACACCACCCAAACCAATTCCACTAGCATCACATTCTAGTTCAAAAGTCTTAGAAAAGTCTGGAAGCTGGAGTAAGGGTGCATGGGTTAACTTAGCTTTCAGAATGTTGAAGGCATCTTCCTGTGACTTGCCCCAAGCAAAAGGTACACCCTTCTTGGTGAGCTCATTCATGGGTGCAGCGATGGTGCTGAAGTCCTTCACAAAACGACGATAGAATCCAGCAAGTCCTAGGAAATCCGCACCTGTGTGACCGTTTTAGGAGTCGGCCAACTCTGTATTGCTTCAACCTTGGCTTGATCAACTTCAATTCCCTGTGGAGTAACAACATAGCCAAGAAAAGAGACTCGATCCGTGCAAAAGGTGCACTTATCAAGGTTACCAAATAAACGTGCATCGCGTAAAGCATTAAAAACAGCACGTAAATGTCCAAGATGGTCTTCTAAGGATTTGCTGTAGATCAAGATATCATCAAAGTAAACTACCACAAACTTTCCAATGAAAGCACGTAAAACCTCGTTCATCAGTCTCATGAAAGTACTAGGAGCATTAGTCAACCCGAAAGGCATTACTAACCACTCATATAACCCGAACTTAGTTTTAAATGCTGTTTTCCATTCATCTCCTAACTTCATGCGAATCTGGTGATACCCACTACGCAAATCCACTTTAGAGAACATAGTAGAGCCACTTAGTTCATCAAGCATATCGTCTAACCGAGGAATAGGATGGCGATATCTAATGGTGATATTATTAATTGCTCTACAATCCACACACATGCGCCATGTTCCGTCTTTCTTAGGTACTAAAATGACTGGTACAGCACAAGGACTAAGAGATTCACGTACGTACCCTTTATCAAGCAATTCGTGAACTTGGCGTTGTATCTCTTGTGTCTCTTCAGGGTTGGTTCTGTAAGGTGCTCGGTTGGGCGAGGATGCCCTTGGAATTAGATCAATTTGATGCTCAATCCCTCTAATTGGCGGCAGCCCTGAGGGGATGTCCTTTGGAAAGATGTCAGTGTATTCCTGCAAAAGGTTAGTGACAACAGGAGGCAAAGAGAGGGACATCTCCTCTAGTGAAAACAAAGTGTCTTTGCAGACCAAAGCATAGCATGTATACCGACAAACATCCAACTCATTCAAATCAGATTTTGTTGCAAGAAAACAAGCACCTTTCAATTTAATCTCATTTGGCTTAGCACAATCAAGGTTAGATTCTCTCTGTTTATGTTGTTCAAGTCCTTTGGCGACCGTCTGATTTTCACTCTTAGAATTCTCTCGATTTTTCTCTTTGCTAGATCTAGCGATTTCATCCTTTACAATGGCATCAGGCGACATTGGGTGTAGCACAATTTTCTTTTCTTTATGCACAAAAGAGTATTGATTTGTTCTACCATGATGTAAACAATCCTTATCATATTGCCACGGTCTACCTAATAACATAGAACATGCTTGCATAGGTACGACATCGCAATCAACATAATCATGATAGGAACCTAAAGCGAAATGTACTCTTACCATGCGAGTTACCTTGAGTTTGCCGCTGTTGTTGAACCATTGAATGTGGTAGGGCTGAGGGTGTGGTCTAGTGGAGAGTGCTAGCTTCTCCACCATGTCCATGCTGGCTAGATTATTGCAACTCCCACCATCAATGATTATTCGAATGGATCGCTCCTTGATGACGCCTTTTGTGTAAAACAAGTTGTGGCGTTGATTTGGATCGGCGCGAGCAATCTGAGCACTAAGCACACGTTGTGCAATAATACTCAAATATTGGTCAGCATCACCAGCGCTCACGTGCACCTCGTCGCGCTCGGCATTTGGATCGCCGTCTTCATGTTCAGCGAGCAAAGCATATGTTTCTTCATCAAGATCACTTGCTGAGTCATACTCGCCGTCTTCACGGATTATTAGCACACGCTTGTTCGGACACTCCTTCATCATGTGTCCGAAACCCTTGCAGCGATGGCACTGAACATCTTTGGTGCGTCCCGTTGATGCGACCGGCGGCAGCGAACTATTTGTAGTAGCTTGTGTGGCACTTTTCGTCGGCGTTGGTCGTGGTGCCGAATTTGCGGTGGTGGACGCCGTTCTGTTGATGGCAGAGGTCGGCGTGGTAGTACGGCCGGCAGGGGCAGCAGGGGTGCGCGGTGTCCACGAAGTAGTTCGACCTGCAGAAAAGTTAGTCTTGGCCCTCGATTGACGACCCTGCACTTCACGTTCAGCTTTGCAAGCAAGATGGAACAACCGAGTCATCGAATTATAATCCTTATAGTCTAGAATATCCTGGATTTCTCGAGTTAAACCACCTAAGAAATGAGCCATAGAAGCTTCCTCATTCTCAATTAATCCACAACGCAACATGCCAATTTGCAATTCTTGGTAATATTCTTCCACCGAATTCTTACCTTGCTGTAGGCGCTGCAATTTATTCAATAAATCTCTAGCATAGTATGAAGGAACAAATCTATGCCTCATTAGCAATTTCAAGGCTTCCCAAGTGGTGGGTATATTATTTGGATGAGCACGGCAATGTTCTTTCCACCAAACAGAAGCAAAATCAGTGAACTCACTTGTGGCAGCCCTAACTCTTCTATTCTCAGGGAAATCATGGCACGCAAATTTTTGATCCACAAGTAATTCCCAACTAAGGTAACCATCAGGGTCATATTTACCTTCAAAAGGTGGCATATTGAAATTTACCTTAGGGAAAACATCATCTCGTTCTCGTTCCCTTGGTCGTGGAGGATCACGTCGCATACCTTGCTGATTGAAGCGTAGCCGTTGATGGTTACGATCATTATCGTAAGGGTTGACCTCCTCCACATCAGTGGTGTCATCATATTCGCGTTCTTCGTTCTGTTCTTCTAAATCTGTTGGGGGCCTCCCCTGTGGAGCTGAATTGTTGCTTGGACGACGGGGAGGTGGATTGGAAGCACCAGATGCAGCAGCTGCAAAAGTATCAAGTCTAGCCAAAATAGTAGCAAGAGTAGTGTTAGCAATCCCTTGTGCGGCCTCGATGGATCTGAGACGGTCTTCTTGCATTGACATACGCTCATTAGTGAGCCGTACATCCTCGCTAAGACCATCGGTGGTTTCCCTCGTCATCTTTTGGAAGTGAGCAATGATGCCCTTGGTTCGTGGAGAGTGATGAAGTTAACTCGCCACCTGACATGGTTAGTTGATGACAAGGAAACAAAACCACAAGTATAATGTTCCTATCGACTACTAGGTGGCAAGTCTCTCAAGCGCTCAAGCCTATGACCCAAGTTCTTACAAGTTCTTACAATGCAGCAGGCGTTGTCGGCCGTTAAGCGTTGTCAAAGGTTCTCCGAAGTTTGTGTAGAGCGATTGCCAAGGGATCGAACGCCTGTACGGGTAGAAAGTGGAGCTTGGATAGGTTTAATTTAGTAGCAAAAGGTTAGCAATAATCCAATCAGTGAATGCAAAATTGAAGAATTGTTCAACGTCTAGTCACTAGTTGCTGACTCGAGGCTAGCCAGGACTGTGACTCAAAACTGTGGTCGGCGACAGTACAGTTCCACAGCAGATGAAAAAACAGCGCGAAAAAAAAAAATTCGCGAAAGAAGGGAACTATCCCAAAAGACTGGGAATCTTGTGAAAACAGGTTTAGCACATAAAAATTTTCGGATCTGTTCCAGTTGAAGATTTTTTTTTTTTTTTCGGATGTCCTCATCATCCTCCCCTTCTTGCATTTGAGTCGTCCTCGACTCGAACTCATCCTCATCGCCCAAGTATGGTTTCAAATCTGCAATGTTAAAAGTGGGACTGACCCCAAACTCTGCAGGCAAGTCAAGCTTATAAGCATTATCATTGATCTTTTTCAATACTCGGAACGGACCATCAGCACGAGGCATCAACTTTGATTTTCGTAATTCAGGAAATCTATCTTTTCTCAAATGTAGCCAAACTAACTCGCCGGGTTCAAAAGTAACATGTTTTCTTCCCTTACTACCAGCAAGTTTGTATTTAGCATTCATGAGTTCTATATTTTCTTTAGTTGTCTCATGCATTTTGAGGATCAAGTCAGCACGTTGTTTTGCATCAAAATTCAATTTTTCGGAACATGGAAGAGGTAATAAATCAATAGGAGCACGAGGGACAAAACCATATACAATCTCAAAAGGGCTCATCTTAGTAGTAGAATGCAATGAACGATTATAAGCAAATTCAATATGAGGTAAGCATTCTTCCCACAACTTTATGTTCTTTTTCAAAATAGCCCTAAGCATGGTATGATGAGGACATCACTATACCGGATGCACCCATGACCTCAACTCCACCATCCCCTATGCGAGGTCCTATCACAAGGGCACGTGCACGGCAGCTAAATCAACAGGTGAACTCGTTTCTCGGGTTGCATAATTTTACTTTTGAGGATAGACTGCTACCTAATAATATTCTCATACTTAGGAACCATGGCAAGGATCAGCAAGGGAATCAATTTTCGTCCAACCAAGTCAACATGCAAGGTGGGAACGCAAAAGAGCTCAACTCGGCCTTCAATGACCAGTCTGAATTCAAATGGACCTAGAGAATGCAAACGGACTCCGATTGGGGCGTGTGAGTACTTGATTGAAAGATATTTTCGTGCTCTTTCCAATGGATCCAGCCCCAATACCAAACACCAAATGAAGCGTCCAGAATCGTCGAAACAAGTTGCGGCCAGAACTGTTTTGAACTTTGGGTGTTGCACCACCTTGTTTTTTGGGCCTTAGGCCATGTATTCTCCACCTCTTTGACTTCCCTGCTACTGTTCACGACTGCCACACTACTATATTGGCTTGTCTCTTCACTTCTTTCCTTAGGTTTTGTTGAGTTTAGTTGCCCCCATGTGTGGAACTACAACCTTGTTCTCCTGACTCGGCTAGAGCAGCAGTAAACAAGTTCAGAACCTCAGTTCATGTGTGTGCTTTATTCTTGTTCTTGCTAGTTCTTCGGTTGCTTGCAAGAATAGACCTTCGTGGTCAGGTCATCCGTGTCTTGGCATGGTTGATAACAACTAGGAGTGTGGTTTAGCGATTGATGGCACTTATCCTTGCGTGGTTCGTAGCCGGATCGTCAAAGTCATCCTCCACCAAATCGAAGTTATCCCCTCACCGGAAGATCGGGCACCCCCGTGTGCGCATCATGGTAGATAAAGATCGATTGACAACTTCAGTTTGTCCATCAGTTTGGGGATGACAAGTAGTAGAAAATAACAGCTTAGTCCCCAATTTAGCCCACAATGTTCGCCAAAAATGACTCAGGAATTTAGTATCGCGATCTGAAACTATTGTGTTTGGCATACCATGTAAGCGCACAATTTCATGAAAGAATAAATCAGCAACTTTGGTAGCATCATCACTTTTATGACATGGTATGAAGTGTGCCATCTTAGAAAATCTATCCACAACAACAAAGACGCTTATCCTCCCCTTCTTTGTTCTAGGAAGACCTAAAACAAAGTCCATCGAAATATCCTCCCAAGGCATGGTAGGGACAGGAAGAGGCATGTATAAACCATGTGGATTAAGACGTGACTTAGCTTTTTGGCATGTAGTGCATCGAGCGACAAAGCGTTCCACGTCCCGTCTCATCTTTGGCCAAAAGAAATGGCTAGCAAGTATGTCCTCCGTCTTCTTCACACCAAAGTGTCCCATGAGGCCACCTCCATGCGCCTCCTGCAGTAACAACAAGCGAACGGAACTAGCTGGAATGCATAGCTTGTTAGCTCTAAACACGAAACCATTATGGAGGACAAACTTATTCCACGCTTTTCCATCTTTACAATTGAGCAACACATCCTGAAACGCAATGTCATGTTCATATTGATCCTTAATTGTCTCTAACCCGAAGATTTTGAAATCAAGTTGTGTAAGCATGGTATAACGTCTAGACAAAGCATCAGCAATAACATTGTCCTTGCCCTTCTTGTGTTTGATAACATAAGGAAAAGACTCAATGAATTCAACCCATTTTGCATGTCTACGATTTAATGTTGCTTGACTTCGAATATGCTTTAACGATTCGTGATCAGAATGTATGACGAATTCTTTGGGCCACAAATAATGCTGCCATGTTTCTAAAGTTCGAACTAAAGCATATAATTCCTTATCATAAGTAGAATAGTTCAAACTAGGCCCACTCAACTTCTCACTGAAATATGCAACCGGTTTTCTATCTTGCAACAACACACCACCCAACCCAATTCCACTAGCATCACATTCGAGTTCAAAAGTCTTAGAAAAATCAGGAGTTGAAGAAGTGGTGCATGTGTCAACTTATCTTTTAATGTGTAGAAAGCGTTGTCCTGTGCATCTCCCCAAACAAAAGGTACGCCCTTCTTCGTAAGCTCATTCAATGGTGCGGCAATGGTGCTGAAATCCTTTACGAAATGACGATAGAATCCAGCAAGTCCTAGAAAACTTCGCACTTGTGTGACCGTGGTAGGAGTCGGCCAACTCTGTATTGCCACAACCTTGGCTTGATCAACTTCAATGCCCTGGGGAGTAACAAAATAACCAAGAAAAGAGACTCGATCCGTGCAAAAGGTGCACTTCTCAAGGTTACCAAATAAACGTGCATTTCGTAAAACATCAAAAACAGCACGTAAATGGTTAAGGTGTTCCTCCAAAGATATGCTGTAGATCAAAATATCATCAAAATAAACCACCACAAATTTGCCAATGAAAGCTCGCGAAACTTCGCTCATCAATCTCATGAAAGTGCTAGGTGCATTAGTTAACCCAAAAGGCATTACTAACCACTCATATAGACCGAACTTAGTTTTAAAAGCCGTTTTCCATTCATCTCCTAGCTTCATGCGAATCTGGTGGTACCCACTACGCAAATCAACTTTAGAGAAAACTTTAGAACCACTTAACTCATCAAGCATATCATCTAATCGAGGAATAGGATGACGATACCTAATGGTGATATTATTGATTGCTCGACAGTCAACACACATGCGCCATGATCCATCTTTCTTTGGAACTAAAATGACCGGAACAGCACAAGGGCTAAGAGACTCACGTACATACCCTTTGTCAAGCAGGTCTTGAACTTGGCGGTGTATTTCCTTAGTCTCTTCCGGATTTGTTCTGTATGGCGCACGATTGGGCAACGATGCTCCGGGGATGAGGTCAATTTGGTGCTCAATTCCTCGAATCGGTGGCAGCCCCGGTGGTACCTCTTTGGGAAACACGTCAATGTACTCCTGCAAAAGGTTAGTGACAGCAGGAGGCAAAAGAGAAGGCAGATCTTCAAATGAAAATAAGGCCTCTTTGCAAACGAGAGCATAACAAACAGTATCACTAACATGTAACTCGTGCAAATCAGATTTGGTAGCAAGAAAGCACGCACCCTTCAATTGAATCTCAGTCTTTTTGTCAGGCACAGGTGTAGATTGTTTTTTAAGGTGTGGTTTAAGGTCCTGCGCTACAAGTTGATTTTCGCTTTTGGTGTGGTCTAGATTTTTCTCTTTATTAGCCCTATCAATCTCATCTTTGAAAATAGCATCAGGAGACATTGGATGTAACACAATTTTCTTGTCTTTATGCACAAAGGAATATTGATTTGTTCTACCATGATGTAAACAATTTTTATCATATTGCCATGGTCTACCTAACAACATGGAACAAGCTTGCATAGGTACGACATCGCAATCAACATAATCATGATAAGAACCTAAAACAAAATGAACTCTTACCAGACGGGTTACCTTGATCTTGCCGCTGTTGGTGAACCATTGGATGTGGTAGGGTTGAGGATGCGGTCTAGTGGAGAGTGCGAGTTTTTCTACCATGTCCTGGCTGGCGAGATTATTGCAACTTCCACCATCAATGATGATTCGAATTGCGCGTTCCTTGACGACGCCTTTAATATGAAACAAGTTGTGGCGCTGATTCTGTTCGCCACTGGCAATCTGGGCACTAAGTACTCGCTGGGAAATGATACTCAGGAATTGGTCGGCGTCACCCGCGCTGATGTGCTCTTCTTGAAGGTCGGAATTGGTATCATCCTCTGCATTGTCAGCGAGCAAAGCATATGTATCCTCATCAAGATCGCTTGCTGAATCGTACTCACCGTCTTCGCGAACTATGAGCGCTGATGTGTTTGGACAATCCTTCATGACATGACCAAAGCCCTTGCAGCGATGGCACTGAATATCTTTGGTTCGCCCTGTTGAAGCAACTGACGACGATGAACTCTTTTGAATGGTTCGTGTCGTCGGAAAGGATGTGCGTGGTGCAGAATTGGGTGTTGTCTTGTCGTTGGAGGGACTTGGTGAAATGGTACGACCTGACGGGGCAGCAGGGGTGTGTGGCGTCCATGAGGTAGTACGACCGGCAGAAAAATTAGTTTTGGCCCTCGCTTGTCGTCTCTGCACTTCATGTTCAGCTTTGCAAGCAAGATGGAATAAACGAGTCATCGAATTGTAATCCTTATAATCTAGAATGTCTTGGATTTCGCGATTTAAACCACCTAAGAAACGGGCCATAGATGCGTCCTCATTTTCAATTAAACCACAACGCAACATGCCAATTTGTAATTCTTGATAATATTCTTGTACTGAACTTTTACCTTGGCGTAAGCGTTGTAATTTATTAAGTAAATCTCTAGCATAATAGGAGGGAACAAAAATCTATGTCGCATGACCAACTTTAGGGCTTCCCAAGTGGTGGGTATGTTATTTGGATGAACACGGCAATGCTCTCTCCACCAAACAGAAGCAAAATCCGTAAACTCACTAGTAGCAGCCCTAACTCGCTTATCCTCAGGAAATTCATGGCATGCAAACTTTTGATCAAGTAATAATTCCCAACTAAGGTAAGCATCTGGATCATATTTACCGTCAAATGTAGGTATAGTGACTTTCACCTTTGAAAACATGTCATCACGATCACGTACCTCACGTCGTATGGGATCACGACGCATACCTTGTTGATTGAATCGTAGTCGACGATGATCACGGTCGTGGTCGAAGAAGTCATCCTCTGACTCCGTGGTGTGGTGTGCGTCGTTGTCATCATCTTGGTCGTCCATCTCAACGCCCGGGGCTAAGGGAGCCCTAGATGTGCTAGCGTGGTGTATTGAAGCGGTAGACGCAACGGGCCCATGCTGCATGGGTGGAACAGTCCTGGGCGCCCGTAAAGCGCCGGTGTTGTTGCGAGGTGGATGACCGGGAACATCAGGGGCAGCAGCTGCAAGCACATCAAGTCTAGACAAAATATTAGCTAAAGCAGTGTTAGTAACTCCTTGCGCGGTCTCAATGGATCGGAGCCGATCTTCTTGGAGTGACATGCGCTCATTAGTGAGTCGTACATCCTCACTAAGTCCCTCGGTAGTGGTCTTTGTTATCCGCGCAAAGTGTGCAACAATGCCCTTCGTGCGGGGAGATTGATGCAGAGAACTTTCGTCACCTGACATGGTTAGTATAAGAACAGCAAAATACCAGCAAGTATGAGGTTCCTATCGACTAGGGAGGTGGCTATGAATTACTCAATACTCACTGTTTTACCAAAAGCTCTTGTAAGTTCTTACCAAACCAACAGTGATGACGTGCTACCTAGAGTGTGAAACCCGAAGAGGTGAAGTTGAGCGATTGCCAGGTGTCACAACGCTGTTCGTGGTAGTAATATGTGTAGCTTGGAAGGTTGAAAATATGTAGCACGGATTAGCTTTTTCCCACTGAACTGAAGTAAGCTGAAAAGTCGTTCAAAATCAGTACAGTGCTGTGTGACCCGTCGCGGAGGGATGTTTCACACTCACTCGGACGTATTCAAAATGAATGCAGAATTGTGCTGAAACGCACAAGCGAACATCGTAAGTTAATTCTGGGCGTTTGGCACTCAGTTTCGTTTCGTGCATCGCTTTCGATTTTTTCACGGCGACACGGGCGGATTCGAAATGCATGCCTAAATGAGTTACAACACATGTGAATTGCATTCGGTGTGTTTGGCACCCGGCTTCATTCCGTTCACCGTTTTCGCTTCGTGCCGCAATGTTTCATTTTGGCGTGCTAGGTTGCAGCGTGTAAGGTTCTTGCCATAACGTTCCATTTCGTGCATCATTTTCGGCGTGCGTGGTGTCTGCCACAATGTGTCATTTCGTGCATCATTTTCATTTTCGAATGGCTTCCGCTGCAGTGCCCGTTGGGACGCGTCGTGCAGGAATGTTTCAGACCTACTCGAATGGATTCGATACAAATGATGAAAATCACTAGCAAACATCATAAGTTCTTTCGGGGCGTTTGGCACTCGGTTCTGTTTCCTGCATCGGTTTCGTTTGTATTCAGCTTTTGTTACCCGTGGGAACCCGTCGTGGTGGAACATTTGACACCGACTCGGACATATTCAAAATGCATGCCGAAATGAGTGGGAGCACATATGAATTCCACTCGATGTGTTTGGCACTCAGTTTCATCTCGTGCAACGTTTTCGAACGGGCGCCGCTTGTTGTATTCGTTCGTGCTCATCGCGGAGAAATGTTTCACAACAACTCGGGCGGACTCGAAATGCATGTGAATTGCATTCGGTGTGTTTGGCACCCGGCTTCATTCCGTTCACCGTTTTCGCTTCGTGCCGCAATGTTTCATTTTGGCGTGCTAGGTTGCAGCGTGTAAGGTTCTTGCCATAACGTTCCATTTCGTGCATCATTTTCGGCGTGCGTGGTGTCTGCCACAATGTGTCATTTCGTGCATCATTTTCATTTTCGAATGGCTTCCGCTGCAGTGCCCGTTGGGACGCGTCGTGCAGGAATGTTTCAGACCTACTCGAATGGATTCGATACAAATGATGAAAAGCACTAGCAAACATCATAAGTTCTTTCGGGGCGTTTGGCACTCGGTTCTGTTTCGTGCATCGGTTTCGTTTGTACTCAGCTTTTATTACCCGTGGGAACCCGTCGTGGTGGAACATTTGACACCGACTCGGACATATTCAAAATGCATGCCGAAATGAGTGGGAGCACATATGAATTCCACTCGATGTGTTTGGCACTCAGTTTCATCTCGTGCAACGTTTTCGAACGGGCGCCGCTTGTTGTATTCGTTCGTGCTCATCGCGGAGAAATGTTTCACAACAACTCGGGCGGACTCGAAATGCATGCCGGAATGTGCTTGGGCAAATATGAAGTTCATTCGGCATGATTGGAACGAAGTTTCGTTTCGTGCACCGTTTTGGTACACGTGTAGTTTACAGTACCATTAGGGACCCACCGTGCATGAATATTTCGCATCGACTCGGACGTACTCGAAATGCTTGTGGAAATGGGATAGGGCATATATGAAGTCCATTCTGGGAGTTTGACACCAATTTTCCTTTCGTGCATCGTTTCCGTCCGGACGCAGCTTGACGAACACCTTGCGACCCGTCGCGGAGGGATGTTTCCACAGTTACTCGGACGTATTCGAAATGAATGCAGAACTGTAGCAGCAATGCATGGAAAGTCCACTCGCGCAGTTTGGCCTACATTTTCCTTTCGTGCTTCGTTTTGATACGCACCCAGCTTGCAGATATCGCGGGGAAATGTTTTGCACCGACCCGGATGCAACAGAAATGCATGCCGAAATGAGCTTGGGCACACATGAACTCTATTCAGGGTGTCTGCCGCAAGCTTTCTTTTCGTACTCGTTCTGGTACGAACGTGACATGTAGTACCGTTTGTCGTGTAGGTTTCGCACCGACACGGATGAGCCCAAATTGCCTGCTAAAATGAGCTACGGCAGACATGAAGTCAATTCTGGTTGATTGACACTCAGCTTCATCTTATGCGTCGTTTTCTTGTGAAAATCCTTGCACGAAAACAGTACTCGTCGCGGAGGAATGTTTCACACGACTCGGAAAGGTTCAAAACGCATGCCGAAATGTGCTTGGGCATTTATGAAGTTCATTCGGCATGTTTGGAACAATGTTTTGTTTTTTTGCACCATTCTTGTACGCGTGTAGTTTACATTACCATTAGGGACCCATTGTGCATGAATGTTTCGCTTCGAGCCGGACGTACTCGAAACGCTTGCTGAAACGGGCTAGGGCGCATATGAAGCCCATTCGGGGAGTTTGACGCCGAGTTTCGTGCAACGTTTTCATTCGGACGCAGCTTGCAGTACCCCTTGTGACCCGTCGCGGAGGGATGTTTCACACTCACTCGGACGTATTCAAAATGAATGCAGAATTGTGCTGAAACGCACAAGCGAACATCGTAAGTTAATTCTGGGCGTTTGGCACTCAGTTTCGTTTCGTGCATCGCTTTCGATTTTTTCAGCTTAGGAACTCGTCGTTGTGGAATATTTCACGGCGACTCGGACGGATTCGAAATGCATGCCTAAATGAGTTACAACACATGTGAATTGCATTCGGTGTGTTTGGCACCCGGCTTCATTCCGTTCACCGTTTTCGCTTCGTGCCGCAATGTTTCATTTTGGCGTGCTAGGTTGCAGCGTGTAAGGTTCTTGCCATAACGTTCCATTTCGTGCATCATTTTCGGCGTGCGTGGTGTCTGCCACAATGTGTCATTTCATGCATCATTTTCATTTTCGAATGGCTTCCGCTGCAGTGCCCGTTGGGACGTGTCGTGCAGGAATGTTTCAGACCTACTCGAATGGATTCGATACAAATGATGAAAATCACTAGCAAACATCATAAGTTCTTTCGGGGCGTTTGGCACTCGGTTCTGTTTCCTGCATCGGTTTCGTTTGTATTCAGCTTTTGTTACCCGTGGGAACCCGTCGTGGTGGAACATTTGACACCGACTCGGACATATTCAAAATGCATGCCGAAATGAGTGGGAGCACATATGAATTCCACTCGATGTGTTTGGCACTCAGTTTCATCTCGTGCAACGTTTTCGAACGGGCGCCGCTTGTTGTATTCGTTCGTGCTCATCGCGGAGAAATGTTTCACAACAACTCGGGCGGACTCGAAATGCATGTGAATTGCATTCGGTGTGTTTGGCACCCGGCTTCATTCCGTTCACCGTTTTCGATTCGTGCCGCAATGTTTCATTTTGGCGTGCTAGGTTGCAGCGTGTAAGGTTCTTGCCATAACGTTCCATTTCGTGCATCATTTTCGGGCGTCGTGGTGTCTGCCACAATGTGTCATTTCGTGCATCATTTTCATTTTCGAATGGCTTCCGCTGCAGTGCCCGTTGGGACGCGTCGTGCAGGAATGTTTCAGACCTACTCGAATGGATTCGATACAAATGATGAAAAGCACTAGCAAACATCATAAGTTCTTTCGGGGCGTTTGGCACTCGGTTCTGTTTCGTGCATCGGTTTCGTTTGTATTCAGCTTTTATTACCCGTGGGAACCCGTCGTGGTGGAACATTTGACACCGACTCGGACATATTCAAAATGCATGCCGAAATGAGTGGGAGCACATATGAATTCCACTCGATGTGTTTGGCACTCAGTTTCATCTCGTGCAACGTTTTCGAACGGGCGCCGCTTGTTGTATTCGTTCGTGCTCATCGCGGAGAAATGTTTCACAACAACTCGGGCGGACTCGAAATGCATGCCGGAATGTGCTTGGACAAATATGAAGTTCATTCGGCATGATTGGAACGAAGTTTCGTTTCGTGCACCGTTTTGGTACACGTGTAGTTTACAGTACCATTAGGGACCCATCGTGCTTGAATATTTCGCATCGACTCGGACGTACTCGAAATGCTTGTCGAAATGGGATAGGGCATATATGAAGTCCATTCGGGGAGTTTGACACCAATTTTCCTTTCGTGCATCGTTTCCGTCCGGACGCAGCTTGCAGAACACCTTGCGACCCGTCGCGGAGGGATGTTTCCACAGTTACTCGGACGTATTCGAAATGAATGCAGAACTGTAGCAGCAATGCATGGAAAGTCCACTCGCGCAGTTTGGCCTACATTTTCCTTTCGTGCTTCGTTTTGATACGCACCCAGCTTGCAGTGCCCGTTGGCACCTATCGCGGGGAAATGTTTTGCACCGACCCGGATGCAACAGAAATGCATGCCGAAATGAGCTTGGGCACACATGAACTCTATTCAGGGTGTCTGCCGCAAGCTTTCTTTTCGTACTCGTTCTGGTACGAACGTGACATGTAGTACCGTTTGTCGTGTAGGTTTCGCACCGACACGGATGAGCCCAAATTGCCTGCTAAAATGAGCTACGGCAGACATGAAGTCCATTCTGGTTGATTGACACTCAACTTCATCTTATGCGTCATTTTCTTGTGAAAATGCTTGCACGAAAACAGTACTCGTCGCGGAGGAATGTTTCACACGACTCGGAAAGGTTCAAATCGCATGCCGAAATGTGCTTGGGCATTTATGAAGTTCATTCGGCATGTTTGGAACAATGTTTTCTTTTTGCACCATTCTTGTACGCGTGTAGTTTACATTACCATTAGGGACCCATTGTGCATGAATGTTTCGCTTCGAGCCGGACGTACTCGAAACGCTTGCTGAAACGGGCTAGGGCGCTTATGAAGCCCAATCGGGGAGTTTGACGCCGAGTTTCGTGCAACGTTTTCATTCGGACGCAGCTTGCAGTACCCCTTGTGACCCGTCGCGGAGGGATGTTTCACACTCACTCGGACGTATTCAAAATGAATGCAGAATTGTGCTGAAACGCACAAGCGAACATCGTAAGTTAATTCTGGGCGTTTGGCACTCAGTTTCGTTTCGTGCATCGCTTTCGATTTTTTCAGCTTAGGAACTCGTCGTTGTGGAATATTTCACGGCGACACGGACGGATTCGAAATGCATGCCTAAATGAGTTACAACACATGTGAATTGCATTCGGTGTGTTTGGCACCCGGCTTCATTCCGTTCACCGTTTTCGCTTCGTGCCGCAATGTTTCATTTTGGCGTGCTAGGTTGCATCGTGTAACGTTCTTGCCATAACGTTCCATTTCGTGCATCATTTTCGGCGTGCGTGTTGTCTGCCACAATGTGTCATTTCGTGCATCATTTTCATTTTCGAATGGCTTCCGCTGCAGTGCCCGTTGGGACGCGTCGTGCAGGAATGTTTCAGACCTACTCGAATGGATTCGATACAAATGATGAAAATCACTAGCAAACATCATAAGTTCTTTCGGGGCGTTTGGCACTCGGTTCTGTTTCCTGCATCGGTTTCGTTTGTATTCAGCTTTTGTTACCCGTGGGAACCCGTCGTGGTGGAACATTTGACACCGACTCGGACATATTCAAAATGCATGCCGAAATGAGTGGGAGCACATATGAATTCCACTCGATGTGTTTGGCACTCAGTTTCATCTCGTGCAACGTTTTCGAACGGGCGCCGCTTGTTGTATTCGTTCGTGCTCATCGCGGAGAAATGTTTCACAACAACTCGGGCGGACTCGAAATGCATGTGAATTGCATTCGGTGTGTTTGGCACCCGGCTTCATTCCGTTCAC
This sequence comes from Rhipidocladum racemiflorum, assembly GCA_036346355.1. Classification (NCBI taxonomy): domain Eukaryota; kingdom Viridiplantae; phylum Streptophyta; class Magnoliopsida; order Poales; family Poaceae; genus Rhipidocladum; species Rhipidocladum racemiflorum. Next base: position 445,411 of record JAYEVF010000038.1, read on the forward strand.
CGTTTTCGCTTCGTGCCGCAATGTTTCATTTTGGCGTGCTAGGTTGCAGCGTGTAAGGTTCTTGCCATAACGTTCCATTTCGTGCATCATTTTCGGCGTGCGTGGTGTCTGCCACAATGTGATGGAGCCGTGATGGCAATATGGGTGTCCCGATCTTTCGATGAGAAACACACGATCGATTTGTTAGAGTCGACTTTGACGATCCGACTACACCGTACGACGACGATGCGCCTTAGCAATCGCTAAACCAACTCCAGCGGGTTATTGATCTTGCCGTAGGCACGATCAACCTGAACACGAGGTTCAATTCCTGCAAGCAACCGAAGAACAAGCAAGAACAATAGGATAAGCAATCTGAAATTGCGGATAAAACTGCAAGCAAAACAAAGTGGAGTCTTATTGACGATCTTGACAAGGTGGCTGTCCAGCACAACTCGCACGATCAAGTTTGCACTTGGCTAAACTAATCAAATAAAACCCAAAACCCTAAGGAGCCAATGTCTGGCTATTTATGAGAGGTAGGGGCGTGGGAAATCACGTCCAAAGCAGTAGGAGACCAACTACAACTCTATTACAAGGCCCAAAGCCCAAGTCTTCTCGATTTGGAAAAGTGACGCCAATTGTTTTGCAGATTCCTGTCGACTCGGACGGAATTTGGGGATGGGGTCGGATCCGTTGGAAAGAGGACGTCGAAACCTTTCAAACCAGTACTCATAGACCCCAATCACCCTTGTGGATCAAAAGTTATGGTCATTTTAAGTTGGTGCTGTCCCGGAGGCCGAATCCGAGTATAACTTGTGCACCGGAAGAATTGGCTTCATGCTTGACGTTTGGGAGTCCTTCTCCTTGGTTCCTAAGGACAATAAAATCATCACGAGGATTAAATAGCATTCCATTCATAAAATTATCTGTATGCAACCCGAGGAACGCATTCACCTGGTAATTGAATTGTCGTGCCCGAGCTCGAGTAATTGGCCCTTGTATGACATTGTTGGTTTCCATTGGGTTTGTAAGTATGGCCGTATCCATGGTAGTGATGTCCTCATCATCCTCCCCTTCTTGCATTTGAGTCGCCCTCGACTCAAGTTCATCATCCTCTCCCAAGTATGGTTTCAAATCGGCAATGTTGAATGTGGGACTAACCCCAAAATCTGCAGGCAATTCAAGCTTGTATGCATTATCATTAATCTTTGCCAATACTTTGAAAGGACCATCAGCTCATGCATCAACTTAGATTTTCTTAATTCTGGGAATCGATCTTTTCGCAAATGCAACCAAACTAAATCTCCTGGTTCAAAAGTTACATGTTTCCTTCCCTTACTACCAGCAAGTTTATATTTAGCATTCATGCGTTCTATGTTTTCTTTAGTTGTCTCATGCATTTTCATAATCAAATCAGCACGTTGTTTAGCATCAAGATTCAATTTCTCCGAATATGGTAGAGGTAACAAATCAATTGGAGCATGAGGTACAAATCCATATACAATCTCAAAAGGGCACATCTTAGTAGTAGAATGCATAGACCGATTATAAGCAAACTCAATATGAGGCAAACATTCTTCCCACAATTTAATGTTCTTTTTCAAAACAGCCCTAAGCATAGTAGATAAAGTTCGATTAACGACCTCAGTTTGTCCATCAGTTTGGGGATGACAAGTAGTAGAAAATAAAAGTTTAGTCCCCAATTTAGCCCACAAAGTTCTCCAAAAGTGGCTTAAGAATTTAGTGTCACGATCTGAAACTATTGTGTTAGGCACACCATGTAAGCGAACAATTTCACGAAAGAATAAGTCAGCAATGTTGGTAGCGTCATCGCTTTTGTGACAAGGTATGAAGTGTGCCATTTTAGAAAATCTATCCACAACGACAAAGATACTATCCCTCCCCTTCTTTGTTCTAGGGAGTCCTAAAACAAAGTCCATAGAAATATCCTCCCAAGGCACGTTAGGAACAGGCAGAGGCATGTATAAACCATGGGGATGAAGTCGTGACTTAGCTTTTTGACATGTAGAACAGCGAGCGATGAAACGTTCCACGTCTCGTCTCATCCTGGGCCAAAAGAAATGGCTAGCGAGTATGTCCTCCGTCCTTTTCACACCAAAGTGTCCCATCAATCCTCCTCCATGCGCTTCCTGTAGCAATAACAAACGAACAGAACTAGCTGGAATACATAGTTTGTTTGCTCTAAACACAAACCCATTATTGAGGACAAATTTGTTCCAAGTTTTTCCCTCTTTACAATTGAGCAACACATTTTTAAAATCATCATCATGCACATATTGCTCTTTAATCGTTTCCAAACCAAAAATTTTGAAGTCAAGTTGTGAGAGCATGGTATATCTCCTAGACAAGGCATCAGCAATGACATTATCCTTTCCCTGTTTGTGTTTGATGACATAAGGAAATGACTCAATGAATTCAACCCACTTTGCATGTCTACGGTTCAGTTTAGCTTGACTTCTAATATGTTTTAACGATTCATGATCCGAATGTATAACAAATTCCTTGGGCCATAAATAATGTTGCCATGTTTCTAAAGTTCGAACTAGCGCATATAACTCCTTATCATAAGTAGAATAATTCAAACTTGGCCCACTCAATTTCTCACTAAAATAAGCAACAGGTTTTCCTTCTTGCAACAGAACACCACCCAAACCAATTCCACTAGCATCACATTCTAGTTCAAAAGTCTTAGAAAAGTCTGGAAGCTGGAGTAAGGGTGCATGGGTTAACTTAGCTTTCAGAATGTTGAAGGCATCTTCCTGTGACTTGCCCCAAGCAAAAGGTACACCCTTCTTGGTGAGCTCATTCATGGGTGCAGCGATGGTGCTGAAGTCCTTCACAAAACGACGATAGAATCCAGCAAGTCCTAGAAAACGTCGCACCTGTGTGACCGTGTTAGGAGTCGGCCAACTCTGTATTGCTTCAACCTTGGCTTGGTCCACTTCAATTCCCTGTGGAGTAACAACATAGCCAAGAAAAGATACTCGATCCGTGCAAAAGGTGCACTTCTCAAGGTTACCAAATAAGCGTGCATCGCGTAAAGCATTAAAAACAGCACGTAGATGTTCAAGATGATCCTCTAAAGATTTGCTATAAATCAAGATATCATCAAGTAAACTACCACAAATTTTCCAATGAAAGCACGTAAAACCTCGTTCATCAGTCTCATGAATGTGCTAGGAGCATTAGTCAACCCGAAAGGCATTACTAACCACTCATATAACCCGAACTTAGTTTTAAATGCTGTTTCCATTCATCTCCTAACTTCATGCGAATCTGGTGATACCCACTACGCAAATCCACTTTAGAGAACATAGTAGAGCCACTTAGTTCATCAAGCATATCGTCTAACCGAGGAATAGGATGGCGATATCTAATGGTGATATTATTAATTGCTCTACAATCCACACACATGCGCCATGTTCCATCTTTCTTAGGTACTAAAATGACTGGTACAACACAAGGACTAAGAGATTCACGTACGTACCCTTTATCAAGCAATTCTTGAACTTGGCGTTGTATCTCTTGTGTCTCTTCAGGGTTGGTTCTGTAAGGTGCTCGGTTGGGCAAGGATGCCCCTGGAATTAGATCAATTTGATGCTCAATCCCTCTAATTGGCGGCAGCCCTGAGGGGATGTCCTTTGGAAAGATGTCAGTGTATTCCTGCAAAAGGTTAGTGACAACAGGAGGCAAAGAGACGGACATCTCCTCTAGTGAAAACAAAGTTTCTTTGCAGACCAAAGCATAGCATGTATACCTACAAACAGCCAACTCATTCAAATCAGATTTTGTTGCAAGAAAACAAGCACCTTTCAATTTAATCTCATTCGGCTTAGCACAATCAAGGTTAGATTCTTTCTGTTTATGTTGTTCAAGTCCTTTGGTGACAATCTGATTTTCACTCTTAGAATTCTCTCGATTTTTCTCTTTGCTAGATCTAGCAATTTCATCCTTTACAACGGCATCAGGCGACATTGGGTGTAGCACAATTTTCTTTTCTTTATGCACAAAAGAGTATTGATTTGTTCTACCATGATGTAAACAATCCTTATCATATTGCCACGGTCTACCTAATAACATAGAACATGCTTGCATAGGTACGACATCGCAATCAACATAATCATGATAGGAACCTAAAGCGAAATGTACTCTTACCATGCGAGTTACCTTGAGTTTGCCGCTGTTGTTGAACCATTGAATGTGGTAGGGCTGAGGGTGTGGTTTAGTGGAGAGTGCTAGCTTCTCCACCATGTCCATGCTGGCTAGATTATTGCAACTCCCACCATCAATGATTATTCGAATGGATCGCTCCTTGATGACGCCTTTTGTGTAAAACAAGTTGTGGCGTTGATTTGGATCGGCGCGAGCAATCTGAGCACTAAGCACACGTTGTGCAATAATACTCAAATATTGGTCAGCATCACCAGCGCTCACGTGCACCTCGTCGTGCTCGGCATTTGGATCGCTGTCTTCATGTTTAGCGAGCAAAGCATATGTTTCTTCATCAAGATCACTTGCTGAGTCATACTCGCCGTCTTCACGGATTATTAACACACGCTTGTTCGGACACTCCTTCATCATGTGACCGAAACCCTTGCAGCGATGGCACTGAACATCTTTGGTGCGTCCCGTTGATGCGACCGACGACGACGAACTATTTGTAGTAGCTTGTGTGGCACTTTTCGTCGGCGTTGGTCGTGGTGCCGAATTTGCGGTGGTGGACGCCGTTCTGTTGATGGAAGAGGTCGGCGTGGTAGTACGACCAGCAGGGGCAGCAGGGGTGCGCGGTGTCCACGAAGTAGTTCGACCTGCAGAAAAGTTAGTCTTGGCCCTCGATTGACGACCCTGCACTTCACGTTCAGCTTTGCAAGCAAGATGGAACAACCGAGTCATCGAATTATAATCCTTATAGTCTAGAATATCCTGGATTTCTCGAGTTAAACCACCTAAGAAACGAGCCATAGAAGCTTCCTCATTCTCAATTAATCCACAACGCAACATGCCAATTTGCAATTCTTGGTAATATTCTTCCAACGAATTCTTACCTTGGTGTAGGCGCTGCAATTTATTCAATAAATCTCTAGCATAGTATGAAGGAACAAATCTATGCCTCATTAGCAATTTCAAGGCTTCCCAAGTGGTGGGTATATTATTTGGATGAGCACGGCAATGTTCTCTCCACCAAACAGAAGCAAAATCAGTGAACTCACTTGTGGCAGCCCTAACTCTTCTTTTCTCAGGGAAATCATGGCACGCAAATTTTTGATCCACAAGTAATTCCCAACTAAGGTAACCATCAGGGTCATATTTACCTTCAAAAGGTGGCATATTGAAATTTACCTTAGGGAAAACATCATCTCGTTCTCGTTCCCTTGGTCGTGGAGGATCACGTCGCATACCTTGCTGATTGAAGCGTAGCCGTTGATGGTTACGATCATTATCGTAATGGATGGGGGTTGACCTCCTCCACATCAGTGGTGTCATCATATTCGTGCTCTTCGTTCTGTTCTTCTAAATCTGTTGGGGGCCTCCCCTGTGGAGCTGAATTGTTGCTTGGACGACGGGGAGGTGGATTGGAAGCACCAGATGCAGCAGCTGCAAAAGTATCAAGTCTAGCCAAAATAGTAGCAAGAGTAGTGTTAGCAATCCCTTGTGCGGCCTCGATGGATCTGAGACGGTCTTCTTGCATTGACATACGCTCATTAGTGAGCCGTACATCCTCGCTAAGACCATCGGTGGTTTCCTTCGTCATCTTTTGGAAGTGAGCAATGATGCCCTTGGTTCGTGGAGAGTGATGAAGTGAACTCGCCACCTGACATGGTTAGTTGATGACAAGGAAACAAAAACCACAAGTATAATGTTCCTATCGACTACTAGGTGGCAAGTCTCTCAAGCGCTCAAGCCTATGACCCAAGTTCTTACAAGTTCTTACAATGCAGCAGGCGTTGTCGGCCGTTGGCGTTGTCAAAGGTTCTCCGAAGTTTGTGTAGAGCGATTGCCAAGGGATCGAACGCCTGTACGGGTAGAAAGTGGAGCTTGGACAGGCTTAATTTAGTAGCAAAAGGTTAGCAATAATCCAATCAGTGAATGCAAAATTGAAGAATTGTTCAACGTCTAGTCACTAGTTGCTGACTCTAGGCTAGCAAGGACTGTGACTCAAAACTGCGGTCGGCGACAGTACAGTTCCACAGCAGATGAAAGAAAAAAAATCAGCGCGAAAAAAATTCGCGAAAGAAGGGAACTATCTCAAAAGACTGGGGATCTTGTGAAAACAGCTTTTTTTTTTTTTTTTTTTGCGGAACGATCCGACTCCTTTTTCTTTCAAGTGCTATGCAGGCGGAAGACCAGTCGTGTGACCAGTCGGACGGCCAGGTGGGCGACCAGTCGGCTATCAGGAGGGCGACCGATCGAGCGACGATGGGCTATCAGGTGGGCGACGATCGGGCGACCGATGGGCTATCAGTGGGCGACGATCAGGCGGCGACGATCGGGCGACGATGGGCTATCAGGTGGGCGACGATCGGGAGGCGACGAGTCGGCGGCGACGGTCGGGAGGCGACGATCGGCTAACAGGAGGGCAACCGGTCGGACGACCAAGTGGGCGACCAGTCAAGCGGCGACCAGTCGGATGAAAAGAAAACTTCGGTCCGAACACCTTTTCTTTTTCTTTTTTTTTTCTTTTTTTTCAACAGTTCGAGACCGAAACGGAAAACAACTCGAAACCGAACACAACTCGAAACCGCTGTGGGAGACAAAAATTTCTTCTGACCTGGACTCCAACTAGACTAGAATTCAGCAACTCGACACGACGATGCAACCAAAAATTCAATAATGCAGTGTACTGGAAAGGAAATTGCGAGGCTCAAATTGTTTTGGTATGGGGAGATCCAATCTGATGGCGCTTCTCTGGACTATAGGAAAGATATCAATCTACTAATCTAGGGTAAAGAATTCTCACCGAGCAACCTGGTTTGCTCTGATACCACTTGATGGAGCCGTGATGGCAATATGGGTGTCCCGATCTTTCGATGAGAAACACACGATCGATTTGTTAGAGTCGACTTTGACGATCCGACTACACCGTACGACGATGCGCCTTAGCAATCGCTAAACCAACTCCAGCGGGTTATTGATCTTGCCGTAGGCACGATCAACCTGAACACGAGGTTCAATTCCTGCAAGCAACCGAAGAACAAGCAACTCGGGCGCCGCTTGTTGTATTCGTTCGTGCTCATCGCGCAGAAATGTTTCACAACAACTCGGGCGGACTCGAAATGCATGCCGGAATGTGCTTGGGCAAATATGAAGTTCATTCGGCATGATTGGAACGAAGTTTCGTTTCGTGCACCGTTTTGGTACGCGTGTAGTTTACAGTACCATTAGGGACCCATCGTGCATGAATATTTCACATCGACTCGGACGTACTCGAAATGCTTGTCGAAATGGGATAGGGCATATATGAAGTCCATTCGGGGAGTTTGACACCAATTTTCCTTTCGTGCATCGTTTCCGTCCGGACGCAGCTTGCAGAACACCTTGCGACCCGTCGCGGAGGGATGTTTCCACACTCACTCGGACGTATTCGAAATGAATGCAGAACTGTAGCAGCAATGCATGGAAAGTCCACTCGCGCAGTTTGGCCTACATTTTCCTTTCGTGCTTCGTTTTGATACGCACGCAGCTTGAAGTGCCCGTTGGCTCCTATCGCGGGGAAATGTTTTGCACCGACCCGGATGCAACAGAAATGCATGCTGAAATGAGCTTGGGCACACATGAACTCTATTCAGGGTGTCTGCCGCAAGCTTTCTTTTCGTACTCGTTCTGGTACAACATGACATGTAGTACCATTTGTCGTGTAGGTTTCGCACCGACACGGATGAGCCCAAATTGCCTGCTAAAATGAGCTACGGCAGACATGAAGTCCATTCTGGTTGATTGACACTCAGCTTCATCTTATGCGTCGTTTTCTTGTGAAAATCCTTGCACGAAAACAGTACTCGTCGCGTAGGAATGTTTCACACGACTCGGAAAGATTCAAAACGCATGCCGAAATGTGCTTGGGCATATATGAAGTTCATTCGGCATGTTTGGAACAATGTTTTGTTTTTTGCACCATTCTAGAACGCGTGTAGTTTACATTACCATTAGGGACCCATTGTGCATGAATGTTTCGCTTCGAGCCGGACGTACTCGAAACGCTTGCTGAAACGGGCTAGGGCGCATATGAAGCCCATTCGGGGAGTTTGACACCGAGTTTCGTTTCGTGCATCGTTTTCATTCGGACGCAGCTTGCAGTACCCCTTGTGACCCGTCGCGGAGGGATGTTTCACACTCACTCGGACGTATTCAAAATGAATGCAGAATTGTGCTGAAACGCACAAGCGAACATCGTAAGTTAGTTCTGGGCGTTTGGCACTCAGTTTCGTTTCGTGCATCGCTTTCGATTTTTTCAGCTTAGGAACTCGTCGTTGTGGAATATTTCACGGCGACTCGGACGGATTCGAAACGCATGCCTAAATGAGTTACAACACATGTGAATTGCATTCGGTGTGTTTGGCACCCGGCTTCATTCCGTTCACCGTTTTCGCTTCGTGCCGCAATGCTTCATTTTGGCGTGCTAGGTTGCAGCGTGTAAGGTTCTTGCCATAACGTTCCATTTCGTGCATCATTTTCGGCGTGCGTGGTGTCTGCCACAATGTGTCATTTCGTGCATCATTTTCATTTTCGAATGGCTTCCGCTGCAGTGCCCGTTAGGACGCGTCGTGCAGGAATGTTTCAGACCTACTCGAATGGATTCGATACAAATGATGAAAAGCACTAGCAACATCATAAGTTCTTTCGGGGCGTTTGGCACTCGGTTCTGTTTCGTGCATCGGTTTCGTTTGTATTCAGCTTTTATTACCCGTGGGAACCCGTCGTGGTGGAACATTTGACACCGACTCAGACATATTAAAAATGCATGCCGAAATGAGTGTATGAATTCCACTCGATGTGTTTGGCACTCAGTTTCATCTCGTGCAACGTTTTCGAACGGGCGCCGCTTGTTGTATTCGTTCGTGCTCATCGCGCAGAAATGTTTCACAACAACTCGGGCGGACTCGAAATGCATGCCGGAATGTGCTTGGGCAAATATGAAGTTCATTCGGCATGATTGGAACGAAGTTTCGTTTCGTGCACCGTTTTGGTACACGTGTAGTTTACAGTACCATTAGGGACCTGTCGGGGATTGGCTATCTGGCAAAAGACCACGGTACCCCCGTGAAAAGCTAAACCCGCCGACCAAGCGGCACTAAGGGAAGATGCTCGGGAGAACGAAACGAGCATCCCTCCTTCTCCTCCGAGCATACGCGTTTGCGCCTCCGTTCGCAGAAGCACCAAACACACCCCCCACGAGCAAGCATGCTCGTGGAGGCCACGACCTGCTCGGGTGTCTTGGTCGGAGGGCCCAGCAAGCGCTGCGAGGAAGGAAGGAGGCAACCAATCAGCCGGAGATCAAGGGAAATCATACCCGAAATTCAAATAACGCGGGAATCAAGGGCAGCATCACGGATATGGATACATAGCGTGATCCCCGGAGGCAGTTACTTTTTTCGCATCTCTAGTCATAGTATTTAAACCCCCCTGAAGATCTGTAACAGGGGAGGGCACACGAAAGATAGAACACAATACACTGGAGTAGGGTCATTATCTCGGCGGTGAGAGGCCCGAACCAGGATAAAAAACACCGCGTCCCCCCTTTTTTCCGGCCTCCTTCTCCCGACCTCGCGTCGCTCGAACGCCCTCTTCGATCCGTGCGACGGGGCTCTGTTGATCCCCCATTCAACAAGTAAGCTCGACGGGAGCCCGTTCTCCAATCGTCGACAGCTGGCGCCGTCCGTGGGGACGACAGTTTGATTCCCGTGCGGATCAAGATCCTCGAGGATGCCAAACTCGGGACCTTTGTGTCTTTGACCACGTTGAGGATGACGACGTGTACTACGCCGCCGACAACGTGCCCAGGGTGACCGATCCTATCGATCACACTGAGTCTGGGAGCCTTTCCTCGGACACGGGAATGCGAGGGCAGATCCTCCATTCCCCAGACATTACCCTCGGAGACCCCGAGGATGACTGCAACGAGCTCTACGATGGCCTGGACATACCAGACGACCTAGAGCTCGACCGAGAGACCGCGTCCCAAGGGGATACAATGATGTCCCCATCGCTTTCGTCTCGCTCTCGTCGAGTCAACATGGCTGGGAGCCACGCGGAGCCCGGAGAGGGATCCTCGGACGCCGCCAGGCACGACCACTATGAGGCGGCCAGACGCCACTTGGAGGCGTCTTTGGGAAAGACGCTTGCGAGCATTCGCCGCCAGGCAAAGGGGAGGTGCGCCTCCACGGAAAGGAACTCTCGCGGGTACCGAACTCCCGATCGCACTCCGGAGCGCCGTCAAAGCTCGCCGCCGCCAGTTCACCAGAAACAGGAACGGCTACAGGCCTTGGCGGCGGTCGTGCGTGACCTGCGCAGTTTCCCCGAGCAAGTAGACTTAGAGGCCATGGGCAGGGTCGTGGCCGAAGATTTGGAGAGGCTTGCCGCCGAGCTAAAAGTCTCGGATCCTCCCCATGGCCGGGATGCCCGGAGTGTGTCCCGGGACCATCACAAACGCTCCCCCGTGCGTTCGCACAGAGATGAATCTCGGAGCCATGCTCGGAGATCGCCCCAGGTCGCCGACCCGATCCGGGAAAGGCCCCGGAACAGTCACAGAGCAACCTCGGGGCGATATCTGTACAATCGCCTCAGATTACGAAGCGCCCGAGCACTCCGCAACCATGCGGTCATCGGCACGACCGACGCGCATGAGGTTTTCTCCGACTCGGCCCGCGCGACGGGCGTTGGGTGGAAGATCCGCGTGAAGGCCGCCGTGACCGAGGTTTTCGTCAGCGAAACCCGAAGCCGCTGCCGGGCCTTCACGAAGCTCCTCCGACGCCGCATGGCCAAACAGGTTCAAGCCCGCCACGCCGAGATTCAACGGGACCCAGAACCCGGACGAATTCCTCTCAATATATACTACCGCCATCCTCGCCGCCGGAGGCGATGAGGGGGTGATGGCAAATTACCTGCCGACGGTTCTGGACGGAGCCGCTCGTACGTGGCTTTTCAATCAGAAGGAAGGATCCATACGGTCCTGGGGGCAGCTCAGCGCCGCGCTCCGAGCAAATTTCCAGAGCTGCTACATCCGCCCGGGAAAGGAGCGCGACCTGGAGCGCTTGATATGCACGGACGGGAAACCCTCGCGATAATTGGCCCAGAGGTTCATCCAGGTCCGGAACTCGATCCCGAACATATCGGACGAAGCTGTCGTCCGAGCTTTCAAGTTCGGGGTACGGGACGTGCGCTTCACGCAGGACCTGGAGATCCACCCGGATCTAACGGCGAACGAGCTCTTCCGAATGGCCGATCGATACGCCAACGCAGATGAAGCCGCCCAATGGAAGAAAATGCTGGATGAAGGAAGCTGCCGCCTCACTTGGCCTGGAGACCTCAGCTAGCAAAAAGGGTTCGAATTCTGTAGACAAGAAGATCAAGAAGAAGAAGAAAAAGCAACCCTCGCCGGCCATGGTAGCCGCAGTGGAACAACAACAGCCCCGGGCAACTCAGCCACAGCGCCGTGGGCCTAATGCTCGGGGAAGAGGACAACCACCCAGGCCTCGAGGACGAGGCGACCAAGCGGACCGACGAGGCGACCAAGCGGACCGACGGGGCGACCTCTACTGTCCACTTCACCAGGCGCACGGGCACGACCTACGGAATTGCCGAACGTGGACCTACCGCCTGGAGCAGTTTTACAGCGGCAGGGGTCCCATGCCGACGCTTCCAGAACAGGGTGAAAACGACAAAGGAAAACAGCCCGCCGAGGAAAGTGAGGATGAAATGGAATATCAAGAACCAAGGAATCACATAGCGGTCATCTTCGGGGGCTCCTCCGCCTACAAGTCCCGCCGGGACTTAAAGGAGGCTGCAAGGGAAGTGCACCATGTTACCCAGGGTAAGCCTCCGGTGCAGCAGCTGAAATGGTCGGAGGTATCCCTCACATTCTCCAGAGACGATTGTCCCTTGGGGATGACCAAACCCCAGAGGCTTCCGATGGTCGTGAACCCCACCATCAGCAATACTGTTGCCGGGTCGGGTCCTCATAGACTCCGGGAGCTCTTTGGACCTTATTGCAGCCAAGGTATTGGACGAGATGCAGATTCCTCGTTCCAAAATCAAGAGTGTGGCCGTGCTCCTTCTTCGATAGTCCCGGGCACCTCGATCAAACCTCTGGGGCAGGTCGTCTTGCCCGTAAGTTTCGGCGGCCCAAGTAACTTCAGAACGGAGCTAATCACCTTCGAGGTGGTAGACTTCGAGTCGGCCTACAACGCCATCCTCGGCAGGCCGGCCTTGGCCAAGTTCATGGCCGCCTCGCATCACGCGTATCAGTGCCTAAAGATTCCCGGGCCAAACGGAGTCATAACCGTCAAAGGGAACCACAAGTCCGCACTCAATTGCGACGAAAGAGCGCTGGATATGGTCGGTCAGTTGCCCGCTCGCGGCCCTGACCAAGAGCCGAAGCATTCCCGGCCTAAACTTGCCCTCCAACCTGGAGGAGAGACCAAGGCTGTTCCGCTCAACGAGTCGGAACCGGCCAAGGTCGTTCATTTGGGATCTTCCTTAGATCCCAAATAGGAACTCGAGCTCGTCACTTTCCTCCGAGCAAGGTCGGATGTGTTCGCCTGGGAACCATCCGACATGCCCGGGGTCCCAAGGGAGGTGGTCGAGCACAGGCTAGCGGTTCAGCCTGACAAAAAACCAGTAAGACAAAAACTTAGACGCTTTTCCCCGGAAAAACAAGCAATCATCCGGGAGGAACTTGATAAACTCCTAAAAGCTGGCTTCATCAGAGAGATTGAGCACTCCGAGTGGCTAGCCAATCCAGTCCTGGTCAGGAAGAAAGGAGGCAAGTGGCGCATGTGCGTCGACCACACGGGTTTGAACGCAGCGTGCCCAAAAGACAACTATCCGTTGCCTCGCATAGACCAATTGGTGGACGCGACGGCAGGGTCACAGACCATGAGCTTCCTAGACGCCTATTCAGGCTATCATCAGATCAGCCTGTCGCGCGAAGACGAGGGAAAGACTTCCTTCATCACCCCGTTCGGTACCTTCTGCTATACGACCATGTCTTTCGGTCTGAGAAATGCGGGAGCAACCTTTCAACGCCTCATGCAGAAGACTTTCACAGACCAAATAGGTCGAAATTTGGAGGTATATGTCGACGACATAGTTGTCAAGAGCAAGAGTACTTCAGGTCACGTTGCTGACTTAGAAGAAACTTTCTGTAACCTCAATAAGCATCGAATAAAGCTAAATCCAGAAAAATGCGTATTCGGCGTGAAGGCTGGCAAGGTGCTCGGCTACATGGTCGGGCCACATGGCGTTGGGGCTAACCCAGAGAAGATCGGCCATTGAGAACATGAGGTCGCCCACATGCGTAAAGCGAAGTACAAGCTCTGACCGAGGATGGCCGCTTTAAGCCGTTCGTCTCCGACTGGGGAGCGAGGACTACCTTTCTTTAAAGCCCTCCGCAAACATGATGGCTTCACATGGACGGAGGAAGCTGATCGCTGCGTTCAAAGAGCTAAAACAGTACCTCTCCAAGCCGCCCGTCCTCGCCACACCCACGGCAGGGGAAGAATTGCTATTATACCTGGCAGCAACCCAAGACGCCGGTGAGCTCGGTGTTGGCAGTAGAAAGAGATGGTACCCAGCGACCTATCTATTACGCCAGCGAAGTACTTCATGGACCAAAGGAGCGCACCCGAGGTCCAGAAACTACTGTACGCATTACTGATGGCCTCCCGGAAGGGGCGTCACTAGTGTCAAGCACACAAGATCGTAGGCCGACCGGCTTCCCACTCAGGGAAATCCTGAAAAATCAGGACGCCAAAGTGGTCGACAGCCAAGTGGGCAATGGAGCTCGCCGAGTTCGAGCTGGTGTTCTCAGCCCGCACGGCGATAAAATCACAAGTCCTGGCTGATTTCGTGGCAGAATGGTCGGCTCCGGCACCACCAGCCAGCGGGACCAATGATTCGAGGGGAAACTCCTGGACTTTGTATTTTGACGGATCCCGAGCATACGAGCGCTCGGGGGCGGGCGTCATCTTGGTCTCCCCGGACGGAGAGCAGCTACAGTACGCCATCCAACTACATTTCGCTGCGACTAACAACGCGGCGGAGTACGAAGGCCTTTTGGCCGGACTTCGGGCATGCATCTAGGAGTCCAACGGCTCACTGTGAAGGGCGATTCACAGTTGGTCGTGAACCAGGTCAACAAGGAGTATCAGTGTTCCGATACCTCAATGGCGCTGTACCTGGCCGAAGTAAGGAAGATGGAGAAATACTTCAAGAATTTCGAAGTAATCTACATCCCCAGGAAGGATAATTCCCTGGCCGACCAAATGTCTAAGGTCGGTTCCTCCCAAACCGCCGCTCCGGCGGGGGTGCTCGTCGAGCACCTACATAAGCCCTCCATTCCCTCTGAAGAGGAGGCACCAGAGACCGGCGGTAGGGTCTCATTCCTCGAGCAAAGCGCAAATTGGATGACGCCATTCATCCAATACCTTGTGCATGGGACATTGCCCGAGGAAGAAGCCGAGCGTTCCCGGCTAACAAGGCGATCTTCTCAAGACAGACTGATCGAAGGCTTAATTTTATACCGAAAGGCGCATTAGGAATCCTTTCCAAATGCGCCTCCCAGGAGGAAGGCCAGTACCTTCTTCGTGATATCCACGAAGGAATGTGCGGAGCTCATTCGCCTTTCAGAACGCTTGTGAGCAAAGCCTTCCGATTGGTTACTCTTGGCCGACGGCCTTGACGGACGCACGGTCAATCGTAACGACCTGCCGAGCATGCCAGTTCCATGCTCGCAAAACCCGCCAACCGGCATATGCCCTACAAACCATACCGCTGCGGGCCATTCTCGACCTGGGGCTCGACGTCCCTGACCCTTTCCCCGAGGTCAGAAAGGCTGCAAGTATTTGCTCGTGGCCATCGACACTTTCACTAAGTGGATAGAGGCCGAGCCCGTCTCGACCATCTCGGCCCAGGCGGCCAAGAGATTACTCCGCAGTAATTTGGTATCTCGGTTCGGGATACACAACCGTCTTATCAAAGACAACGGGTCACTGTTCACCAGCGAACTGTTCCAAAGTTACTGGGAGGAGGTCGGGACCAAGGTCTGCTTTCGCTTCGTGGCACATCCACAGAGTAACGGAGCAGCCGAGCGAGCAAATGGGCAGCTAGTCCAGGGCATAAAAAAGAGGGTCTTTAAGACCCTCAACCAGCACAAGCAGCAGTGGGTGGAGGAGCTTCCCGCCGTTCTTTGGTCTGTCCGCACCACGACAAGTCGAGCCACAAAGCAGACGCCTTCCAACTCGTCTCACGGTGCGGAGGCCATTCTGCCTGCCGAATCGTGCTTTGGGTTCCCCAGTGGTGCAACTGATCGATTCCATCGATCAAGAGGTTGAGCGCCTCGTCGACCTGGACCTCGCCGGCGACACGCGAACGGGCGTTGCTCGGTCTGCAATTTACCTACAAGCTCTTCGTAGGCATGCAGCCAAGGCAGTCCGACCTAGGGCCCTACAAGTCGGCGACATGGTCTTACGAAGAGTTCAAGACCTGTCGAAGGCCAACAAGCTGACCCCAAGGTGGGAAGGACCCTACACGGTCATGTCTACAGCACGCCCGGGGGCTGTTCGCCTCGCGATGCCAGATGGTCGGGAGCTCACCAGCACCTGGAACATCGATCAACTGCGTAAATTCTACGTTTAGACGAGTACTCCTATCTCGCGCCCCTTGCGTTCTTTCCAATAAAACATTTCCCTCTTTCTCGAATTTCGTCCTCGCTTTGTCGAACGAGCATCGTCGTCTACCAGCACTGCAGACGAACTTATCCGACAAGTATGTGCGCACCATTTCCCTTGGCCCCCGGCCGGATGCTCGCCCAAACGCTCACTTTCCACAGTAGCTCTTCACTGTATGCGTGGTCGGGCGCGAGCATCCACTCTAAGCCCGGTTCAGTGACCACTCGGGTATGGTGGCTCTACGTATTGTTGGTTTAAAGCTCGTCTGCTCTGTGCTCACAGTTCACTCAAACACAACCGATCTATTCGAGTAATTCAAAAAATCGTTACGACCAAAGCGACCCTTAAAAACTCCCATGAACAAACTCGTGCTCGCAACAGTGAGGACACGACCTTTGTCCATGGCAGGGGGGCTACGTATGATAGGAACGTGCCGTCCCTCCTTACCAAGGCTCCTTTGCTCGTGTCTATGATATTTGATCTACGCAGGAGCTTGTTTTCTTTGCTCGTATCTACGCTCCATGCAGGAACTTGCTTTCTTTTCTGCAGAACCGGGATCATACGGGCATATGCTGAAAGCGAGTTCAAGCAAAAAAAAACAGGCAAGGACCAAACTCCTGCGAATATGCTCATTTAATCCAAAACGTTGTTTTTTTTACAGGGTTTTACACAAGATAAAAATAAAAAGAAAGAGCTAAGTCCTACGACCGGCCTGGAGGGCAGCGAGCTCGTCCTTAAGGGAGTCGACCTCCGCCTCTAGGTCCAGGACCTTCCGCCGGGCCGCGCGACCTTCTCCGCTTTCCCGAGGCGCTGCGCCTCCTTGAGCTGGGCTTCCTCGCGCTCCCGAGCTCGCTGAAGGTCCTGCCGAAGCTTCACCAGCTCCTCGTCAAGCTCGGCGCACTTCTGCTCTGAAGTGCTCTTCGCCGTCTCGCTCTGGAAGAGCTGGTCCCGGAGCCCGGCGATGAGGCTCCTCGCCGATTCCAGCTGCTTCAGGTCGGCCTCGCGCACCTCGGAGACCCGACGCCCGGCGATCTTGGCGTCTTGCTCGCGGTGGTACGACCAGTACTCTTCTGGCTGAGACCGAGGTGGCATCGATATCCTCCATAGCCTTCGCGCAAACTTCGGGCAGAAAGAGAAAGGAGAAGGGAAAGAGCTGAGCAGACTCCCGTAAGATCGTTCGCAGCAGTAAAAGAAGAAACATGGAAACTTACCGTAAGAGCCCGGCTGACCAGCTTGTCCTGAAGCCGCTGGCGGTCGGTCGCGCCAGCCCGAAAGAAGGGATTGACCAAGTCATCCCGGGCCGGCGCGTCAAGGTCTTGCTCCTCCTGAGCACCCGGTGCTCCCAGGAGAGCAACGGCGTCACCACCTTCGATCAACCCCGGGTCGCCCCGAAGCTGATCCTCGTCCACAAAGAAGCGGCTCGTGGTCGCTTTTCCCATGAGTCGGCCACCGGCTCGGGGGCTGTACGCCAACCACGAGCGCTGCCACTCCATGCTCCGCGGCTGGAGGCAGTTGGTCGTTAGCAACCACCTCCGCCTCCTGTTCCTCTTCAGCCGGAGGCGACCAATGCTCTCCGACCGAAGGCATTGGATCGAGGGCGATCACCTCCGCTTCTTGTCCCTCCATAGTCGGAGGCGACCGATGCTCATGGCCGGAGGCGATTGATCAAGTACGATCACCTCCGCCCCTTGCACCTCCGTGGCCGGGGGCGCCTGGTGCCCCGGGACCGAAGGAGTTAGGCCGGGGACGACCTCCTCCTCCTCCTCTCCTTGGCTCATGGCCAAGGGCTGTTGGTCGAGCGACCAAGCTCCCTTCCCCTGGCTCGGGCGCTTGAGCCTCGCCTGAGTCATCTCTTCGCAAGGGGCCAAGGCCATAGGCGTCTTGGTCCTCGGTCCCCTGCGGCTCCTGCTCCTCCGCGGCTGGGATAGGCTCCACGGCCGCTGAAGGGAGCGCTGGTCCCGCCGAAGGAAGCTCGGGCTCCACCGAGTCCGGTTAGCACCGGCTCCTCCCGTCTCGGCCATCACCCGGCCGACGACGCGGCCGAAGCTCGGCGCCCATCGCGGAGTTGATAATCTCCTCAGCCATCTGGCGGAAGTCCAAAACGACATCCGAGCTATCACGCCCACGCCAAACAGGGTGGGGTTAGCCCAAGAAAGTCGCAAGACAAGAGCGGAATAAGAGAATGAAGAACGCATTTTCTGCCGCGAGCGGCGCCATCCTCCTCGGCCTCTCGCTGGGCCACGGGCGACCTGCCCGCAGCGGCCTCAGAGGCCTCGGCCATTTACCACGGCGCGCTCCTTCATGGGCGTCGCTGGCCGCGCTGCAGCATCGCCGGGTCGACATCGTCCATGTCGACCTCTTCCAGCGTCGAGGCGGTTTGAGAGGTCGACCTCCTGCTCCTTCTAACCAGAGCATAGGCGGCCTCCTCCTCTTCTTCCTCCTCCTCGGGGGCATCAACCACCCGAGTGAGCTGGTCCTGGAGGGCCTTGATCTGCCTCTCCAGCCGCTCCTTGGTCGGGAGAGACCTGGCATCCTCCTCGGCCTTCCTCGCCTGCTCGGCGAGCTGTTCCAGTCGGCTCATCAGCTCCGGCTTCTTCCGTTTGAAGTCATCGAACCAAATGCGGAGTTCGCTTACCTCCTGGCGGTCGGCGTACTCAAGGTGCGGGGTAGGGGTCCTGGTCGAAGCTCGGCGCCTCGACCGCTAAGGCTGGGAGGCGAGGCGGATGCTCGGCGACCTCGACCGCCGCCCTCTTCACGGAACCCCTGGCCGGAGTGCTGGCTTATGCGGCGGCGCAGCGCTCGACACCGCAAGCTCAAGGGCGACCTTCTCCTGCCAACAGAAATCGGGAGGAATGAGCTCGGAAAACATGCCCTCGAACGGAAGTGGGAAAATGTACTTACCGCGTCGCCGCGGTCAAAAATATTCTTGGGGACCTGACGATTGGGCGTCAGCTCCTTCTCCTTCGGGGCGCCGAACATCTCGGCGACCCTATCGTCAACCCAGTCCGTCCTCGGAGCTGCGTCACAACCGAAGACTAAGACAAAAGGCATATACGGATGCATAGCGCCGATCACCAGAAAGCAGCGATGCTCGGGAAAGAGGTCCAGGAACATACCTGCGTTGTCCTCGCGGGTGAAGTCGTGCCACCCGGTCACCTCGAAGAAGGGATGCTCGCGGCGCCTCAGGGGGGACACCCGGTTGAAGGTAAAGTCCCGGGCGATATCCCGACCAGTGAGCCCCATCTGGGCAAGCTCACCGATCGTCCTGAGCACCCGCTCTTCCTCGGGTTGCACGGGCGGGCGCGCCGTCTCAGTAGGCGGAGCGTCCTCCCCAGTGTAGACCAACTGGGACCCCTCCGCCTTCTTCTGGTAGAACCAGAGGTCGGCCCAACCCGACACCGAGTCCTTCAGAGCAACGAAGGGGTACTCGTATGGTCGGTTGGGCCGAAGGCGAAGATAAACGCAGCCGGCGGAACCATCCCGGCCGGTGCGGAAGGGGGAATAGAAGTGAAAGAAGAGGCTAGCCGTGGGCATTACACCCACGTAAGCCTCGCAAAGGTGGGAGAAGATTGCGAGGGAAAGGATGGAGTTGGGGTGGAGATGAGAGATCTCGCACCCGCAGAAGGCAAGCACGAGGCGCAGGAAGTCGCTCGGGCAGACGGCCCGTTGATGGCGCATAACTCGCAGGAGACGATCTCCGCCTCTCGCGGTGCCGGGCGCCGCATCATCCCGGGCACTCGACCCGAGCCTGGTCGACGTGACCCCTCGTCCGTGAGCACACTGAGCCTCCTTCGGTCATCTGGCTAACCTTGAAACGCGCCATGGCCGAAGAAGGAAGGAGAGCGGTAAGGGTTCTTGGGCGCTAGGGCTCTTGGAAGATTTTACGCCGAAGACGCAATGGGACTCCGAACTCTACCTGTAGAAAGGGTTAAAAGGATAGTGAAGAGGCGGGATAAAAAATCGCCGCCTATCGCGCAGCAACACCTGGCCGGAAAAAGCGCCGCTTCCCGAGAAACTACCGTACCGTTACAGGGAGGCTTCTCGGAGAAGGAACCGCAGAACAACCAAACGACGCGCCCGCGCAGAGCAAGCACGCGGCGGGTAAAGAAGCTCGTCTCCCGACGTAAAATGGTCGTGAGCCACGACCAAAGGAAATTCAATCCCCCCTCAAGTCTTCTTAGGCTCAAGGGGAAGCCCGAGGGTTCCCCACTTGAACCTCGGGGGCTAGCTGTCGGGGATTGGCTATCTGGCAAAAGACCACGGTACCCCCGTGAAAAGCTAAACCCGCCGACCAAGCGGCACTAAGGGAAGATGCTCGGGAGAACGAAACGAGCATCCCTCCTTCTCCTCCGAGCATACGCGTTTGCGCCTCCGTTCGCAGAAGCACCAAACACACCCCCCACGAGCAAGCATGCTCGTGGAGGCCACGACCTGCTCGGGTGTCTTGGTCGGAGGGCCCAGCGAGCGCTGCGAGGAAGGAAGGAGGCAACCAATCAGCCGGAGATCAAGGGAAATCATACCCGAAATTCAAATAACGCGGGAATCAAGGGCAGCATCACGGATATGGATACATAGCGTGATCCCCGGAGGCAGTTACTTTTTTCGCATCTCTAGTCATAGTATTTAAACCCCCCTGAAGATCTGTAACAGGGGAGGGCACACGAAAGATAGAACACAATACACTGGAGTAGGGTCATTATCTCGGCGGTGAGAGGCCCGAACCAGGATAAAAAACACCGCGTCCCCCCTTTTTTCCGGCCTCCTTCTCCCGACCTCGCGTCGCTCGAACGCCCTCTTCGATCCGTGCGACGGGGCTCTGTTGATCCCCCATTCAACAAGTAAGCTCGACGGGAGCCCGTTCTCCAATCGTCGACAGGACCCATCGTGCATGAATATTTCGCATCGACTCGGACGTACTCGAAATGCTTGTGGAAATGGGATAGGGCATATATGAAGTCCATTCGGGGAGTTTGACACCAATTTTCCTTTCGTGCATCGTTTCCGTCCGGACGCAGCTTGCAGAACACCTTGCGACCCGTCGCGGAGGGATGTTTCCACAGTTACTCGGACGTATTCGAAATGAATGCAGAACTGTAGCAGCAATGCATGGAAAGTCCACTCGCGAAGTTTGGCCTACATTTTCCTTTCGTGCTTCGTTTTGATACGCACCCAGCTTGCAGTGCCCATTGGCACCTATCGCGGGGAAATGTTTTGCACCGACCCGGATGCAACAGAAATGCATGCCGAAATGAGCTTGGGCACACATGAACTCTATTCAGGGTGTCTACCGCAAGCTTTCTTTTCGTAGTCGTTCTGGTACGAACGTGACATGTAGTACCGTTTGTCGTGTAGGTTTCGCACCGACACGGATGAGCCCAAATTGCCTGCTAAAATGAGCTATGGCAGACATGAAGTCCATTCTGGTTGATTGACACTCAGCTTCATCTTATGCGTCGTTTTCTTGTGAAAATGCTTGCACGAAAACAGTACTCGTCGCGGAGGAATGTTTCACACGACTCGGAAAGGTTCAAATCGCATGCCGAAATGTGCTTGGGCATTTATGAAGTTCATTCGGCATGTTTGGGCCATTGGTTTATTTTTTTGCACCATTCTTGTACGAGTGTCGTTTACATTCCCATTAGGGACCCATTGTGCATGAATGTTTCGCCGAGCCGGACGCATTTCAAACGCTTGCTGAAACGGGCTAGGGCGCTATGAAGCCCAATCGAGTTTGACGTCGAAGTTTCGTGCAACGCTTTCATTCGGACGCAGCTTGCAGTACCCTTGTGACCCGTCGCGGAGGGATGTTTCTACACTCACTCGGACGTATTCAAAATGAATGCAGAATTGTGCTGAAACGCATGTTTAACATCGTAAGTTAATTCTGGGCGTTTGGCACTCAGTTTCGCTTCGTGCATCGCTTCGATTTTTTTCAGCTTAGGAACTCGTCGTTGTGGAATATTTCACGGCGACACGGACGGATTCGAAATGCATGCCTAAATGAGTTACAACACATGTGAATTGCATTCGTGTGTTTGGCACCCGGCTTCATTCCGCTCACCGTTTTCGCTTCGCGTGCCGCAATGTTTCATTTTGGCGTGCTAGGTTGCTGCGCGGTAACGTTCTTGCCATAACGCTCCATTTCGCGGCATCATTTTCGGCGTCGTGTTGTCTGCCACAATGTGTCATTTCGCGTGCATTATTTTCATTTTCGAATGGCTTCCGCTGCAATGCCCGTTGGGGACGCTGGGCCGCAGGAATGTTTCAGACCTACTCGAATGGATTCGATACAAATGATGAAAGTCACTAGCAAACATCATAAGTTCTTTCGGTCGCTTGGCACTCGGTTCTGTTTCCTGCATCGGTTTCGTTTGTATTCAGCTTTTGTTACCCGTGGGAACCCGTCGTGGTGGAACATTTGACACCGACTCGAACATATTCAAAATGCATGCCGAAATGAGTGGGAGCACATATGAATTCCACTCGATGTGTTTGGCACTCAGTTTCATCTCGTGCAACGTTTTCGAACGGGCGCCGCTTGTTGTATTCGTTCGTGCTCATCGCGGAGAAATGTTTCACAACAACTCGGGCGGACTCGAAATGCATGTGAATTGCATTCGGTGTGTTTGGCACCCGGCTTCATTCCGTTCACCGTTTTCGCTTCGTGCCGCAATGTTTCATTTTGGCGTGCTAGGTTGCAGCGTGTAAGGTTCTTGCCATAACGTTCCATTTCGTGCATCATTTTCGGCGTGCGTGGTGTCTGCCACAATGTGTCATTTCGTGCATCATTTTCATTTTCATATGGCTTCCGCTGCAGTGCCCGTTGGGACGCGTCGTGCAGGAATGTTTCAGACCTACTCGAATGGATTCGATACAAATGATGAAAAGCACTAGCAAACATCATAAGTTCTTTCGGGGCGTTTGGCACTCGGTTCTGTTTCGTGCATCGGTTTCGTTTGTATTCAGCTTTTATTACCCGTGGGAACCCGTCGTGGTGGAACATTTGACACCGACTCGGACATATTCAAAATGCATGCCGAAATGAGTGGGAGCACATATGAATTCCACTCGATGTGTTTGGCACTCAGTTTCATCTCGTGCAACGTTCCGAACGGGCGCCGCTTGTTGTATTCGTCGTGCTCATCGCGGAGAAATGTTTCACAACAACTCGGCGGATTCAAATGCATGCCGGAATGTGCTTGGGCAAATATGAAGTTCATTCGGCATGATTGGAACGAAGTTTCGCTTTCAGGCACCGCTTTTGGTACACGTGTAGTTTACAGTACCATTAGGGACCCATCGTGCATGAATATTTCGCATCGACTCGGACGCATTTAAATGCTTGTGGAAATGGGATAGGGCATATATGAAGTCCATTCGGGAGTTTGACACCAATTTTCCTTTCGCGGCATCAAGCTTCCGTCCGGACGCAGCTTGCAGAACACCTTGCGACCCGTCGCGGAGGGATGTTTCCACAGTTACTCGGACGTATTCGAAATGAATGCAGAACTGTAGCAGCAATGCATGGAAAGTCCACTCGCGCAGTTTGGCCTACATTTTCCTTTCGTGCTTCGTTTTGATACGCACCCAGCTTGCAGTGCCCGTTGGCACCTATCGCGGGGAAATGTTTTGCACCGACCCGGATGCAACAGAAATGCATGCCGAAATGAGCTTGGGCACACATGAACTCTATTCAGGGTGTCTGCCGCAAGCTTTCTTTTCGTACTCGTTCTGGTACGAACGTGACATGTAGTACCGTTTGTCGTGTAGGTTTCGCACCGACACGGATGAGCCCAAATTGCCTGCTAAAATGAGCTACGGCAGACATGAAGTCCATTCTGGTTGATTGACACTCAGCTTCATCTTATGCGTCGTTTTCTTGTGAAAATCCTTGCACGAAAACAGTACTCGTCGCGGAGGAATGTTTCACACGACTCGGAAAGGTTCAAAACGCATGCCGAAATGTGCTTGGGCATTTATGAAGTTCATTCGGCATGTTTGGAACAATGTTTTGTTTTTTTGCACCATTCTTGTACGCGTGTAGTTTACATTACCATTAGGGACCCATTGTGCATGAATGTTTCGCTTCGAGCCGGACGCATCAAACGCTTGCTGAAACGGGCTAGGGCGCATATGAAGCCCATTCGGGAGTTTGACACCGAAGTTTCGCTTTGCGTGCATCGCTTTCATTCGGACGGCTTGCAGTACCCCTTGTGACCCGTCATGAGGGATGTTTCACACTCACTCGAACGTATTCAAAATGAATGCAGAATTGTGCTGAAACGCACGTTTAACATCGTGAAGTTAGTTTTGGGCGCTTGGCACTCAGTTTCGCTTTCGTGCATCGCTTTTCGATTTTTTCAGCTTAGGAACTCGCTGCTGTGGAATATTCCACGGCAACTCGGACGGATTCGAAATGCATGCCTCAATGAGTTACAACACATGTGAATTGCATTCGTGTGTTTGGCACCCGGCTTCATTCCGCTCACCGCGCTTCGTGCCGCAATGCTTCATTTTGGCGTGCTAGGTTGCAGCGTGTAAGGTTCTTGCCATAACGTTCCATTTCGTGCATCATTTTCATTTTCGAATGGCTTCCGCTGCAGTGCCCGTTGGGACGCGTCGTGCAGGAATGTTTCAGACCTACTCGAATGGATTCGATAAAAATGCTGAAAAGCACTAGCAAACATCATAAGTTCTTTCGGGGCATTTGGCACTCGATTCTGTTTCGTGCATCGGTTTCGTTTGTACTCAGCTTTTATTACCCGTGGGAACCCGTCGTGGTGGAACATTTGACACCGATTCAGACATATTCAAAATGCATGCCGAAATGAGTATATGAATTCCACTCGATGTGTTTGGCACTCTGTTTCATCTCGTGCAACGTTTTCGAACGAGCGTCGCTTGTTGTATTCGTTCGTGCTCATCGCGCAGAAATGTTTCACAACAACTCGGGCGGACTCGAAATGCATGCCGGAATGTGCTTGGGCAAATATGAAGTTCATTCGGCATGATTGGAACGAAGTTTCGCTTGCGGCACCGCTTTTGGTACGCGTAGTTTACAGTACCATTAGGGACCCATCGTGCATGAATATTTCGCATCGACTCGGACGTACTCGAAATGCTTGTCGAAATGGGATAGGGCATATATGAAGTCCATTCGGGGAGTTTGACACCAATTTTCCTTTCGTACATCGTTTCCGTCCGGACGCAGCTTGCAGAACACCTTGCGACCCGTGGCGGAGGGATGTTTCCACACCGACTCAGACGTATTCGAAATGAATGCAGAACTGTAGCAGCAACGCATGGAAAGTCCACTCGCGCAGTTTGGCCTACATTTTTCTTTCGTGCTTCGTTTTGATACGAACGCAGCTTGCAGTGCCCGTTGGCTCCTATCGCGGGGAAATGTTTTGCACCGACCCGGATGCAACAGAAATGCATGCCGAAATGAGCTTGGGCACACATGAACTCTATTCAGGGTGTCTGCCGCCGAAGCTTTCTTTTCGCACTCATTCTGGTACGAACGTGACATGTAGTACCATTTGTCGTGTGGTAGGTTTCGCGACCGACACGGATGAGCCCAAATTGCCTGCTAAAATGAGCTACGGCAGACATGAAGTCCATTCTGGTTGATTGACACTCAGCTTCATCTTATGCATCGCTTTCTTGTGAAAATCCTTGCACGAAACAGTACTCGTCATGGAGGAATGTTTCACACGACTCGAAAGATTCAAAACGCATGCCTAAATGTGCTTGGGCATATATGAAGTTCATTCGCATGTTTGGAACAATGTTTTGTTTTTTGCAGCATTCTAGTACGCTGTAGTTTACATTACCATTAGGGACCCATTGTGCATGAATGTTTCGCTTGAGCCGGACGTGACTCAAACGCTTGCTGAAACGGGCTAGGGCGCATATGAAGCCCATTCGGGAGTTTGACACCGAGTTTCGCTTTCGTGCATCGCTTTCATTCTGACGGCTTGCAGTACCTTTGTGACCCGTCATGAGGGATGTTTCACACTCACTCGGACGTATTCAAAATGAATGCAGAATTGTGCTGAAACGCACGTTTAACATCGTAAGTTAGTTCTGGGCGCTTGGCACTCAGTTTCGCTTCGCGGCATCGCCATTTTTCAGCTTAGGAACTCGGCGTTGGGGAATATTCCACGGCGACTCGGACGGATTCACAATGCAGGCCTCAAGGAGTTGCAGCACATGTGAATTGCATTCGTGTGTTTGGCACCCGCTTCATTCCGCTCACCGTTTCGCTTTGTGCCGCAATGCTTCGCTTTTGGCGTGCTAGGTTGCAGCTTGTAAGGTTCTTGCCATAACGCTCCATTTCATGCATCATTTTCATTTTCGAATGGCTTCCGCTGCAGTGCCCGCTGGGACGCTGCCAGGCAGGAATGTTTCAGACCTACTCGAATGGATTCGATACAAATGATGAAAAGCACTAGCAAACATCATAAGTTCTTTCGGGCGCTTTGGAACTCGGTTCTGTTTCGTGCATCGGTTTCGCTTTGTACTCAGCTTTTATTACCCGTGGGAACCCGGTCGTGGTGGAACATTTGACACCGATTCGACATATTCAAAATGCATGCCGAAATGAGTATATGAATTCCACTGATGTGTTTGGCACTCAGTTTCATCTCGTGCAACGCTGAACGGGCGCTGCTTGTTGTATTCGCTCGTGCTCATCGCGCAGAAATGTTTCACAACAACTCGGCGGACTAAAATGCATGCCGGAATGTGCTTGGGCAAATATGAAGTTCATTCGGCATGATTGGAACGGTTTCGCTTTCGCAATCGCTTTTGGTACGCGTGTAGTTTACACTACCATTAGGGACCCATCGTGCATGAATATTTCACATCGACTCGGACGTACTCGAAATGCTTGTCGAAATGGGATAGGGCATATATGAAGTCAATTCGGGGAGTTTGACACCAATTTTCCTTTCGTACATCGTTTCCGACACGGATGAGCCCAAATTGCCTGCTAAAATGAGCTACGGCAGACATGAAGTCCATTCTGGTTGATTGACACTCAGTTTCATCTTATGCGTCGTTTTCTTGTGAAAATCCTTGCACGAAAACAGTACTCGTCGCGTAGGAATGTTTCACACGACTCGGAAAGATTCAAAACGCATGCCGAAATGTGCTTGGGCATATATGAAGTTCATTCGGCATGTTTGGAACAATGTTTTTGTTTTTTGCACCATTCTAGAACGCGTGTAGTTTACATTACCATTAGGGACCCATTGTGCATGAATGTTTCGCTTCGAGCCGGACGTACTCGAAACGCTTGCTGAAACGGGCTAGGGCGCATATGAAGCCCATTCGGGGAGTTTGACACCGATTTTCGTTTCGTGCATCGTTTTCATTCGGACGCAGCTTGCAGTACCCCTTGTGACCCGTCGCGGAGGGATGTTTCACACTCACTCGGACGTATTCAAAATGAATGCAGAATTGTGCTGAAACGCACGTTTAACATCGTAGTTAGTTCTGGGCGCTGGCAATCAGTTTCGCTTTCGTGCATCGCTTCGATTTTTTCAGCTTAGGAACTCGTCGTTGTGGAATATTTCACGGCGACTGGACGGATTCAAACGCATGCCTAAATGAGTTACAACACATGTGAATTGCATTCGTGTTTGGCACCGGCTTCATTCCGCTCACCGCTTTTTAAGCTTGCGGCCGCAATGTTTCATTTTGGCGTGCTAGGTTGCAGCGTGTAAGGTTCTTGCCATAACGCTCCATTTCGTGGCATCATTTTCGGGCGTATGTGGTGTCTGCCACAATGTGTCATTTCGCGGCATCATTTTCATTTTCGAATGGCTTCCGCTGCAGTGCCCAAGTAGGGCCAGCCGTGCAGGAATGTTTCAGACCTACTGGAATGGATTCGATACAACTGATGAAAAGCACTAGCAACATCATAAGTTCTTTCGGGGCGTTTGGCACTCGGTTCTGTTTCGTGCATCGGTTTCGTTTGTATTCAGCTTTTATTACCCGTGGGAACCCGTCGTGGTGGAAGATCTGACACCGACTCAGACATATTCAAAATGCATGTCGAAATGAGTGTATGAATTCCACTCGATGTGTTTGGCAGTCAGTTTCATCTCGTGCAACGTTTTCGAACGGACGCCGCTTGTTGTATTCGTTCGTGCTCATCGCGCAGAAATGTTTCACAACAAGTCGGGCGGACTCGAAATGCATGCAGGAATGTGCTTGGGCAAATATGAAGTTCATTCGGCATGATTGGAACGAAGTTTCGTTTCGTGCACCGTTTTGGTACGCGTGTAGTTTACAGTACCATTAGGGACCCATCGTGCATGAATATTTTGCATCGACTCGGACGTACTCGAAATGCTTGTCGAAATGGGATAGGGCATATATGAAGTCCATTCGGGGAGTTTGACACCAATTTTCCTTTCGCATCAAGCTTCCGTCCGGACGCAGCTTGCAGAACACCTTGCGACCCGTCGCGGAGGGATGTTTCCACACTCACTCGGACGTATTCGAAATGAATGCAGAACTGTAGCAGCAATGCATGGAAAGTCCACTCGCGCAGTTTGGCCTACATTTTCCTTTCGTGCTTCGTTTTGATACGCACGCAGCTTGCAGTGCCCGTTGGCTCCTATCGCGGGGAAATGTTTTGCACCGACCCGGATGCAACAGAAATGCATGCCGAAATGAGCTTGGGCACACATGAACTCTATTCAGGGTGTCTGCCGCAAGCTTTCTTTTCGTACTCGTTCTGGTACGAACGTGACATGTAGTACTATTTGTCGTGTAGGTTTCGCACCGACACGGATGAGCCCAAATTGCCTGCTAAAATGAGCTACGGCAGACATGAAGTCCATTCTGGTTGATTGACACTCAGCTTCATCTTATGCGTCGTTTTCTTGTGAAAATCCTTGCACGAAAACAGTACTCGTCGCGGAGGAATGTTTCACACGACTCGGGAAGATTCAAGACGCATGCCGAAATGTGCTTGGGCATATATGAAGTTCATTCGGCATGTTTGGAACAATGTTTTGTTTTTTGCACCATTCTAGAACGCGTGTAGTTTACATTACCATTAGGGACCCATTGTGCATGAATGTTTCGCTTCGAGCCGGACGCATTCAAACGCTTTGCTGAAATGGGCTAGGCGCATATGAAGCCTATTCGGGTGTTTGACACCGAAGTTTCGCTTTCGCGGCATCAAGCTTTCATTCGGACGCAGCTTGCAGTACTTTGTGACCCGTCATGAGGGATGTTTCACACTCACTGGACGTATTCAAAATGAATGCAGAATTGTGCTGAAACGCATGTTTAACATCGTAAGTTAGTTCTGGGCGTTTGGCACTCAGTTTCGTTTCGTGCATCGCTTTCGATTTTTTCACCTTAGGAACTCGTCGTTGTGGAATATTTCACGGCGACTCGGACGGATTCGAAACGCATGCCTAAATGAGTTACTATCAAACATCATAAGTTCTTTCGGGGCGTTTGGCACTCGGTTCTGTTTCGTGCATCGGTTTCGTTTGTATTCAGCTTTTATTACCCGTGGGAACTCGTCGTGGTGGAACATTTGACATCGACTCGGACATATTCAAAATGCATGCCGAAATGAGTGGGAGCACATATGAATTCCACTCGATGTGTTTGGCACTCAGTTTCATCTCGCAACGCTTGAACGGGCGCCGCTTTGTTGTATTCGTCGTGTTTTTCATGGAGAAATGTTTCACAACAACTCGGCGGATTCAAATGCATGCCGGAATGTGCTTGGGCAAATATGAAGTTCATTCGGCATGATTGAACGGTTTCGCTTGCGGCACCGCTTTGGTACGCTGCGGTAGTTTACAGTACCATTAGGACCCATCGCGGCATGAATATTTCGTGATCAACTCGGACGCATTCGAAATGCTTGTCGAATGGGATAGGGCATATATGAAGTCCATTCGGGAGTTTGACACCAATTTTCCTTTCGCGGCATCAAGCTTCGTCCGACGCAGCTTGCAGAACACCTTGCACCCGTCATGAGGGATGTTTCCACACTCACTCGGACGTATTCGAAATGAATGCAGAACTGTAGCAGCAATGCATGGAAAGTCCACTCGCGCAGTTTGGCCTACATTTTCCTTTCGTGCTTCGTTTTGATACGCATGCAGCTTGCAGTGCCCGTTGGCACCTATCGCGGGGAAATGTTTTGCACCGACCCGGATGCAACAGAAATGCATGCCGAAATGAGCTTGGGCACACATGAACTCTATTCAGGGTGTCTGCCGCAAGCTTTCTTCTCGTACTCGTTCTGGTAAGAACGTGACATGTAGTACCATTTGTCGTGTAAGTTTCGCACCGACACGGATGAGCCCAAATTGCCTGCTAAAATGAGCTACGGCAGACATGAAGTCCATTCTGGTTGATTGACACTCAGCTTCATCTTATGCGTCATTTTCTTGTGAAAATCCTTGCACGAAAACAGTACTGTCATGAGGAATGTTTCACACGACTCGGAAAGATTCAAAACGCATGCCGAAATGTGCTTGGGCATTTATGAAGTTCATTCGGCATGTTTGGAACAATGTTTTGTTTTTTTGCACCATTCTAGTACGCGTGTAGTTTACATTACCATTAGGGACCCATTGTGCATGAATGTTTCGCTTCGAGCCGGACGTACTCGAAACGCTTGCTGAAACGGGCTAGGATGCATATGAATGCCCATTCGGGGAGTTTGACGCCGAGTTTCGTGCAACGTTTTCATTCGGACGTAGCTTGCAGTACCCCTTGTGCCCGTCGCGGAGGGATGTTTCACACTCACTCGGACGTTGATGGCGCCGTGATGGCACTATGGGTGTCCCGATCTTTCGATGAGAAACACACGATCGATTTGTTAGAGTCGACTTTGACGATCCGACTACACCGTACGACGACGATGCGCCTTAGCAATCGCTAAACCAACTCCAGCGGGTTATTGATCTTGCCGTGGGCACGATCAACCTGAACACGAGGTTCAATTCCTGCAAGCAACCGAAGAACAAGCAAGAACAATAGGATAAGCAATCTGATATTGCGGATAAAACTGGAAGCGAAACAAAGTGGAGTCTTATTGACGATCTTGACAAGGTGGCTGTCCAGCACAACTCGCAGGATCAAGTTTTGCACTTGGCTAAACTAATCAAATAAAACCCAAAACCCTAAGGAGCCGATGCCTGGCTATTTATGAGAGGTAGGGGCGTGGGAAATCACGTCCAAAGCAGTAGGATACCAACTACAACTCTATCTATTACAAGGCCCAAAGCCCGAGTCTTCTCGATTTGGAAAAGTGACGCCAATTGTTTTGCAGATTCCTATCGACTCGGACGGAATTTGGGGATGGGGTCAGATCCGTTGGAAAGAGGACGTCGAAACCTTTCAAACCAGTACTCATAGACCCCAAACACCCTTGTGGATCAAAAGTTATGGTTATTTTAAGTTGGTGCTGTCCCGGAGGCCGAATCCGAGTATAACTTGTGCACCGGAAGAATTGGCTTCATGCTTGACGTTTGGGAGTCCTTCTCCATGGTTCCTAAGGACAATAAAATCATCACGAGGATTAAATAGCATTCCATTCATTAAATTTAATGTATGCAACCCGAGGAACGCATTCACCTGGTAATTGAATTGTCGTGCCCGAGCTCGAGTAATTGGCCCTTGTATGACATTGTTGGTTTCCATTGGGTTTGTAAGTATGGCCGTATCCATGGTAATGATGTCCTCATCAGACGTATTCAAAAGGAATGCAGAATTGTGCTGAAACGCACAAGCGAACATCGTAAGTTAATTCTGGGCGTTTGGCACTCAGTTTCGTTTCGTGCATCGCTTTCGATTTTTTCAGCTTAGGAACTCGTCGTTGTGGAATATTTCACGGCGACTCGGACGGATTCGAAATGCATTCGGTGTGAATTGCATTCGGTGTGTTTGGCACCCGGCTTCATTCCGTTCACCGTTTTCGCTTCGTGCCGCAATGTTTCATTTTGGCGTGCTAGGTTGCAGCGTGTAAGGTTCTTGCCATAACGTTCCATTTCGTGCATCATTTTCGGCGTGCGTGGTGTCTGCCACAATGTGTCATTTCGTGCTGTAAGGTTCTTGTCATCTTAAGTTGGTGCTGTCCCGGAGGCCGAATCCGAGTATAACTTGTGCACCGGAAGAATTGGCTTCATGCTTGACGTTTGGGAGTCCTTCTCCTTGGTTCCTAAGGACAATAAAATCATCACGAGGATTAAATAGCATTCCATTCATAAAATTATCTGTATGCAACCCGAGGAACGCATTCACCTGGTAATTGAATTGTCGTGCCCGAGCTCGAGTAATTGGCCCTTGTATGACATTGTTGGTTTCCATTGGGTTTGTAAGTATGGTCAGATTCATGGTAGTGATGTCCTCATCATCCTCCCCTTCTTGCATTTGAGTCGCCCTCGACTCAAGTTCATCATCCTCTCCCAAGTATGGTTTCAAATCGGCAATGTTGAATGTGGGACTAACCCCAAAATCTGCAGGCAATTCAAGCTTGTATGCATTATCATTAATCTTTGCCAATACTTTGAAAGGACCATCAGCTCATGCATCAACTTAGATTTTCTTAATTCTGGAAACGATCTTTTCGCAAATACAACCAAACTAAATCTCCTGGTTCAAAAGTTACATGTTTCCTTCCCTTACTACCAGCAAGTTTATATTTAGCATTCATGCTCTATGTTTTCTTTAGTTGTCTCATGCATTTTCATAATCAAATCAGCACGCTGTTTAGCATCAAGATTCAATTTCTCCGAATATGGTAGAGGTAACAAATCAATTGGAGCATGAGGTACAAATCCATATACAATCTCAAAAGGGCACATCTTAGTAGTAGAATGCATAGACCGATTATAAGCAAACTCAATATGAGGCAAACATTCTTCCCACAATTTAATGTTCTTTTCAAAACAGCCCTAAGCATAGTAGATAAAGTTCGATTAATTCACTCAGTTTGTCCATCAGTTTGGGGATGACAAGTAGTAGAAAATAAAAGTTTAGTCCCCAATTTAGCCCACAAAGTTCTCCAAAAGTGGCTTAAGAATTTAGTGTCACGATCTGAAACTATTGTGTTAGGCACACCATGTGTTTAACAATTTCAATGTAAAGAATAAGTCAGCAATGTTGGTAGCGCCATCGCTTTTGTGACAAGGTATGAAGTGTGCCATTTTAGAAAATCTATCCACAACGCATAAAGATACTATCCCTCCCCTTCTTTGTTCTAGGGAGTCCTAAAACAAACTCCATAGAAATATCCTCCCAAGGTACGTTAGGAACAGGCAGAGGCATGTATAAACCATGGGGATGAAGTCGTGACTTAGCTTTTTGACATGTAGAACAGCGAGCGATGAAACGCTCCACGCCTCGCCTCATCCTGGGCCAAAAGAAATGGCTAGCGTAGTATGTCCTCCGCCCTTTTCACACCAAAGTGTCCCATCAATCCTCCTCCATGCCTCTGTAGCAATAACAAACGAACAGAACTAGCTGGAATACATAGTTTGTTTGCTCTAAACACAAACCCATTATTGAGGACAAATTTGTTCCAAGTTTTTCCCTCTTTACAATTGAGCAACACATTTTAAAATCATCATCATACACATATTGCTCTTTAATCAAGCTTTCCAAACCAAAAATTTTGAAGTCAAGTTGTGAAAGCATAGTATATCTCCTAGACAAGGTATCAGCAATGACATTATCCTTTTCCCTGTTTGTGTTTTGATGACATAAGGAAATGACTCAATGAATTCAACCCACTTTGCATGTCTACGGTTCAGTTTAGCTTTGACTTCTAATATGTTTTAACGATTCATGATCCGAATGTATAACAAATTCCTTGGGCCATAAATAATGTTGCCACGCTTCTAAAGTTCGAACTAGCGCATATAACTCCTTATCATAAGTAGAATAATTCAAACTTGGCCCACTCAATTTCTCTCACTAAAATAAGCAACAGGTTTTCCTCCTTGTAACAGAACACCACCCAAAACCAATTCCACTAGCATCACATTCTAGTTCAAAAGTCTTAGAAAAGCCTGGAAGCTGGAGTAAGGGTGCATGGGTTAACTTAGCTTTCAGAATGTTGAAGGCATCTTCCTGTGACTTGCCCCACGCAAAAGATACACCCTTCTTGATGAGCTCATTCATGGGTGCAGCGATGGTGCTGAAGTCCTTCACAAAACGCACGATAGAATCCAGCAAGTCCTAGGAAACTCCGCGACCTGTGTGACCGTGTTAGGAGTCGCCAACTCTGTATTGCTTCAACCTTGGCTTGATCAACTTCAATTCCCTGTGGAGTAACAACATAGCCAAGAAAAGAGACTGATCCGTGCAAAAGGTGCACTTATCAAGGTTACCAAATAAACGCGGCATCGCGTAAAGCATTAAAAACAGCACGTAAATGTCCAAGATGGTCTTCTAAGGATTTGCTGTAGATCAAGATATCATCAAAGTAAACTACCACAAACTTTCCAATGAAAGCACGAAACCTCGCTCATTAGTCTCATGAAAGTGCTAGGAGCATTAGTCAACCCGAAAGGCATTACTAACCACTCATATAACCCGAACTTAGTTTTAAATGCTGTTTTCCATTCATCTCCTAACTTCATGCGAATCTGGTGATACCCACTACGCAAATCCACTTTAGAGAACATAGTAGAGCCACTTAGTTCATCAAGCATATAGTCTAACCGAGGAATAGGATGGAGATATCTAATGGTGATATTATTAATTGCTCTAAAATCCACACACATGCGCCATGTTCCATCTTTCTTAGGTACTAAAATGACTGGTACAGCACAAGGACTAAGAGATTCACGTACGTACCCTTTATCAAGCAATTCGTGAACTTGGCGTTGTATCTCTTGTGTTTCTTCAGGGTTGGTTCTGTAAGGTGCTCGGTTGGGCAAAGATGCCCCTGGAATGAGATCAATTTGATGCTCAATCCCTCTAATTGGCGGCAGCCCTGAGGGGATGTCCTTTGGAAAGATGTCAGTGTATTCCTGCGAAAAGGTTAGTGACAACAGGAGGCAAAGAGAGGGACATCTCCTCTAGTGAAAAACAAAGTTTCTTTGCAGACCAAAGCATAGCATGTATACCGACAAACATCCAACTCATTCAAATCAGATTTTGTTGCAAGAAAACAAGCACCTTTCAATTTAATCTCATTTGGCTTAGCACAATCAAGGTTAGATTCTCTCTGTTTATGTTGTTCAAGTCTTTTGGCTAATCGCCTGATTTTCTACTCTTTAGAATTCTCTGATTTTTCTCTCTTTGCTAGATCTAGCGATTTCATCCTTTACAATGGCATCAAAGCATTGGGTGTAGTACAATTTTCTTTTCTTTATGCACAAAAGAGTATTGATTTGTTCTACCATGATGTAAACAATCCTTATCATATTGCCACGGTCTACCCAATAACATAGAACATGCTTGCATAGGTACGACATCGCAATCAACATAATCATGATAGGAACCTAAAGCGAAATGTACTCTTACCATGCGAGTTACCTTGAGTTTGCCGCTGTTGTTGAACCATTGAATGTGGTAGGGCTGAGGGTGTGGTCTAGTGGAGAGTGCTAGCTTCTCCACCATGTCCATGCTGGCTAGATTATTGCAACTCCCACCATCAATGATTATTCGAATGGATCGCTTCCTTGATGACGCCTTTGTGTAAAACAAGTTGTGGCGTTGATTTGGATCGGCACAGCAATCTGAGCACTAAGCACACGTTGTGCAATAATACTCAAATATTGGTCAGCATCACCAGCGCCACTGCACCTCGTCGTGCTCGGCATTTGGATCGCCGCCTTCATGTTCAGCGAGCAAAGCATATGTTTCGTCATCAAGATCACTTGCCGAAGTCATACTCGCCGTCTTTCACGGATTATTAGCACACGCTTGTTCGGACACTCCTCATCATGTGACCGAAACCCTTGCAGCGATGGCACTGAACATCTTTGGCGCGCCCCGCTGATGCGACCGATTTACCTACTTAACTATTTGTAGTAGCTTGTGTGGTACTTTTCGTCGGGCGTTGGTTGTGGTGCCGACTTTGCGGTGGTGGACGCTGCTCTGTTGATGGAAGAGGTCGGGCGTGGTAGTACGGCCGGCAGGGGCAGCAGGGTGCGCGTGTCCACGAAGTAGTTCGACCTGCAGAAAAGTTAGTCTTGGCCCTCGATTGACGACCCTGCACTTCACGCTCAGCTTTGCAAGCAAGATGGAACAACCGAAGTCATCGAATTCATAATCCTTATAGTCTAGAATATCCTGGATTTCTCGAGTTAAACCACCTAAGAAACGAGCCATAGAAGCTTCCTCATTCTCAATTAATCCACAACGCAACATGCCAATTTGCAATTCTTGGTAATATTCTTCCAACCGAATTCTTACCTTGCTGTAGGCGCTGCAATTTATTTAATAAATCTCAGCATAGTATGAAGGAACAAATCTATGCCTCATTAGGCAATTTCAAGGCTTCCCAAGTGGTGGGTATATTATTTTATTTGGATGAGCACGGCAATGTTCTCTCCACCAAACAGAAGCAAATCAGTGAACTCACTTGTGGCAGCTCTAACTCTTCTATTCTCAGGGAAATCATGGCACGCAAATTTTGATCCACAAGTAATTCCCAACTAAGGTAACCATCAGGGTCATATTTACCTTCAAACGGTGGCATGTTGAAATTTACCTTTAGGAAAACATCATCTCGCTCGCTCCCTTGGTCGTGGAGGATCACGTCGCATACCTTGCTGATTGAAGCGTAGCCGTTGATGGTTACGATCATTATCGTAATGGATGGGGTTGACCTCCTCCGCATCAGTGGTGTCATCATATTCGTGCTCTTCGTTCTGTTCTTCTAAATCTGTTGGGGGCCTCCCCTGTGGAGCTGAATTGTTGCTTGGACGACGGGGAGGTGGATTGGAAGCACCAGATGCAGCAGCTGCAAAAGTATCAAGTCTAGCCAAAATAGTAGCAAGAGTAGTGTTAGCAATCCCTTGTGCGGTCTCGATAGACCGAAGGCGGTCTTCTTGCATCAACATTCTAGCAACAATTCCCTTTGCGCGTGGAGAGTGATGCATCGAATCCTCATCACCTAACATGGTTAGTAGAAGAAAAGAAAACAATATAACAAGTATAATGTTCCTATCAACTACTAGGTGGCAAGTCTCTCAAGCGCTCAAGCCTATGACCCAAGTTCTTACAAGTTCTTACAATGCAGCAGCGCTGTCGGGCCGCGTTTGTCAAAGGTTCTCCGAAGTTTGTGTAGAGCGATTGCCAAGGGATCGAACGCCTGTACGGGTAGAAAGTGGAGCTTGGACAGGCTTAATTTAGTAGCAAAAGGTTAGCAATAATCCAATCAGTGAATGCAAAATTGAAGAATTGTTCAACGTCTAGTCACTAGTTGCTGACTCTAGGCTAGCAAGGACTGTGACTCAAAACTGCGGTCGGCGACAGTACAGTTCCACAGCAGATGAAAAAAATCAGCGCGAAAAAAAATTCGCGAAAGAAGGGAACTATCTCAAAAGACTGGGGATCTTGTGAAAACAGGTTTAGCACATAAAAATTTTCGGATCTGTTCCAGACTCTTTTTTTTTTTTTTTTTTTGCGGAACGATCCGACTCGTTTTTCTTTCAAGTGCTATGCAGGCGGAAGACCAGTCGTGTGACCAGTCGGACGGCCAGGTGGGCGACCAGTCAGGCGACCAGTGGGCTATCAGGTGGGCGACCAGTCGGACGACCAGTGGGCTATCAGGTGGGCGACCAGTCGGGCGACCAGTGGGCTATCAGGTGGGCGACCAGTCGGGAGGCGACCAGTCAGGCGGCGACCAGTCGGGAGGCGACCAGTCGGCTAACAGGAGGGCAACCGGTCGGACGACCAAGTGGGCGACCAGTCAAGCGGCGACCAGTCGGATGAAAAGAAAACTTCGGTCCGAACACCTTTTCTCTTTTTTTTTTTTTTTCAACAGTTCGGGCCCGACACGGAACACAACTCGAAACCGCTGTGGGAGACAAAATTTTCTTCTGACCTGGAACTAGACAAGAATTCAACAACTCGACACGACGATGCAACCAAAAATTCAATAACGCAATGCACTGGAAAGGAAAATGCGAGGCTCAAATTGTTTTGGTATGGGGAGATCCAATCTGATGGCGCTTCTCTGGACTATAGGAAAGATATCAATCTACTAATCTAGGTAAAGACTCTCACCGAGCAACCTGGTTTGCTCTGATACCACTTGATGGCGCCGTGATGGCAATATGGGTGTCCTGATCTTCGATGAGAAACACACGATCGATTTGTTAGAGTCGACTTTGACGATCCGACTACACCGTGACGACGACGATGCGCCTTTAGCAATCGCTAAACCAACTCCAGCGGGTTATTGATCTTGCCGTAGGCACGATCCAACCTGAACACGCAGGTTCAATTCCTGCAAGCAAACCGAAGAACAAGCAAGAACAATAGGATAAGCAATCTGAAATTGCGGATAAAACTGCAAGCAAAACAAAGTGGAGTCTTATTGACGATCTTGACAAGGTGGCTGTCCAGCACAACTCGCAGGATCAAGTTTGCACTTGGCTAAACTAATCAAATAAAACCCAAAACCCTAAGGAGCCGATGTCTGGCTATTTATAAGAGGTAGGGGCGTGGGAAACACGTCCAAAGCAGTAGGATACCAACTACAACTCTATTACAAGGCCCAAAGCCCAAGTCTTCTCGATTTGGAAAAGTGACGCCAATTGTTTTGCAGATTCCCGTCGACTCGGACGGAATTTGGAGATGGGGTCGGATCCGTTAGAAAGAGGACGTCGAAACCTTTCAAACCAGTACTCATAGACCCCAATCACCCTTTGTGGATCAAAAGTTATGGTCATCTTAAGTTGGTGCTGTCCCGGAGGCCGAATCCGAGTATAACTTGTGCACCGGAAGAATTGGCTTCATGCTTGACGTTTGGGAGTCCTTCTCCTTGGTTCCTAAGGACAATAAAATCATCACGAGGATTAAATAGCATTCCATTCATAAAATTATCTGTATGCAACCCGAGGAACGCATTCACCTGGTAATTGAATTGTCGTGCCCGAGCTCGAGTAATTGGCCCTTGTATGACATTGTTGGTTTCCATTGGGTTTGTAAGTATGGCCGTATCCATGGTAGTGATGTCCTCATCACTTCCGCTGCAGTGCCCGTTGGGACGCGTCGTGCAGGAATGTTTCAGACCTACTCGAATGGATTCGATACAAATGATGAAAAGCACTAGCAAACATCATAAGTTCTTTCGGGGCGTTTGGCACTCGGTTCTGTTTCGTGCATCGGTTTCGTTTGTATTCAGCTTTTATTACCCGTGGGAACCCGTCGTGGTGGAACATTTGACACCGACTCGGACATATTCAAAATGCATGCCGAAATGAGTGGGAGCACATATGAATTCCACTCGATGTGTTTGGCACTCAGTTTCATCTCGTGCAATGTTTTCGAACGGGCGCCGCTTGTTGTATTCGTTCGCGGCTCATCGAGGAGAAATGTTTCACAACAACTCGGACGGACTCGAAATGCATGCCGGAATGTGCTTGGGCAAATATGAAGTTCATTCGGCACGATTGGAACGAAGTTTCGTTTCGTGCACCGTTTTGGTACGCGTGTAGTTTACTGTACCATTAGGGACCCATCGTGCATTAATATTTCGCATCGACTCGGACGCACTCGGAAGACTTGTGGAAATGGGATAGGGCATATATGAAGTCCATTCGGGGAGTTTGACACCAATTTTCCTTTCGTGCATCGTTTCCGTCCGGACGCAGCTTGCAGAACAGCTTGCGACCCGTCGCAGAGCGATGTTTCCACACTCACTCGGACGTATTCGAAACGAATGAAGAACTGTAGCAGCAATGCATGGAAAGTCCACCCGCGCAGTTTGGCCTACATTTTCCTTCCGTGCATCGTTTTGATACGCACGCAGCTTGCAGTACCCGTTGGCACCTATCGCGGAGAAATGTTTTGCACCGACCGGATGCAACAGAAATGCATGCGAAATGAGCTTAGGCACACATGAACGCTATTCGGGTGTCTGCCGCAAGCTTTCTTTTCGTTCGTTCTGGTACGAACGTGACTTGTAGTACCATTTGTCGTGTAGGTTTCGCACCCACGGATGAGCCCAAATGGCTTGCTAAAATGAGCTAGGCAGACATGAAGTCCATTCTGGTTGATTGACACTCAGCTTCATCTTATGCGTCGTTTTCTTGTGAAAATCCTTGCACCATACAGTACTGTCGCGGAGGAATGTTTCACCACGACTGGTAAAGATTCAAAACGCATGCCGAAATGTGCTTGGGCATATATGAAGTTCATTCGCATGTTTGGAACAATGTTTTGTTTTTGCACCAGTCTCGTACGCCTGGAGTTCACATTACCAGTAGGGACCCACTGTGCATGAATGTTTCGCTTCGAGCCGGTCGTACTCGAAATTCTTGCTGAAACGGGCTGGGTCGTCGTATATAAAGCCCATTCGGGGAGTTTGACACCGAAGTTTCGTTTCGTGCATCGCTTTCATTCGGACGCAGCTTGCAGTACCCCTTGTGACCCGTCATGAGGGATGTTTCGCACTCACACGGACGTATTCAAAATGAGTGCAGAACTGTGCTGAAACGCATGCTTAACATCGTAAGTTAATTCTGGGTGTTTGGCACTCAGTTTCGCTTTCGTGCATCGCTTTCGATTTTTTCAGCTTAGGAACTCGTCGTTGTGGAATATTTCACGGCGACTCGGACGGATTCGCAATGCATGCCTAAATGAGTCACAACACATGCCGAAATGAGTGGGAGCGCATATGAATTCCACTCGATGTGTTTGGCACTCAGTTTCATCTCGTGCAACGCGTTTTGAGCAGGCGCCGCTTGTTGTATTCGTTCGTGCTCATCGAGGAGAAATGTTTCACAACAACTCTCGGACGGACTCGAAATGCATGCCGGAATGTGCTTGGGCAAATATGAAGTTCATTCGGCACGAATGGAACGAAGTTTCGTTTCGTGCACCGTTTTGGTACGCGTGTAGTTTACTGTACCATTAGGGACCCATCGTGCATTACTATTTCGCATCGACTCGGACGCACTCGAAATGCTTGTGGAAATGGGATAGGGCATATATGAAGTCCATTCGGGGAGTTTGACACCAATTTTCCTTTCGTGCATCAAGTTTCCGTCCGGACGCAGCTTGCAGAACAGCTTGCGACCCGTCAGCGAGCGATGTTTCCACACTCACTCGGACGTATTCAAACGAATGAAGAACTGTAGCAGCAATGCATGGAAAGTCCACCAGCGCAGTTTGGCCTACATTTTCCTTCCGTGCATCGCTTTGATACGCATGCAGCTTGCAGTACCCGTTGGCACCTATCGCTGAGAAATGTTTTGCACCGACCGGATGCAACAGAAATGCATGCGAAATGAGCTTAGGCACACATGAACGCTTATTCGGGTGTCTGCCGCAGCTTTCTTTTCGCTCGTTCTGGTACGAACGTGACTTGTAGTACCATTTGTCGTGTAGGTTTCGCACCCACACGGATGAGCCCACATGGCTTGCTAAAATGAGCTAGGCAGACATGAAGTCCATTCTGGTTGATTGACACTCAGCTTCATCTTATGCGTCGTTTTGTTGTGAAAATCCTTGCACCATACAGTACTCGTCGCGGAGGAATGTTTCACACGACTGGTAAAGATTCAAAACGCATGCCGAAATGTGCTTGGGCATATATGAAGTTCATTCGGCATGTTTGGAACAATGTTTTGTTTTTTGCACCATTCTAGTACGCATGTAGTTCAC
Source organism: Rhipidocladum racemiflorum (assembly GCA_036346355.1). NCBI lineage: Eukaryota > Viridiplantae > Streptophyta > Magnoliopsida > Poales > Poaceae > Rhipidocladum > Rhipidocladum racemiflorum. Next base: position 487,137 of record JAYEVF010000038.1, read on the forward strand.
ATTACCATTAGGGACCCAATGTGCATGAATGTTTCGCTTCGAGCCGGTCGTACTCGAAATGTGTCGGGGATTGGCTATCTGGCAAAAGACCACGGTACCCCCGTGAAAAGCTAAACCCGCCGACCAAGCGGCACTAAGGGAAGATGCTCGGGAGAACGAAACGAGCATCCCTCCTTCTCCTCCGAGCATACGCGTTTGCGCCTCCGTTCGCAGAAGCACCAAACACACCCCCCACGAGCAAGCATGCTCGTGGAGGCCACGACCTGCTCGGGTGTCTTGGTCGGAGGGCCCAGCGAGCGCTGCGAGGAAGGAAGGAGGCAACCAATCAGCCGGAGATCAAGGGAAATCATACCCGAAATTCAAATAACGCGGGAATCAAGGGCAGCATCACGGATATGGATGCATAGCGTGATCCCGGAGGCGCTTACTTTTTCGCATCTCTAGTCATAGTATTTAAACCCCCCTGAAGATCTGTAACAGGGGAGGGCACACGAAAGATAGAACACAATACACTGGAGTAGGGTCATTATCTCGGCGGTGAGAGGCCCGAACCAGGATAAAAAACACCGCGTCCCCCCTTTTTTCCGGCCTCCTTCTCCCGACCTCGCGTCGCTCGAACGCCCTCTTCGATCCGTACGACGGGGCTCTGTTGATCCCCCATTCAACAAGTAAGCTCGACGGGAGCCCGTTCTCCAATCGTCGACAGCTGGCGCCGTCCGTGGGGACGACAGTTTGATTCCCGTGCGGATCAAGATCCTCGAGGATGCCAAACTCGGGAGACACTCGGGACCTTTGTGTCTTTGACCACGTTGAGGATGACGACGTGTACTACGCCGCCGACAACGTGCCCAGGGTGACCGATCCTATCGATCACACCGAGTCTGGGAGCCTTTCCTCGGACACGGGAATGCGAGGCAGATCCTCCATTCCCCAGACATTACCCTCGGAGACCCCGAGGATGACTGCTACGAGCTCTACGATGGCCTGGACATACCAGACGACCTAGAGCTCGACCGAGAGACCGCGTCCCAAGGGGATACAATGATGTCCCCATCGCTTTCGTCTCGCTCTCGTCGAGTCAACATGGCTGGGAGCCACGCGGAGCCCGGAGAGGGATCCTCGGACGCCGCCCAGGCACGACCACTATGAGGCGGCCAGACGCCACTTGGAGGCGTCTTTGGGAAAGACGCTTGCGAGCATTCGCCGCCAGGCAAAGGGGAGGTGCGCCTCCACGGAAAGGAACTCTCGCGGGTACCGAACTCCCGATCGCACTCCGGGCGCCGTCAAAGCTTCGCCGCCACTTCACGAAACAGGAACGGCTACAGGCCTTGGCGGCGGTCGTGCGTGACCTCTGCGCAGTTTCCCGAGCAAGTAGACTTAGAGGCCATGGGCAGGGTCGTGGCGAAGATTTGGAAGAGAGGCTTGCCGCCCGAGCTAAAAGTCTCGGATCCTCCCCATGGCGGGATGCGAGTGTGTCCCGGGACCATCACAACGCTTCCCCGTGCGTTCGCCAGAGATGAATCTCGGAGCCATGCTCGGAGATCGCCCAGTCGCCGACCCGATCCGGAAAGGCCGGAACATCCGCGAGCAACCTCGGGCGATATCTGCCTGTCGCCCAGATTACGCGCTCGAGCACTCCGCAACCATGCGGTCATCGGCACGACCGACGCATGAGGTTTTCTCCCGACTCGGCCCGCGCACGGGGCGTTGGGTGGAAGATCCGCGTGGAGGCCGCCGTGACCGAGGTTTTCGTCGCGAAACCCGAGCCGGCTGCCGGGCCTTCCACGAGCTCCCTCGGGACGTCGCATGGCCAAACAGGTTCAAGCCGGCCACGTCGAGAGATTCAACGGGACCCAGAACCGGATGAATTCCTCTCGATATACACTACCGCCATCCTCGCCGCCGGAGGTGATGAGGGGTAATGGCAAATTACCTTCCGACGGTCCTGGACGGAGCTGCTCGTACGTGGCTTTTCAATCAAAAGGAAGGATCCATACGGTCCTGGGGGCAGCTCAGCGCCGCACTCGGCGAATTTCAGAGCTGCTACATCCGCCCGGGAAAAGAGCGACCTGGGCGCTTTGATACAGACGGACGGGAAACCTGCGACAATTCGTCGAGAGGTTCATCCAGGTCGGAACTCGATCCGAACATATCGGACGAGGCTGTCGTCCGAGCTTTCAAGTTCGGGTGCGAGGCGCGGCGCTTCACACAGGACCTGGAGATCCACCCGGATCTAACAGCGAGCGAGCTCTTCCGAATGGCCGATCGATCGCCAACGCAGATGAAGCCGTCCAATGGAAGAAAATGCTTTGGATGAAGGGAAGCTGCCGCCTCGGCTGGCCTAGAGACCTCAGCTAGCAAAAGGGTTCGAATTCTGTAGACAAGAAGATCAAGAAGAAGAAGAAAAAGCAACCCTCGCCCGGCCATGGTAGCCGCAGTGGAACAACAACGGCCCGGCAACTCAGCCACAGCGCGCCGTGGCCTAATGCTCGGGAAGAGGACAACCACCCAGGCCTCGAGGGCGAGGCGACCAAAGCGGACCGACGAGGCGACCAAGCGGACCGGCGGGCGACCTCTACTGTCCACTTCACCAGGCGCACGGGCACGACCTACGGAATTGCCGAACGTGGACCTACCGCCTGGAGCAGTTTTACAGCGGCAGGGGCCCCATGCCGACGCTTCCAGAACAGGGTGAAAACGACAAAGGAAAACAGCCCGCCGAGGAAAGTGAGGATGAAATGGAATATCAAGAACCAAGGAATCACATAGCGGTCATCTTCGGGGGCTCCTCCGCCTACAAGTCCCGCCGGGACTTAAAGGAGGCTGCAAGGGAAGTGCACCATGTTACCCAGGGTAAGCCTCCGGTGCAGCAGCTGAAATGGTCGGAGGTATCCCTCACATTCTCCAGAGACGATTGTCCCTTGGGGATGACCAAACCCCAGAGGCTTCCGATGGTCGTGAACCCCACCATCAGCAATACTGTCGTCGGTCGGGTCCTCATAGACTCCGGGAGCTCTTTGGACCTTATTGCAGCCAAGGTATTGGACGAGATGCAGATTCCTCGTTCCAAAATCAAGAGTGTGGCCGTGCCCTTCTTCGGGATAGTCCCGGGCACCTCGATCAAACCTCTGGGGCAGGTCGTCTTGCCCGTAAGTTTCGGCGGCCCAAGTAACTTCAGAACGGAGCTAATCACCTTCGAGGTGGTAGACTTCGAGTCGGCCTACAACGCCATCCTCGGCAGGCCGGCCTTGGCCAAGTTCATGGCCGCCTCGCATCACGCGTATCAGTGCCTAAAGATTCCCGGGCCAAACGGAGTCATAACCGTCAAAGGGAACCACAAGTCCGCACTCAATTGCGACGAAAGAGCGCTGGATATGGTCGGTCAGTTGCCCGCTCGCGGCCCTGACCAAGAGCCGAAGCATTCCCGGCCTAAACTTGCCCTCCAACCTGGAGGAGAGACCAAGGCTGTTCCGCTCAACGAGTCGGAACCGGCCAAGGTCGTTCATTTGGGATCTTCCCTAGATCCCAAATAGGAACTCGAGCTCGTCACTTTCCTCCGAGCAAGGTCGGATGTGTTCGCCTGGGAACCATCCGACATGCCCGGGGTCCCAAGGGAGGTGGTCGAGCACAGGCTAGCGGTTCAGCCTGACAAAAAACCAGTGAGACAGAAACTTAGACGCTTTTCCCCGGAAAAACAGGCAATCATCCGGGAGGAACTTGATAAACTCCTAAAAGCTGGCTTCATCAGAGAGATCGAGCACTCCGAGTGGCTAGCCAATCCAGTCCTGGTCAGGAAGAAAGGAGGCAAGTGGCGCATGTGCGTCGACCACACGGGTTTGAACGCAGCGTGCCCAAAAGACAACTATCCGTTGCCTCGCATAGACCAATTGGTGGGCCAGCGACGGCGGGTCCTGAACCATGAGCTTCCTAGACGCCTATTCAGGCTATCATCAGATCAGCCTGTCGCGCGAAGACGAGGAGAAGACTTCCTTCATCACCCCGTTCGGTACCTTCTGCTATACGACCATGTCTTTCGGTCTGAGAAATGCGGGAGCAACCTTTCAACGCCTCATGCAGAAGACTTTCACAGACCAAATAGGTCGAAATTTGGAGGTATATGTCGACGACATAGTTGTCAAGAGCAAGAGTACTTCAGGTCACGTTGCTGACTTAGAAGAAACTTTCTGTAACCTCAATAAGCATCGAATAAAGCTAAATCCAGAAAAATGCGTATTCGGCGTGAAGGCTGGCAAGGTGCTCGGCTACATGGTCGGGCCACATGGCGTTGGGGCTAACCCAGAGAAGATCGAAGCCATTGAGAACATGAGGTCGCCCACATGCGTAAAGGAAGTACAAGCTCTGACCGGGAGGATGGCCGCCTTAAGCCGGTTCGTCTCCCGACTGGGGGAGCGAGGACTACCTTTCTTTAAAGCCCTCCGCAAACATGATGGCTTCACGTGGACGGAGGAAGCTGATCGCGCGTTCAAAGAGCTAAAACAGTACCTCTCCAAACCGCCCGTCCTCGTCACACCCACGGCAGGGGAAGAATTGCTATTATACCTGGCGGCAACCCCGCAAGCGGTAAGCTCGGTGTTGGCAGTAGAGAGAGATGGTACCCAGCGACCTATCTATTACGTCAGCGAAGTACTTCATGGACCAAAGGAGCGTTACCCCGAGGTCCAGAAACTACTGTACTCATTACTGATGGCCTCCCGGAAGTTGCGTCACTACTTTCAAGCACACAAGATCGTGGTGCCGACCGGCTTCCCACTCAGGGAAATCCTGAAAAATCAGGACGCCAGTGGTCGCATAGCCAAGTGGGCAATGGAACTCGCCGAGTTCGAGCTGGTATTCTCAGCCCGCACGGCGATAAAATCACAAGTCCTGGCTGATTTCGTGGCAGAATGGTCGGCTCCGGCACCACCAGCCAGCGGGACCAATGATTCGAGGGGAAACTCCTGGACCTTGTATTTTGACGGATCCCGAGCATACGAGCGCTCGGGGGCTGGCGTCATCTTGGTCTCCCCGGACGGAGAGCAGCTACAGTACGCCATCCAACTACATTTCGCTGCGACTAACAACGCGGCGGAGTACGAAGGCCTTTTGGCCGGACTTCGGGCATGCAAATCGCTAGGAGTCCAACGGCTCACTGTGAAGGGCGATTCACAGTTGGTCGTGAACCAGGTCAACAAGGAGTATCAGTGTTCCGATACCTCAATGGCGCTGTACCTGGCCGAAGTAAGGAAGATGGAGAAATACTTCAAGAATTTCGAAGTAATCTACATCCCCAGGAAGGATAATTCCCTGGCCGACCAAATGTCTAAGGTCGGTTCCTCCCAAACCGCCGCTCGGGGGTGCTCGTCGAGCACCTACATAAGCCCTCCATTCCCTCTGAAGAGGAGGCACCAGAGACCGGGCGGTAGGGTCTCATTCCTCGAGCAAAGCGCCAAATTGGATGACGCCATTCATCCAATACCTTGCGCATGGGACATTGCCCGAGGAAGAAGCCGAGCGTTCGGCTAACAAGGCGATCTTCTCAGTCAGACTGATCGATCGGCGCGACCTATACCGGAAAGGCGCATTAGGAATCCTTTCCAGATGCGTCTCCCAGGAGGAAGGCCAGTACCTTCTTCGTGATATCCACGAAGGGATGTGCGGAGCTCATTCGTCTTTCAGAACGCTTGTGAGCAAGGCCTTCCGATTGGGTTACTACTGGCCTACGGCCTTGACGCCAGCGGTCAATCGTAACGACCTGCCGAGCATGCCAGTTCCATGCTCGCAAATCCCGTCAACCAGCGTACGCCCTACAAACCATACCGCTTTCGTGGCCATTCTCGACCTGGGGTCTCGACGTCCTTGGACCCTTTCCCCGAGGTCAGAAAGGCTGCAAGTATTTGCTCGTGGCCATCGACACTTTCACTAAGTGGATAGAGGCCGAGCCCGTCTCGACCATCTCGGCCCAGGCGGCCAAGAGATTCCTCCGCAGCAATGTGGTAACTCGGTTCGGGATACCCAACCGTCTTATCACAGACAACGGGACCCAGTTCACCAGCGAACTGTTCCAAAGTTACTGCGAGGAGGTCGGGACCAAGGTCTGTTTCGCTTCCGTGGCACATCCACAGAGTAACGGAGCAGCCGAGCGAGCAAATGGGCAGCTAGTCCAGGGCATAAAAAAGAGGGTCTTTAAGACCCTCAACCAGCACAAGCAGCAGTGGGTGGATGAGCTTCCCGCCGTTCTTTGGTCTGTCCGCACCACGACCAGTCGAGCCACAGGCGAAACGCCTTTCCGACTCGTCTACGGTGCGGAGGCCATTCTGCCTGCCGAAATCGTGCTGGGTTCCCCAAGGGTGCAACTGATCGATTCCATCGATCAAGAGGTTGAGCGCCTCGTCGACCTGGACCTCGTCGAAGCGACACGCGAACGGGCGTTGCTCCGGTCTGCAATTTACCTACAAGCTCTTCGTAGGCATGCAGCCAAGGCAGTCCGACCTAGGGCCCTACAAGTCGGCGACATGGTCTTACGAAGAGTTCAAGACCTGTCGAAGGCCAACAAGCTGACCCCAAGGTGGGAAGGACCCTACACGGTCATGTCTACAGCGCGCCCGGGCTGTTAAGCCTCGCGATGCCAGATGGTCGGGAGCTCACCAGCACCTGGAACATCGATCAACTGCGTAAATTCTACGTTTAGACGAGTACTCCTATCTCGCGCCCCTTGCGTTCTTTCCAATAAATCATTTTCCCTCTTTCTCGAGTTTCGTCCTCGCTTTGTCGAACGAGCATCGTCGTCTACCAGCACTACAGACGAACTTATCCAACAAGTATGTGCGCGCCATCTCCCTTGGCCCCCGGCCGGATGCTCGCCCAATCGTCCACTTTCCACAGTAGCTCTTCGCTGTATGCATGGTCGGGCGCGAGCATCCACTCTAAGCCCGGTTCAGTGACCACTCGGGTATGGTGGCTCTACGTATTGTTGGTTTAAAGCTCGTCTGCTCTGTGCTCACAGTTCACTCAAACACAACCGATCTATTCGAGTAATTCAAAAAATCGTTACGACCAAAGCGACCCTTAAAAACTCCCATGAACAAACTCGTGCTCGCAACAGTGAGGACACGACCTTTGTCCATGGCAGGGGGGCTACGTATGATAGGAACGTTCCGTCCCTCCTTACCAAGGATCCTTTGCTCGTGTCTATGATATTTGATCTACGCAGGAACTTGTTTTCTTTGCTCGTATCTACGCTCCATGCAGGAACTTGCTTTCTTTTTCTGCAGAACCGGGATCATACGGGCATATGCTGAAAGCGAGTTCAAGCAAAAAAAAAACAGGCAAGGACCAAACTCCTGCGAATATGCTCATTTAATCCAAAACGTTGTTTTTTTTACAGGGTTTTACACAAGATAAAAATAAAAAGAAAGAGCTAAGTCCTACGACCGGCCTGGAGGGCAGCGAGCTCGTCCTTAAGGGAGTCGACCTCCGCCTCTAGGTCCAGGACCTTCCGCCTGTCCTCGCGACCTTCGGCCGCGCTTTCCCGGAGGCGCTGCGCCTCCTTGAGCTGGGCTTCCTCGCGCTCCCGAGCTCGCTGAAGGTCCTGCCGAAGCTTCACCAGCTCTTCGTCAAGCTCGGCGCACTTCTGCTCTGAAGTGCTCTTCGCCGTCTCGCTCTGGAAGAGCCGGTCCCGGAGCCCGGCGATGAGGCTCCTCGCCGATTCCAGCTGCTTCAGGTCGGCCTCGCGCACCTCGGAGACCCGACGCTCAAGATCGGCGATCTTGGCGTCTTGCTCGCGGTGGTACGACCAGTACTCTTCTGCTGAGACCGAGGTGGCATCGATATCCTCCATAGCCTTCGCGGCAAACTTCGGGCAGAAAGAGAAAGGAGAAGGGAAAGAGCTGAGCAGACTCCCAGAAGATCGTTCGCAGCAGAAAAAGAAGAAACATGGAAACTTACCAGAAGAGCCCGGCTGACCAGCTTGTCCTGAAGCCGCTGGCGGTCGGTCGCGCCAGCCCGAAAGAAGGGATTGACCAAGTCATCCCGGGCCGGCGCGTCAAGGTCTTGCTCCTCCTGAGCACCCGGTGCTCCCAGGAGAGCAACGGCGTCACCACCTTCGATCAACCCCGGGTCGCCCCGAAGCTGATCCTCGTCCACAGCAAGCGGCTCGTGGCCGCCTTCCCCATGGTCGGCCACCGCGCTCGGGGGCTGTACGCCAACCACGAGCGCTGCCACTCCATGCTCCGCGGCTGGAGGCAGTTGGTCGTTAGCAACCACCTCCGCCTCCTGTTCCTCTTCAGCCGGAGGCGACCAATGCTCTCCGACCGAAGGCATTGGATCGAGGGCGATCACCTCCGCTTCTTGTCCCTCCATAGTCGGAGGCGCCCGATGCTCCGCGGCCGGAGGCGATTGATCAAGTACGATCACCTCCGCCCCTTGCACCTCCGTGGCCGGGGGCGCCTGGTGCCCCGGGACCGAAGGAGTTAGGCCGGGGACGACCTCCTCCTCCTCCTCTCCTTGGCTCATGGCCAAGGGCTGTTGGTCGGGAGCGACCAAGCTCCCTTCCCCGGGGCTCGGCGCTTGAGCCTCGCCCGCAGTCATCTCTTCGCAAGGGGCCAAGGCCAAGGCGTCTTGGTCCTCAGTCCCCTGCGGCTCCTGCTCCTCCGCGGCTGGGATAGGCTCCACGGCCGCTGAAGGGAGCGCGGGTCCCGCCGAAGGAAGCTCGGGCTCCACCGAGTCCGAAGCTAGCACCGGCTCCTCCCCCGTCTCGGCCATCACCCGGTCGACGACGCGGTCGAGCTCGGCGTCCACTGCGGAGTTGATAATCTCCTCAGCCATCTGGCGGAAGTCCAAAAACGACATCCGAGCTATCACGCCCACGCCAAACAGGGTGGGGTTAGCCCGAAGAAAGTCGCAAGACAAGAGCGGAATAAGAGAATGAAGAACGTACCTTCTGCCCGGCGAGCGGCGCCATCCTCCTCGGCCTCCTCGCTTCGGGCCACGGGCGACCTGCCCGCAGCGGCCTCGTAGGCCTCGGCCACGACCACGGCGCGCTCCTCTGCGGCGTCGCTGGCGCGTGCCATCGCCGGGTCGACATCGTCCATGTCGACCTCTTCCAGCGTCGAGGCGGTTTGAGAGGTCGACCTCCTGCTCCTTCTAACCAGAGCATAGGCGGCCTCCTCCTCTTCTTCCTCCTCCTCGGGGGCATCAACCACCCGAGTGAGCTGGTCCTGGAGGGCCTTGATCTGCCTCTCCAGCCGCTCCTTGGTCGGGAGAGACCTGGCATCCTCCTCGGCCTTCCTCGCCTGCTCGGCGAGCTGTTCCAGTCGGCTCATCAGCTCCGGCTTCTTCCGTTTGAAGTCATCGAACCAAATGCGGAGTTAAACACCTCCTGGCGGTCGGCGTACTCAAGGTGCGGGTAGGGTCCTGGTCGAGCTCGGCGCCTCGACCGCTTAGCGCGGGAGGCGAGGCGGATGCTCGGCGACCTCGACCCGCCGCCCTCTTCACAGGAACCCACGGCGGGAGTGCTGGCTTACTTGGCGCTGCAGCGCTCGACACCGCAAGCTCAAGGGCGACCTTCTCCTGCAAACAGAAATCGGGAGGAATGAGCTCGGAAAACATGCCCTCGAACGGAAGTGGGAAAATGTACTTACCGCGTCGCCGCGGTCAAAAATATTCTTGGGGACCTGACGATTGGGCGTCAGCTCCTTCTCCTTCGGGGCGCCGAACATCTCGGCGACCCTATCGTCAACCCAGTCCGTCCTCGGAGCTGCGTCACAACCGAAGACTAAGACAAAAGGCATATACGGATGCATAGCGCCGATCACCAGAAAGCAGCGATGCTCGGGAAAGAGGTCCAGGAACATACCTGCGTTGTCCTCGCGGGTGAAGTCGTGCCACCCGGTCACCTCGAAGAAGGGATGCTCGCGGCGCCTCAGGGGGGACACCCGGTTGAAGGTAAAGTCCCGGGCGATATCCCGACCAGTGAGCCCCATCTGGGCAAGCTCACCGATCGTCCTGAGCACCCGCTCTTCCTCGGGTTGCAGGCGGCGCGCCCGTCTCGATGGCGGGCGTCCTCCCGATGTAGACCAACTGGGACCCCTCCGCCTTCTTCTGGTAGAACCAGAGGTCGGCCCAACCCGACACCGAGTCCTTCAGAGCAACGAAGGGGTACTCGTATGGTCGGTTGGGCCGAAGGCGAAGATAAACGCAGCCGGCGGAACCATCCCGGCCGGTGCGGAAGGGGGAATAAAAGTGAAAGAAGAGGCTAGCCGTGGGCATTACACCCACGTAAGCCTCGCAAAGGTGGGAGAAGATTGCGAGGGAAAGGATGGAGTTGGGGTGGAGATGAGAGATCTCGCACCCGCAGAAGGCAAGCACGGAGGCGAGGAAGTCGCTCTCGGGCAGACGAAGCCCGTTGATGGCGTACAACTCGCAGGAGACGATCTCCGTCTCCCGCGGTGCCGGCGCCGCATCATCCCCGGGCACTCGACCCGAGCCTGGGTCGACGTACCCCTCGTCCGTGAGCACCTGGAGCCTCCTTCGGGTCATCTGGCTAACCTTGAAACGCGCCATGGCCGAAGAAGGAAGGAGAGCGAAAAAGGGCTCTTGGGCGCTAGGGCTCTTGGAAGATTTTTCGCCGAAGACGAGCAAAGAGACGCAATGGGACTCCGACCTCTCCCGGTAGAAAGGGTTAAAAGGATAGTGAAGAGGCGGGATAAAAAATCGCCGCCTATCGCGCAGCAACACCTGGCCGGAAAAAGCGCCGCTTCCCGAGAAACTACCGTACCGTTACAGGGAGGCTTCTCGGAGAAGGAACCGCAGAACAACCAAACGACGCGCCCGCGCAGAGCAAGCACGCGGCGGGTAAAGAAGCTCGTCTCCCGACGTAAAATGGTCGTGAGCCACGACCAAAGGAAATTCAATCCCCCCTCAAGTCTTCTTAGGCTCAAGGGGAAGCCCGAGGGTTCCCCACTTGAACCTCGGGGGCTAGCTGTCGGGGATTGGCTATCTGGCAAAAGACCACGGTACCCCCGTGAAAAGCTAAACCCGCCGACCAAGCGGCACTAAGGGAAGATGCTCGGGAGAACGAAACGAGCATCCCTCCTTCTCCTCCGAGCATACGCGTTTGCGCCTCCGTTCGCAGAAGCACCAAACACACCCCCCACGAGCAAGCATGCTCGTGGAGGCCACGACCTGCTCGGGTGTCTTGGTCGGAGGGCCCAGCGAGCGCTGCGAGGAAGGAAGGAGGCAACCAATCAGCCGGAGATCAAGGGAAATCATACCCGAAATTCAAATAACGCGGGAATCAAGGGCAGCATCACGGATATGGATGCATAGCGTGATCCCCGGAGGCAGTTACTTTTTTCGCATCTCTAGTCATAGTATTTAAACCCCCCTGAAGATCTGTAACAGGGGAGGGCACACGAAAGATAGAACACAATACACTGGAGTAGGGTCATTATCTCGGCGGTGAGAGGCCCGAACCAGGATAAAAAACACCGCGTCCCCCCTTTTTTCCGGCCTCCTTCTCCCGACCTCGCGTCGCTCGAACGCCCTCTTCGATCCGTGCGACGGGGCTCTGTTGATCCCCCATTCAACAAGTAAGCTCGACGGGAGCCCGTTCTCCAATCGTCGACAAAATGCTTGCTGAAACGGGCTGGGTCGTCGTATATGAAGCCCATTCGGGGAGTTTGACACCGAGTTTCGTTTCGTGCATCGTTTTCATTCGGACGCAGCTTGCAGTACCCCTTGTGACCCGTCGCGGAGGGATGTTTCGCACTCACTCGGACGTATTCAAAATGAGTGAAGAACTGTGCTGAAACGCACAAGCGAACATCGTAAGTTAATTCTGGGTGTTTGGCACTCAGTTTCGTTTCGTGCATCGCTTTCGATTTTTTCAGCTTAGGAACTCGTCGTTGTGGAATATTTCACGGCGACTCGGACGGATTCGCAATGCATGCCTAAATGAGTCACAACACATGCCGAAATGAGTGGGAGCGCATATGAATTCCACTCGATGTGTTTGGCACTCAGTTTCATCTCGTGCAACGTTTTCGAACGGGCGCCGCTTGTTGTATTCGTTCGTGCTCATCGAGGAGAAATGTTTCACAACAACTCGGACGGACTCGAAATGCATGCCGGAATGTGCTTGGGCAAATATGAAGTTCATTCGGCACGAATGGAGCGAAGTTTCGTTTAGTGCACCGTTTTTGGTACGCGTGTAGTTTACTGTACCATTAGGGACCCATCGTGCATTACTATTTCGCATCGACTCGGGCCTTTCGAAATGCTTGTGGAAATGGGATAGGGCATATATGAAGTCCATTCGGGGAGTTTGACACCAATTTTCCTTTCGTGCATCGTTTCCGTCCGGACGCAGCTTGCAGAACAGCTTGCGACCCGTCGCGGAGCGATGTTTCCACACTCACTCGGACGTATTCAAGCGAATGAAGAACTGTAGCAGCAATGCATGGAAAGTCCACCCGCGCAGTTTGGCCTACATTTTCCTTCCGTGCATCGTTTTGATACGCACGCAGCTTGCAGTACCCGTTGGCACCTATCGCGGAGAAATGTTTTGCACCGACCCGGATGCAACAGAAATGCATGCCGAAATGAGCTTAGGCACACATGAACGCTATTCGGGGTGTCTGCCGCAAGCTTTCTTTTCGTACTCGTTCTGGTACGAACGTGACTTGTAGTACCATTTGTCGTGTAGGTTTCGCACCCACACGGATGAGCCCAAATGGCTTGCTAAAATGAGCTAGGCAGACATGAAGTCCATTCTGGTTGATTGACACTCAGCTTCATCTTATGCGTCGTTTTCTTGTGAAAATCCTTGCACCATACAGTACTCGTCGCGGAGGAATGTTTCACACGACTGGTAAAGATTCAAAACGCATGCCCAAATGTGCTTTGGCATATATGAAGTTCATTCGGCATGTTTGGAACAATGTTTTGTTTTTTGCACCATTCTAGTACGCATGTAGTTCACATTACCATTAGGGACCCAATGTGCATGAATGTTTCGCTTCGAGCCGGTCGTACTCGAAATGCTTGCTGAAACGGGTTGGGTCGTCGTATATGAAGCCCATTCGGGGAGTTTGACACCGAGTTTTGTTTCGTGCATCGTTTTCATTCGGACGCAGCTTGCAGTACCCCTTGTGACCCGTCGCGGAGGGATGTTTCGCACTCACTCGGACGTATTCAAAATGAGTGCAGAACTGTACTGAAACGCACAAGCGAACATCGTAAGTTAATTCTGGGTGTTTGGCACTCAGTTTCGTTTCGTGCATCGCTTTCGATTTTTTCAGCTTAGGAACTCGTCGTTGTGGAATATTTCACGGCGACTCGGACGGATTCGCAATGCATGCCTAAATGAGTCACAACACATGCCGAAATGAGTGGGAGCGCATATGAATTCCACTCGATGTGTTTGGCACTCAGTTTCATCTCGTGCAACGTTTTGAGCAGGCGCCGCTTGTTGTATTCGTTCGTGCTCATCGAGGAGAAATGTTTCACAACAACTTCGGACGGACTCGAAATGCATGCCGGAATGTGCTTGGGCAAATATGAAGTTCATTCGCACGAATGGAACGAAGTTTCGTTTCGTGCACCGTTTTGGTACGCAGCGTGTAGTTTACTGTACCATTAGGGACCCATCGTGCATTTCTATTTCGCATCGACTCGGGCCTTTTCGAAATGCTTGTGGAAATGGGATAGGGCATATATGAAGTCCATTCGGGAGTTTGACACCAATTTTCCTTTCGTGCATCAAGTTTCCGTCCGGACGCAGCTTGCAGAACAGCTTGCGACCCGTCGCGGGCGATGTTTCCACACTCACTCGGACGTATTCAAACGAATGAAGAACTGTAGCAGCAATGCATGGAAAGTCCACCGCCGCAGTTTGGCCTACATTTTCCTTCCGTGCATCGTTTTGATACGCACGCAGCTTGCAGTACCCGTTGGCACCTATCGCGGAGAAATGTTTTGCACCGACCCGGATGCAACAGAAATGCATGCCGAAATGAGCTTAGGCACACATGAACGCTATTCGGGTGTCTGCCGCAAGCTTTCTTTTCGTTCTCGTTCTGGTACGAACGTGACTTGTAGTACCATTTGTCGTGTAGGTTTCGCACCCACACGGATGAGCCCACATGGCTTGCTAAAATGAGCTAGGCAGACATGAAGTCCATTCTGGTTGATTGACACTCAGCTTCATCTTATGCGTCGTTTTCTTGTGAAAATCCTTGCACCATACAGTACTCGTCGCGGAGGAATGTTTCACACGACTGGTAAAGATTCAAAACGCATGCCGAAATGTGCTTGGGCATATATGAAGTTCATTCGGCATGTTTGGAACAATGTTTTGTTTTTTGCACCATTCTAGTACGCATGTAGTTCACATTACCATTAGGGACCCAATGTGCATGAATGTTTCGCTTCGAGCCGGTCGTACTCGAAATGCTTGCTGAAAGCGGGCTGGGTAAATGCGTATATGAAGCCCATTCGGGGAGTTTGACACCGAGTTTCGTTTCGTGCATCGTTTTCATTCGGACGCAGCTTGCAGTACCCCTTGTGACCCGTCGCGGAGGGATGTTTCGCACTCACTCGGACGTATTCAAAATGAGTGAAGAACTGTGCTGAAACGCATGCTTAACATCGTAAGTTAATTCTGGGTGTTTGGCACTCAGTTTCGCTTTCGATGCATCGCTTCGATTTTTCAGCTTAGGAACTCGTCGTTGTGGAATATTTCACGGCGACTGGACGGATTCGCAATGCATGCCTAAATGAGTCACAACACATGCCGAAATGAGTGGGAGCGCATATGAATTCCACTCGAGGTGTTTGGCACTCAGTTTCATCTCTCAACGTTTTCGAACGGGCGCCGCTTGTTGTATTCGTTCGTGCTCATCGAGGAGAAATGTTTCACAACAACTCGGACGGACTCGAAATGCATGCCGGAATGTGCTTGGGCAAATATGAAGTTCATTCGGCACGAATGGAACGAAGTTTCGTTTCGTGCACCGTTTTGGTACGCGTGTAGTTTACTGTACCATTAGGGACCCATCGTGCATTACTATTTCGCATCGACTCGGACGCACTCGAAATGCTTGTGGAAATGGGATAGGGCATATATGAAGTCCATTCGGGGAGTTTGACACCAATTTTCCTTTCGTGCATCGTTTCCGTCCGGACGCAGCTTGCAGAACAGCTTGCGACCCGTCGCGGAGCGATGTTTCCACACTCACTCGGACGTATTCGAAACGAATGAAGAACTGTAGCAGCAATGCATGGAAAGTCCACCCGCGCAGTTTGGCCTACATTTTCCTTCCGTGCATCGTTTTGATACGCACGCAGCTTGCAGTACCCGTTGGCACCTATCGCGGAGAAATGTTTTGCACCGACCCGGATGCAACAGAAATGCATGCCGAAATGAGCTTAGGCACACATGAACGCTATTCGGGGTGTCTGCCGCAAGCTTTCTTTTCGTTCTCGTTCTGGTACGAACGTGACTTGTAGTACCATTTGTCGTGTAGGTTTCGCACCCACACGGATGAGCCCACATGGCTTGCTAAAATGAGCTAGGCAGACATGAAGTCCATTCTGGTTGATTGACACTCAGCTTCATCTTATGCGTCGTTTTCTTGTGAAAATCCTTGCACCATACAGTACTCGTCGCGGAGGAATGTTTCACACGACTGGTAAAGATTCAAAACGCATGCCGAAATGTGCTTGGGCATATATGAAGTTCATTCGGCATGTTTGGAACAATGTTTTGTTTTTTGCACCATTCTAGTACGCATGTAGTTCACATTACCATTAGGGACCCAATGTGCATGAATGTTTCGCTTCGAGCCGGTCGTACTCGAAATGCTTGCTGAAACGGGCTGGGTCGTCGTATATGAAGCCCATTCGGGGAGTTTGACACCGAGTTTCGTTTCGTGCATCGTTTTCATTCGGACGCAGCTTGCAGTACCCCTTGTGACCCGTCGCGGAGGGATGTTTCGCACTCACTCGGACGTATTCAAAATGAGTGAAGAACTGTGCTGAAACGCACAAGCGAACATCGTAAGTTAATTCTGGGTGTTTGGCACTCAGTTTCGTTTCGTGCATCGCTTTCGATTTTTTCAGCTTAGGAACTCGTCGTTGTGGAATATTTCACGGCGACTCGGACGGATTCGCAATGCATGCCTAAATGAGTCACAACACATGCCGAAATGAGTGGGAGCGCATATGAATTCCACTCGATGTGTTTGGCACTCAGTTTCATCTCGTGCAACGTTTTCGAACGGGCGCCGCTTGTTGTATTCGTTCGTGCTCATCGAGGAGAAATGTTTCACAACAACTCGGACGGACTCGAAATGCATGCCGGAATGTGCTTGGGCAAATATGAAGTTCATTCGGCACGAATGGAACGAAGTTTCGTTTCGTGCACCGTTTTGGTACGCGTGTAGTTTACTGTACCATTAGGGACCCATCGTGCATTACTATTTCGCATCGACTCGGACGCACTCGAAATGCTTGTGGAAATGGGATAGGGCATATATGAAGTCCATTCGGGGAGTTTGACACCAATTTTCCTTTCGTGCATCGTTTCCGTCCGGACGCAGCTTGCAGAACAGCTTGCGACCCGTCGCGGAGCGATGTTTCCACACTCACTCGGACGTATTCGAAACGAATGAAGAACTGTAGCAGCAATGCATGGAAAGTCCACCCGCGCAGTTTGGCCTACATTTTCCTTCCGTGCATCGTTTTGATACGCACGCAGCTTGCAGTACCCGTTGGCACCTATCGGAGAAATGTTTTGCACCGACCGGATGCAACAGAAATGCATGCGAAATGAGCTTAGGCACACATGAACGCTTATTCGGGTGTCTGCCGCAAGCTTTCTTTTCGTTCTCGTTCTGGTACGAACGTGACTTGTAGTACCATTTGTCGTGTAGGTTTCGCACCCACACGGATGAGCCCAAATGGCTTGCTAAAATGAGCTAGGCTGACATGAAGTCCATTCTGGTTGATTGACACTCAGCTTCATCTTATGCGTCGTTTTCTTGTGAAAATCCTTGCACCATACAGTACTCGTCGCGGAGGAATGTTTCACACGACTGGTAAAGATTCGAAACGCATGCCGAAATGTGCTTGGGCATATATGAAGTTCATTCGGCATGTTTGGAACAATGTTTTGTTTTTTGCACCATTCTAGTACGCATGTAGTTCACATTACCATTAGGGACCCAATGTGCATGAATGTTTCGCTTCGAGCCGGTCGTACTCGAAATGCTTGCTGAAACGGGTTGGGTCGTCGTATATGAAGCCCATTCGGGGAGTTTGACACCGAGTTTCGTTTCGTGCATCGTTTTCATTCGGACGCAGCTTGCAGTACCCCTTGTGACCCGTCATGAGGGATGTTTCGCACTCACTCGGACGTATTCAAAATGAGTGACGAACTGTGCTGAAACGCACAAGCGAACATCGTAAGTTAATTCTGGGTGTTTGGCACTCAGTTTCGTTTCGTGCATCGCTTTCGATTTTTTCAGCTTAGGAACTCGTCGTTGTGGAATATTTCACGGCGACTCGGACGGATTCGCAATGCATGCCTAAATGAGTCACAACACATGCCGAAATGAGTGGGAGCGCATATGAATTCCACTCGATGTGTTTGGCACTCAGTTTCATCTTGTGCAACGTTTTCGAACGGGCGCCGCTTGTTGTATTCGTTCGTGCTCATCGAGGAGAAATGTTTCACAACAACTCGGACGGACTCGAAATGCATGCCGGAATGTGCTTGGGCAAATATGAAGTTCATTCGGCACGATTGGAACGAAGTTTCGTTTCGTGCACCGTTTTGAATGCAGCGTGTAGTTTACTGTACCATTAGGGACCCATCGTGCATTAATATTTCGTGATCGACTTCGGACGCACTCGAAATGCTTGTGGAAATGGGATAGGGCATATATGAAGTCCATTCGGGGAGTTTGACACCAATTTTCCTTTCGTGCATCGTTTTCGTCCGGACGCAGCTTGCAGAACAGCTTGCGACCCGTCGCAGAGCGATGTTTCCACACTCACTCGGACGTATTCGAAACGAATGAAGAACTGTAGCAGCAATGCATGGAAAGTCCACCCGCGCAGCTTGGCCTACATTTTCCTTCCGTGCATCGTTTTGATACGCACGCAGCTTGCAGTACCCGTTGGCACCTATCGCGGAGAAATGTTTTGCACCGACCCGGATGCAACAGAAATGCATGCCGAAATGAGCTTAGGCACACATGAACGCTATTCGGGGTGTCTGCCGCAAGCTTTCTTTTCGTTCTCGTTCTGGTACGAACGTGACTTGTAGTACCATTTGTCGTGTAGGTTTCGCACCCACACGGATGAGCCCAAATGGCTTGCTAAAATGAGCTAGGCAGACATGAAGTCCATTCTGGTTGATTGACACTCAGCTTCATCTTATGCGTCGTTTTCTTGTGAAAATCCTTGCACCATACAGTACTCGTCGCGGAGGAATGTTTCACACGACTGGTAAAGATTCAAAACGCATGCCCAAATGTGCTTTGGCATATATGAAGTTCATTCGGCATGTTTGGAACAATGTTTTGTTTTTTGCACCATTCTAGTACGCATGTAGTTCACATTACCATTAGGGACCCAATGTGCATGAATGTTTCGCTTCGAGCCGGTCGTACTCGAAATGCTTGCTGAAACGGGCTGGGTCGTCGTATATGAAGCCCATTCGGGGAGTTTGACACCGAGTTTCGTTTAGGTGCATCGTTTTCATTCGGACGCAGCTTGCAGTACCCCTTGTGACCCGTCATGAGGGATGTTTCGCACTCACTCGGACGTATTCAAAATGAGTGCAGAACTGTGCTGAAACGCATGTTTAACATCGTAAGTTAATTCTGGGTGTTTGGCACTCAGTTTCGCTTTCGTGCATCGCCGATTTTTCAGCTTAGGAACTCGTCGTTGTGGAATATTTCACGGCGACTCGGACGGATTCGCAATGCATGCCTAAATGAGTCACAACACATGCCGAAATGAGTGGGAGCGCATATGAATTCCACTCGATGTGTTTGGCACTCAGTTTCATCTCGTGCAACGTTTTCGAACGGGCGCCGCTTGTTGTATTCGTTCGTGCTCATCGAGGAGAAATGTTTCACAACAACTCGGACGGACTCGAAATGCATGCCGGAATGTGCTTGGGCAAATATGAAGTTCATTCGGCACGATTGGAACGAAGTTTCGTTTCGTGCACCGTTTTGGTACGCGTGTAGTTTACTATACCATTAGGGACCCATCGTGCATTACTATTTCGCATCGACTCGGACGCACTCGAAATGCTTGTGGAAATGGGATAGGGCATATATAAAGTCCATTCGGGGAGTTTGACACCAATTTTCCTTTCGTGCATCGTTTCCGTCCGGACGCAGCTTGCAGAACAGCTTGCGACCCGTCGCGGAGCGATGTTTCCACACTCACTCGGACGTATTCGAAACGAATGAAGAACTGTAGCAGCAATGCATGGAAAGTCCACCCGCGCAGTTTGGCCTACATTTTCCTTCCGTGCATCGTTTTGATACGCACGCAGCTTGCAGTACCCGTTGGCACCTATCGCGGAAAAATGTTTTGCACCGACCCGGATGCAACAGAAATGCATGCCGAAATGAGCTTAGGCACACATGAACGCTATTCGGGGTGTCTGCCGCAAGCTTTCTTTTCGTTCTCGTTCTGGTACGAACGTGACTTGTAGTACCATTTGTCGTGTAGGTTTCGCACCCACACGGATGAGCCCAAATGGCTTGCTAAAATGAGCTAGGCAGACATGAAGTCCATTCTGGTTGATTGACACTCAGCTTCATCTTATGCGTCGTTTTCTTGTGAAAATCCTTGCACCATACAGTACTCGTCGCGGAGGAATGTTTCACACGACTGGTAAAGATTCAAAACGCATGCCGAAATGTGCTTGGGCATATATGAAGTTCATTCGGCATGTTTGGAACAATGTTTTGTTTTTTGCACCATTCTAGTACGCATGTAGTTCACATTACCATTAGGGACCCAATGTGCATGAATGTTTCGCTTCGAGCCGGTCGTACTCGAAATGCTTGCTGAAACGGGCTGGGTCGTCGTATATGAAGCCCATTCGGGGAGTTTGACACCGAGTTTCGTTTCGTGCATCGTTTTCATTCGGACGCAGCTTGCAGTACCCCTTGTGACCCGTCATGAGGGATGTTTCGCACTCACTCGGACGTATTCAAAATGAGTGCAGAACTGTGCTGAAACGCACAAGCGAACATCGTAAGTTAATTCTGGGTGTTTGGCACTCAGTTTCGTTTCGTGCATCGCTTTCGATTTTTTCAGCTTAGGAACTCGTCGTTGTGGAATATTTCACGGCGACTCGGACGGATTCGCAATGCATGCCTAAATGAGTCACAACACATGCCGAAATGAGTGGGAGCGCATATGAATTCCACTCGATGTGTTTGGCACTCAGTTTCATCTCGTGCAACGTTATCGAACGGGCGCCGCTTGTTGTATTCGTTCGTGCTCATCGAGGAGAAATGTTTCACAACAACTCGGACGGACTCGAAATGCATGCCGGAATGTGCTTGGGCAAATATGAAGTTCATTCGGCACGATTGGAACGAAGTTTCGTTTCGTGCACCGTTTTGGTACGCGTGTAGTTTACTATACCATTAGGGACCCATCGTGCATTACTATTTCGCATCGACTCGGACGCACTCGAAATGCTTGTGGAAATGGGATAGGGCATATATGAAGTCCATTCGGGGAGTTTGACACCAATTTTCCTTTCGTGCATCGTTTCCGTCCGGACGCAGCTTGCAGAACAGCTTGCGACCCGTCGCGGAGCGATGTTTCCACACTCACTCGGACGTATTCGAATCGAAAAAATGTTTCGTTTCGAGCCGGTCGTACTCGAAATGCTTGCTGAAACGGGCTGGGTCGTCGTATATGAAGCCCATTCAGGGAGTTTGACACCAAGTTTCGTTTCGTGCATCGTTTTCATTCGGACGCAGCTTGCAGTACCCCTTGTGACCCGTCGCGGAGGGATGTTTCGCACTTACTCGGACGTATTCAAAATGAGTGCAGAACTGTGCTGAAACGCACGTCGAACATCGTAAGTTAATTCTGGGTGTTTGGCACTCAGTTTCGCTTTCGTGCATCGCTTTTCGATTTTTCAGCTTAGGAACTCGTCGTTGTGGAATATTTCACGGCGACTGGACGGATTCGCAATGCATGCCTAAATGAGTCACAACACATGCCGAAATGAGTGGGAGCGCATATGAATTCCACTCGATGTGTTTGGCACTCAGTTTCATCTCGTGCAACGTTTTCGAACGGGCGCCGCTTGTTGTATTCGTTCGTGCTCATCGAGGAGAAATGTTTCACAACAACTCGGACGGACTCGAAATGCATGCCGGAATGTGCTTGGGCAAATATGAAGTTCATTCGGCACGATTGGAACGAAGTTTCGTTTCGTGCACCGTTTTGGTACGCGTGTAGTTTACTGTACCATTAGGGACCCATCGTGCATTACTATTTCGCATCGACTCGGACGCACTCGAAATGCTTGTGGAAATGGGATAGGGCATATATGAAGTCCATTCGGGGAGTTTGACACCAATTTTCCTTTCGTGCATCGTTTCCGTCCGGACGCAGCTTGCAGAACAGCTTGCGACCCGTCGCGGAGCGATGTTTCCACACTCACTCGGACGTATTCGAAACGAATGAAGAACTGTAGCAGCAATGCATGGAAAGTCCACCCGCGCAGTTTGGCCTACATTTTCCTTCCGTGCATCGTTTTGATACGCACGCAGCTTGCAGTACCCGTTGGCACCTATCGCGGAGAAATGTTTTGCACCGACCCGGATGCAACAGAAATGCATGCCGAAATGAGCTTAGGCACACATGAACGCTATTCGGGGTGTCTGCCGCAAGCTTTCTTTTCGTTCTCGTTCTGGTACGAACGTGACTTGTAGTACCATTTGTCGTGTAGGTTTCGCACCCACACGGATGAGCCCAAATGGCTTGCTAAAATGAGCTAGGCAGACATGAAGTCCATTCTGGTTGATTGACACTCAGCTTCATCTTATGCGTCGTTTTCTTGTGAAAATCCTTGCACCATACAGTACTCGTCGCGGAGGAATGTTTCACACGACTGGTAAAGATTCAAAACGCATGCCGAAATGTGCTTTGGCATATATGAAGTTCATTCGGCATGTTTGGAACAATGTTTTGTTTTTTGCACCATTCTAGTACGCATGTAGTTCACATTACCATTAGGGACCCAATGTGCATGAATGTTTCGCTTCGAGCCGGTCGTACTCGAAATGCTTGCTGAAACGGGCTGGGTCGTCGTATATGAAGCCCATTCGGGGAGTTTGACACCGAGTTTCGTTTCGTGCATCGTTTTCATTCGGACGCAGCTTGCAGTACCCCTTGTGACCCGTCATGAGGGATGTTTCGCACTCACTCGGACGTATTCAAAATGAGTGCAGAACTGTGCTGAAACGCACGTTTAACATCGTAAGTTAATTCTGGGTGTTTGGCACTCAGTTTCGCTTTCGATGCATCGCTTCGATTTTTCAGCTTAGGAACTCGTCGTTGTGGAATATTTCACGGCGACTCGGACGGATTCACAATGCATGCCTAAATGAGTCACAACACATGCCGAAATGAGTGGGAGCGCATATGAATTCCACTCGATGTGTTTGGCACTCAGTTTCATCTCGTGCAACGTTTTCGAACGGGTGCCGCTTGTTGTATTCGTTCGTGCTCATCGAGGAGAAATGTTTCACAACAACTCGGACGGACTCGAAATGCATGCCGGAATGTGCTTGGGCAAATATGAAGTTCATTCGGCACGATTGGAACGGTTTCGCTTGCGGCACCGCTTTTGGTACGCAGCGTGTAGTTTACTGTACCATTAGGGACCCATCGTGCATTAATATTTCGTGATCGACTTCGGGCCTTTTCGAAATGCTTGTGGAAATGGGATAGGGCATATATGAAGTCCATTCGGGGAGTTTGACACCAATTTTCCTTTCGTGCATCGTTTCCGTCCGGACGCAGCTTGCAGAACAGCTTGCGACCCGTCGCGGAGCGATGTTTCCACACTCACTCGGACGTATTCGAAACGAATGAAGAACTGTAGCAGCAATGCATGGAAAGTCCACCCGCGCAGTTTGGCCTACATTTTCCTTCCGTGCATCGTTTTGATACGCACGCAGCTTGCAGTACCCGTTGGCACCTATCGCGGAAAAATGTTTTGCACCGACCCGGATGCAACAGAAATGCATGCCGAAATGAGCTTAGGCACACATGAACGCTATTCGGGGTGTCTGCCGCAAGCTTTCTTTTCGTTCTCGTTCTGGTACGAACGTGACTTGTAGTACCATTTGTCGTGTAGGTTTCGCACCCACACGGATGAGCCCAAATGGCTTGCTAAAATGAGCTAGGCAGACATGAAGTCCATTCTGGTTGATTGACACTCAGCTTCATCTTATGCGTCGTTTTCTTGTGAAAATCCTTGCACCATACAGTACTCGTCGCGGAGGAATGTTTCACACGACTGGTAAAGATTCAAAACGCATGCCGAAATGTGCTTGGGCATATATGAAGTTCATTTGGCATGTTTGGAACAATATTTTGTTTTTTGCACCATTCTAGTACGCATGTAGTTCACATTACCATTAGGGACCCAATGTGCATGAATGTTTCGCTTCGAGCCGGTCGTACTCGAAATGCTTGCTGAAACGGGCTGGGTCGTCGTATATGAAGCCCATTCGGGGAGTTTGACACCAAGTTTCGTTTCGTGCATCGTTTTCATTCGGACGCAGCTTGCAGTACCCCTTGTGACCCGTCGCGGAGGGATGTTTCGCACTCACTCGGACGTATTCAAAATGAGTGCAGAACTGTGCTGAAACGCACAAGCGAACATCGTAAGTTAATTCTGGGTGTTTGGCACTCAGTTTCGTTTCGTGCATCGCTTTCGATTTTTTCAGCTTAGGAACTCGTCGTTGTGGAATATTTCACGGCGACTCGGACGGATTCGCAATGCATGCCTAAATGAGTCACAACACATGCCGAAATGAGTGGGAGCGCATATGAATTCCACTCGATGTGTTTGGCACTCAGTTTCATCTCGTGCAACGTTTTCGAACGGGCGCCGCTTGTTGTATTCGTTTGTGCTCATCGAGGAGAAATGTTTCACAACAACTCGTACGGACTCGAAATGCATGCCGGAATGTGCTTGGGCAAATATGAAGTTAATTCGGCACGATTGGAACGAAGTTTCGTTTCGTGCACCGTTTTGGTACGCGTGTAGTTTACTGTACCATTAGGGACCCATCGTGCATTAATATTTCGCATCGACTCGGACGCACTCGAAATGCTTGTGGAAATGGGATAGGGCATATATGAAGTCCATTCGGGGAGTTTGACACCAATTTTCCTTTCGTGCATCGTTTCCGTCCGGACGCAGCTTGCAGAACAGCTTGCGACCGTCGCGGAGCGATGTTTCCACACTCACTCGGACGTATTCAAACGAATGAAGAACTGTAGCAGCAATGCATGGACAGTCCACCACGCGCAGTTTGGCCTACATTTTCCTTCCGTGCATCGCTTTGATACGCGACGCAGCTTGCAGTACCCGTTGGCACCTATCGCGGAAAAATGTTTTGCACCGACCGGATGCAACAGAAATGCATGCCGAAATGAGCTTAGGCACACATGAACGCTTATTCGGGTGTCTGCCGCAAGCTTTCTTTTTCGTTCTCGTTCTGGTACGAACGTGACTTGTAGTACCATTTGTCGTGTAGGTTTCGCACCCACACGGATGAGCCCAAATGGCTTGCTAAAATGAGCGAGGCAGACATGAAGTCCCTTGTGGGGGATTGACACGCTGCTTCATCTTATGCGCCGTTTTCTTGTGAAAATCCTTGCACAATACAGTACTCGTCGCGGAGGAATGTTTCACACGACTCGAAAAGATTCAAAACGCATGCCGAAATGTGCTTGGGCATATATGAAGTTCATTCGGCATGTTTGGAACAATGTTTTGTTTTTTGCTCCATTCTAGTACGCATGTAGTTCACATTACCATTAGGGACCCAATGTGCATGAATGTTTCGCCGAGCCGGTCGTGACTCGAAATGCTTGCTGAAACGGGCTGGGTCGTCAGATATGAAGCCCATTCAGGAGTTTGACACCAAGTTTCGCTTTCGTGCATCGCTTTCTTTCGGACGCAGCTTGCAGTACCCCTTGTGACCCGTCATGAGGGATGTTTCGCACTTACTCGGACGTATTCAAAATGAGTGCAGAACTGTGCTGAAACGCACGTTTAACATCGTAAGTTAATTCTGGGTGTTTGGCACTCAGTTTCGTTTCGTGCATCGCTTTCGATTTTTTCAGCTTAGGAACTCGTCGTTGTGGAATATTTCACGGCAACTCGGACGGATTCGCAATGCATGCCTAAATGAGTCACAACACATGCCGAAATGAGTGGGAGCGCATATGAATTCCACTCGATGTGTTTGGCACTCAGTTTCATCTCATGCAACGTTTTCGAACGGGCGCCGCTTGTTGTATTCGTTCGTGCTCATGGAGGAGAAATGTTTCACAACAACTCGGACGGACTCGAAATGCATGCCGGAATGTGCTTGGGCAAATATGAAGTTCATTCGGCACGATTGGAACGGTTTCGCTTTAGTGCACCGCTTTTGGTACGCATGTAGTTTACTGTACCATTAGGGACCCATCGTGCATTAATATTTCGCATCGACTCGGACGCACTCGAAATGCTTGTGGAAATGGGATAGGGCATATATGAAGTCCATTCGGGGAGTTTGACACCAATTTTCCTTTCGTGCATCGTTTCCGTCCAGACGCAGCTTGCAGAACAGCTTGCGACCCGTCGCGGAGCGATGTTTCCACACTCACTCGGACGTATTCGAAACGAATGAAGAACTGTAGCAGCAATCCATGGAAAGTCCACCCGCACAGTTTGGCCTACATTTTCCTTCCGTGCATCGTTTTGATACGCACGCAGCTTGCAGTACCCGTTGGCACCTATCGCGGAGAAATGTTTTGCACCGACCCGGATGCAACAGAAATGCATGCCGAAATGAGCTTAGGCACACATGAACGCTATTCGGGGTGTCTGCCGCAAGCTTTCTTTTCGTTCTCGTTCTGGTACGAACGTGACTTGTAGTACCATTTGTCGTGTAGGTTTCGCACCCACACGGATGAGCCCAAATGGCTTGCTCAAATGAGCTAGGCAGACATGAAGTCCATTCTGGTTGATTGACACTCAGCTTCATCTTATGCGTCGTTTTCTTGTGAGAATCCTTGCACCATACAGTACTCGTCGCGGAGGAATGTTTCACACGACTGGTAAAGATTCAAAACGCATGCCGAAATGTGCTTGGGCATATATGAAGTTCATTCGGCATGTTTGGAACAATGTTTTGTTTTTTGCACCATTCTAGTACGCATGTAGTTCACATTACCATTAGGGACCAAATGTGCATGAATGTTTCGCTTCGAGCCGGTCGTACTCGAAATGCTTGCTGAAACGGGCTGGGTCGTCGTATATGAAGCCCATTCGGGGAGTTTGACACCGAGTTTCGTTTCGTGCATCGTTTTCATTCGGACGCAGCTTGCAGTACCCCTTGTGACCCGTCGCGGAGGGATGTTTCGCACTCACTCGGACGTATTCAAAATGAGTGCAGAACTGTGCTGAAACGCACAAGCGAACATCGTAAGTTAATTCTGGGTGTTTGGCACTCAGTTTCGTTTCGTGCATCGCTTTCGATTTTTTCAGCTTAGGAACTCGTCGTTGTGGAATATTTCACGGCGACTCGGACGGATTCGCAATGCATGCCTAAATGAGTCACAACACATGCCGAAATGAGTGGGAGCGCATATGAATTCCACTCGATGTGTTTGGCACTCAGTTTCATCTCGTGCAACGTTTTGAGCAGGCGCCGCTTGTTGTATTCGTTTGTGCTCATCGAGGAGAAATGTTTCACAACAACTCGTACGGACTCGAAATGCATGCCGGAATGTGCTTGGGCAAATATGAAGTTAATTCGGCACGATTGGAACGAAGTTTCGTTTCGTGCACCGTTTTGGTACGCGTGTAGTTTACTGTACCATTAGGGACCCATCGTGCATTAATATTTCTCATCGACTCGGACGCACTCGAACTGCTAGTGGAACAGGGCTAGGGCATATATGAAGTCCATTCTGGGAGTTTGACACCAATTTTCCTTTCGTGCATCGTTTCCGTCCGGACGCAGCTTGCAGAACAGCTTGCGACCGTCATGAGCCGATGTTTCCACACTCACTCGGACGTATTCGAAACGAATGAAGAACTGTAGCAGCAATGCATGGAAAGTCCACCCGCGCAGTTTGGCCTACATTTTCCTTCCGTGCATCGTTTTGATACGCACGCAGCTTGCAGTACCCGTTGGCACCTATCGCGGAAAAATGTTTTGCACCGACCCGGATGCAACAGAAATGCATGCCGAAATGAGCTTAGGCACACATGAACGCTATTCGGGGTGTCTGCCGCAAGCTTTCTTTTCGTTCTCGTTCTGGTACGAACGTGACTTGTAGTACCATTTGTCGTGTAGGTTTCGCACCCACACGGATGAGCCCAAATGGCTTGCTAAAATGAGCCAGGCAGACATGAAGTCCGTTCTGGTTGATTGACACTCAGCTTCATCTTATGCGTCGTTTTCTTGTGAAAATCCTTGCACCATACAGTACTCGTCGCGGAGGAATGTTTCACACGACTGGTAAAGATTCAAAACGCATGCCGAAATGTGCTTGGGCATATATGAAGTTCATTCGGCATGTTTGGAACAATGTTTTGTTTTTTGCACCATTCTAGTACGCATGTAGTTCACATTACCATTAGGGACCCAATGTGCATGAATGTTTCGCTTCGAGCCGGTCGTACTCGAAATGCTTGCTGAAACGGGCTGGGTCGTCGTATATGAAGCCCATTCGGGGAGTTTGACACCGAGTTTCGTTTCGTGCATCGTTTTCATTCGGACGCAGCTTGCAGTACCCCTTGTGACCCGTCGCGGAGGGATGTTTCGCACTTACTCGGACGTATTCAAAATGAGTGCAGAACTGTGCTGAAACGCACAAGCGAACATCGTAAGTTAATTCTGGGTGTTTGGCACTCAGTTTCGTTTCGTGCATCGCTTTCGATTTTTTTCAGCTTAGGAACTCGTCGTTGTGGAATATTTCACGGCGACTCGGACGGATTCGCAATGCATGCCTAAATGAGTCACAACACATGCCGAAATGAGTGGGAGCGCATATGAATTCCACTCGATGTGTTTGGCACTCAGTTTCATCTCGTGCAACGTTTTCGAACGGGCGCCGCTTGTTGTATTCGTTTGTGCTCATCGAGGAGAAATGTTTCACAACAACTCGTACGGACTCGAAATGCATGCCGGAATGTGCTTGGGCAAATATGAAGTTAATTCGGCACGATTGGAACGGTTTCGCTTTCGTGCACCGCTTTGGTACGCGTGTAGTTTACTGTACCATTAGGGACCCATCGTGCATTAATATTTCGCATCGACTCGACGCACTCGAAATGCTTGTGGAAATGGGATAGGGCATATATGAAGTCCATTCGGGAGTTTGACACCAATTTTCCTTTCGTGCATCGTTTCCGTCCAGACGCAGCTTGCAGAACAGCTTATGCGACCCGTCAGCGAGCGATGTTTCCACACTCACTCGGACGTATTCAAACGAATGAAGAACTGTAGCAGCAATGCATGGAAAGTCCACCCGCCGCAGTTTGGCCTACATTTTCCTTCCGTGCATCGCTTTGATACGCACGCAGCTTGCAGTACCGTTGGCACCTATCGCGGAGAAATGTTTTGCACCGACCGGATGCAACAGAAATGCATGCCGAAATGAGCTTAGGCACACATGAACGCTTATTCGGGTGTCTGCCGCAAGCTTTCTTTTCGTTCTCGTTCTGGTACGAACGTGACTTGTAGTACCATTTGTCGTGTAGGTTTCGCACCCACACGGATGAGCCCAAATGGCTTGCTCAAATGAGCTAGGCAGACATGAAGTCCATTCTGGTTGATTGACACTCAGCTTCATCTTATGCGTCGTTTTCTTGTGAGAATCCTTGCACCATACAGTACTCGTCGCGGAGGAATGTTTCACACGACTGGTAAAGATTCAAAACGCATGCCGAAATGTGCTTGGGCATATATGAAGTTCATTCGGCATGTTTGGAACAATGTTTTGTTTTTTGCACCATTCTAGTACGCATGTAGTTCACATTACCATTAGGGACCCAATGTGCATGAATGTTTCGCTTCGAGCGGTCGTACTCAAATGCTTGCTGAAACGGGCTGGGTCGTCAGATATGAAGCCCATTCGGGAGTTTGACACCGAAGTTTCGCTTCGTGCATCGTTTTCATTCGGACGCAGCTTGCAGTACCCTTGTGACCCGTCATGAGGGATGTTTCGCACTCACTCGGACGTATTCAAAATGAGTGCAGAACTGTGCTGAAACGCATGTTTAACATCGTAGTTAATTCTGGGTGTTTGGCACTCAGTTTCGCTTTCGCATCGCCGATTTTTTCAGCTTAGGAACTCGTCGTTGTGGAATATTTCACGGCGACTCGGACGGATTCGCAATGCATGCCTAAATGAGTCACCACACATGCCTAAATGAGTCACAACACATGCCGAAATGAGTGGGAGCGCATATGAATTCCACTCGATGTGTTTGGCACTCAGTTTCATCTCGTGCAACGTTTTCGAACGGGCGCCGCTTGTTGTATTCGTTCGTGCTCATCGAGGAGAAATGTTTCACAACAACTCGGACGGACTCGAAATGCATGCCGGAATGTGCTTGGGCAAATATGAAGTTCATTCGGCACGATTGGAACGAAGTTTCGTTTCGTGCACCGTTTTGGTACGCGTGTAGTTTACTGTACCATTAGGGACCCATCGTGCATTAATATTTCGCATCGACTCGGACGCACTCGAAATGCTTGTGGAAATGGGATAGGGCATATATGAAGTCCATTCGGGGAGTTTGACACCAATTTTCCTTTCGTGCATCGTTTCCGTCCGGACGCAGCTTGCAGAACAGCTTGCGACCCGTCGCGGAGCGATGTTTCCACACTCACTCGGACGTATTCAAACGAATGAAGAACTGTAGCAGCAATGCATGGAAAGTCCACCAGCGCAGTTTGGCCTACAGTTTCCTTCCGTGCATCTCTCTGATACGCACGCAGCTTGCAGTACCCGTTGGCACCTATCGCGGGGAAATGTTTTACGCCGACCGGGATGCAACAGAAATGCATGCCGAAATGAGCTTCGGCACACTTGAACTCTATTCAGGGTGTCTGCCACAAGCTTTCTTTTTCGCTCTCGCTCTGGTACGAACGTGACTTGTAGTACCATTTGTCGTGTAGGTTTCGCACCCACACGGATGAGCCCAAATGGCTTGCTAAAATGAGCTAGGCAGACATGAAGTCCATTCTGGTTGATTGACACTCAGCTTCATCTTATGCGTCGTTTTCTTGTGAAAATCCTTGCACCATACAGTACTCGTCGCGGAGGAATGTTTCACACGACTGGTAAAGATTCAAAACGCATGCCGAAATGTGCTTGGGCATATATGAAGTTCATTCGGCATGTTTGGAACAATGTTTTGTTTTTTGCACCATTCTAGTACGCATGTAGTTCACATTACCATTAGGGACCCAATGTGCATGAATGTTTCGCTTCGAGCCGGTCGTACTCGAAATGCTTGCTGAAACGGGCTGGGTCGTCGTATATGAAGCCCATTCGGGGAGTTTGACACCGAGTTTCGTTTCGTGCATCGTTTTCATTCGGACGCAGCTTGCAGTACCCCTTGTGATGGCGCCGTGTGGCACTATGGGTGTCCCGATCTTTCGATGAGAATGATAACCTTCGATTTGGGTGGAGACGACTTTGACGATCCGACTACAACGTACAACGATGATGCGCCTTAGCAATCGCTAAACCAACTCCAGAGGGTTATTGACCTTGCCGTGGGCACGATCAACCTGATCACGAAGATCAATTCCTGCAAGCAATCGAAGAACAAGCAAGAACAAGGCAAAAGCAATCTAAAATTGCAAATATAGATGAAGTATTGAAAAGTTGGGGTTTCGATACAAGGAGCTTGTTAGGCGGCCGCTGAGCACGCCTAAAAGACTCAAAATAGTAGCAAAAGGCTAAACTAATCAAATAAAACCCAAAACCCTAAGTTATTTTGGGGACTACCTAGCTATATATAGGAGAAATAAGAGGCCAAAACCATGCTTGGGGCGTCCAAAACACATTCATGGCAGAATAGGACTCGTATTCCTAGTTTGTCTCGGATTTGGAAAGATGACCGAACTTGTTTTGCATATTCCCGTTGACTCGGTAGGAATTTGGAGGTGGGGCCGGATCCGTTGGAAAGAGGACGTCGAAACCTTTCAAACCAGTACTCATAGACCTCAAACACCCTTGTGGATCAAAAGTTATGGTCGTTTTAAGTTGGTGCTGTCCCGGAGGCCGAATCCGAGTTGAAGTTGTGCAATCGGAAGAATTGGCTTCATGCTTGACTTTTGGGAGTCCTTCTCCTTGGTTCCTAAGGACAATAAAATCATTACAAGGATTAAATAGCATTCCATTCAATAAATTATTTGTATGCAACCCGAGGAACGCATTCACCTGGCAATTGAATTGACGTGCGCGAGCTCGAGTAATTGGCCCTTGTATTACATTGTTGATTTCAATTGGGTTTGTAGACATGGCCGTATCCATGGTAGTGATGTCCTCATCATCCTCCCTTCTTGCATTTGAGTCGCCCTCGACTCAAGCTCATCATCTTCTCCCATGTATGGTTTCAAATCGGCAATGTTGAATGTGGACTAACCCCAAAATCTGCAGGTAATTGAAGCTTTTATGGATTATTATTATTCTTTGCCAATACTTTGAAAGGACCATCTGCTCATGCATCAACTTAGATTTTCTTAATTCCTGAATCGATCTTTTCGCAAATGCAACCAAACTAAATCCCCAGGTTCAAAAGTTACATGCTTCCTTCCCTTACTACCAGCAAGTTTATATTTAGCATTCATGCGCTCTATGTTTTCTTTAGTTGTCTCATGCATTTTCATAATCAAATCAGCACGTTGTTTAGCATCAAAATTCAATTTCTCCGAAGATGGAAGAGGTAACAAATCAATTGGAGCATGAGGTACAAATCCATATACAATCTCAAAAGGACACATCTTAGTAGTAGAATGCATAGAACGATTATAAGCAAACTCAATATGAGGCAAGCATTCTTCCCACAATTTAATGTTCTTTTCAAAACAGCCCTAAGCATGGTAGATAAAGTTCGATTAATCGACCTCAGTTTGTCCATCAGTTTGGGGATGACAAGTAGTAGAAAATAAAAGTTTAGTCCCCAATTTAGCCCACAAAGTTCTCCAAAAGTGGCTTAAAAATTTTGTGTCTCGATCTGAAACTATTGTGTTTGGCACACCATGCAAGCGAACAATTTCACGAAAGAATAAATCGGCAATGTTGGTAGCATCATCGCTTTTGTGACAAGGAATAAAGTGTGCCATCTTAGAAAATCTATCCACAACAACAAAGATACTATCCCTCCCCCTCTTTGTTCTAGGAAGTCCTAAAACAAAGTCCATAGAAATGTCTTCCCAAGGCACGCTAGGAACAGGCAGAGGCATGTATAAACCATGTGGATTAAGTCGTGACTTAGCTTTTTGACATGTAGAGCAGCGAGCGATGAAACGCTCCACGCCTCGCCTCATCTTGGGCCAAAAGAAATGGCTAGCGAGTATGTCCTCCGCCTTCTTCACACCAAAGTGTCCCATCAACCCTCCTCCATGCGCTTCCTGTAGCAATAACAAACGAACAGAACTAGCTGGAATGCATAGTTTGTTTGCTCTAAACACAAACCCATTATTGAGGACAAATTTGTTCCATGTTTTTCCCTCTTTAAAATTGAGCAACACATCTTTAAAATCATTATCATGCACATATTGCTCTTTAATCGCTTTCCAAACCAAAAATTTTGAAGTCAAGTTGTGAGAGCATGGTATATCTCCTAGACAAGGCATCAGCAATGACATTATCCTTTCCCTTTTTGTGTTTGATGACATAAGGAAATGACTCAATGAATTCAACCCACTTTGCATGTCTACGGTTCAGTTTAGCTTGACTTCTAATATGTTTTAACGATTCATGATCAGAATGTATAACAAATTCCTTGGGCCATAAATAATGTTGCCATGTTTCTAAAGTTCGAACTAGCGCATATAACTCTTTATCATACTAAGAATAGTTCAAACTAGGCCCACTCAACTTCTCACTAAAATAAGCAACAGGTTTTCCTTCTTGTAACAGAACACCACCCAAACCAATTCCACTAGCATCACATTCTAGTTCAAAAGTCTTAGAAAAGTTTGGAAGTTGGAGTAAAGGTGCATGTGTTAACTTAGCTTTCAGAACATTGAAGGCATCTTCCTGTGACTTGCCCCAAACAAAAGGCACACCCTTCTTGGTGAGTTCATTCAAAGGTGCGGCGATTGTGCTGAAGTCCTTCACAAAACGACGATAGAATCCAGCAAGTCCTAGGAAACTCCGCACCTGTGTGACCGTGTTAGAGTCGGCCAACTCTGTATCGCTTCAACCTTGGCTTGATCAACTTCAATTCCTGTGGAGTAACAACATAGCCAAGAAAAGAGACTCGATCCGTGCAAAAGGTGCACTTATCAAGGTTACCAAATAAACGTGCATCGCGTAAAGCATTAAAAACAACACGTAAATGTTCAAGATGGTCTTCTAAAGATTTGCTGTAGATCAAGATATCATCAAAGTAAACCACCACAAATTTTCCAATGAAAGCACGTAAAACCTCGTTCATCAATCGCATAAAAGTGCTAGGTGCATTAGTTAATCCAAACGGTATGACTAACCACTCATATAAACCGAACTTAGTTTTAAATGCTGTTTTCCATTCATCTCCTAACTTCATGCGAATCTGGTGGTACCCACTACGCAAATCAACTTTAGAGAACATAGTAGAGCCACTTAACTCATCAAGCATATCGTCTAACCTAGGAATAGGATGGCGATATCTAATGGTGATATTATTAATTGCTCTACAATCCACACACATACGCCATGTTCCATCTTTCTTAGGTACTAAAATGACTGGAACAGCACAAGGACTAAGAGATTCACGTACGTACCCTTTATCAAGCAATTCTTGAACTTGGCGTTGTATCTCTTTAGTCTCTTCAGGGTTGGTTCTGTATGGCGCTCGGTTGGGCAAGGATGCCCCTGGAATGAGGTCAATTTGGTGCTCAATCCCTCTAATTGGCGGCAGCCCTGAGGGGATGTCCTTTGGAAAGATGTCAGTGTATTCCTGCAAGAGGTTAGCGACGAAAGGAGGCAAAGAAAGAGACATCTCCTCTAGTGAAAACAAAGTTTGTTTGCAAACCAGAGCATAGCAAGAATAACTACTTGTATCCAACTCGATCACATCAGATTTTGTTGCAAGAAAACATGCACCTTTCAATTTAATCTCATTTTTCTTATCACCATCCGAGTTAGATTCTTTCTTTTGATTTTGTTCAAACTCCTTTGCGACAATCTGATTTTCACTATTAGTTCTCTCTCGATTTTTCTCTTTGCTAGCTCTAGCGATCTCATCTTTTACAATGGCATCAGGCGACATTGGATGTAACACAATCTTCTTTTCTTTATGCATGAAAGAGTATTGATTGGTTCTACCGTGATGTAAACAATTCTTATCATATTGCCAAGGTCTACCTAATAACATAGAGCATGCTTGCATAGGTACGACATCGCAATCAACATAATCATGATAAGAACCTAAAGCGAAATGTACTCTTACCAGGCGTGTTACCTTGAGCTTGCCGCTATTGTTGAACCATTGAATGTAGTAGGGCTGAGGGTGTGGTCTAGTGGATAGTGCTAGCTTCTCCACCATGTCCATGCTTGCTAGATTATTGCAACTCCCACCATCAATGATTATTCGAATGGATCTTTCTTTGACGACGCCTTTAGTGTAAAACAAATTGTGGCGTTGATTTGGCTCGGTACGGGCAATCTGAGCACTAAGCACACGGTGCGCAATAATACTCAAATATTGATCAGCATCAGCAGCGCCACGTGCTCTTCTTCATGTTTTGAGTTTGATCGCCGCTTTCATGTTCCGCAAGCAAAGCATATGTTTCTTCATCAAGATCACTTGCAGAATCGCACTCGCCATCTTCACGGGTTATTAGCACGCCGCTTGTTTGGACACTCCTTCATCATGTGGCCAAAACCCTTGCAGCGATGGCATTGAATATCTTTTGTGCGCCCCGTTGAGGTGACAGATGCTGACGAGCTTTTGGTAGGGGCTTGTGTGGCACTCTCGTCGGGCGTTGATCGGGTGCTGAATTTGAAGTGGAGTGCGCCATTTTGTTGTTGAAGGGGGTCGGGGTAGTGGTACGACTAGATGGGGCAGCAGGGGCGTGCGGTGCCCATGTAGTAGCTCGACCTGTAGAAAAGTTAGCTTATGCCCTCGATTGTCGACTCCTGCACTTCACGCTCAGCTTTACAAGCAAGATGGAATAAACGAGTCATCGAATTATAATCCTTATAATCTAGAATTTCCTGGATTTCTCGATTTAACCCACCTAGAAAACGAGCCATAGAAGCTTCCTCATTCTCAATTAAGCCACAACGCAACATGCCAATTTGTAATTCTTGGTAATATTCTTCCACTGAATTCTTACCTTGGTGTAGGCGCTGCAATTTATTCAATAAATCTCTTCCATAGTATGAAGGAACAAATCTGTGCCTCATTAGCAATTTTAATGCTTCCCAAGTGGTGGGTATATTATTTGGATGAGAGCGACAATGTTCTCTCCACCAAATAGACGCAAAATCAGAGAATTCACTAGTGGCAGCCCTAACTCTTCTATTCTCAGGAAAATCATGGCATGCAAATTTTTGATCAACAAGTAATTCCCAACTAAGGTAACCATCAGGATCATATTTACCTTCGAAAGGTGGCATATTGAAATTTACCTTATGGAAAATATCATCTCGTTCTCGTCCCCTGGGTCGTGGAGGATCACGTCGCATACCTTGCTGATTGAAGCGTAGCCGACGATGGTCACGATTATTGTCGTAATTGATGTTGTCTTCCTCCAAATCAGTGGTGTCGTCATATTGGTTCTCTTCGTTTTGTTCTTCTAAGTCTGCTGGATGCCTCTCCCGTGGAGCTGAAGTGTTGTTTGGATGACGCGTGGCGGATTGAAGCCCCAGATGCAGCAGCTGCAAAAGTATCAAGTCTAGCCAAAATAGTAGCAAGAGTAGTGTTAGCAATCCCTTGTGCGGCCTCGATGGATCTGAGACGGTCCTCTTGCATCGACATACGCCATTAGTGAGTCGCACATCCTCGCTAAGACCCTCGGTGGTCTCCTCGCCATCCTCTCAAAGTGAGCAATGATGCCCTTTGTTCGTGGAGAGTGGTGCAGCGATCTCGTCACCTGACATGGTTAGTAGAAGACAAGGAAACAAAAAAACACAATTAAAATGTTCCTATCAACTACTAGGAGGTGGTGGCAAGTCTCTCAACACTCAAGCCTATGACCAAAGCTCTTACAAGTTCTTACCATGTAGCAGGTGTTGCCGGCCGTTGGCGTGGTCAAAAGTTCTCCGAAGCTTGGATAAAGCGATTGCCAAGGGACCGAACAAAAGTACGGGGTTGGATGTGGAGCTTGGATAGGCAATATTTATTTCCTATGCAATCTGATAAGTCTAGTTATTGTAATGATAAGTAATGATCCAAACTAGAATTCACAAGCCCTAGTTGCCGATCTCAAGGATATAAGTGAATTTGAAGGCAACACACACGCAAAGATGATGGCACTTATGCAATCAAGGAATGAGCTATAAAATATAAGTGATGCATCAAAAGCTCTATTGCACAAGTCGAGAGACGCTAACTTATTGCTTTGAGAAAGTAAAAAGGGCACAAGATTGCTTACTAATTAATAAATTGCACAAAATTAAAAGTAACAAAAACAAATTAGGGTTTTGCTCAATGTATTGTGACAGGACACAATTTTCTTTTTCTTTTCCTTTTTTTTTTTAGCCTTTTTTTGTTTTCGGCCTTTTGGCTCTTTCTCTTTTCTCTCTTTTGGTGACTTTCGGCCAACACTAGTACGAACAAAAAGTTTTGGAATCCCTAACTTGGTGTCACAAGATAAGATGATATGATAACTGAAGATTGTGCAATGTATCAAGTAGAGCAGCCCTAAGCAATATTAACAAGCTAGTCTCAAATAGGATCAAAGTGTTCACAAAGGATGATTTGGTTCCCAAAGGTAGGTGTACTGATGTTTTTCTAGGGCAGCAAACTTGTCGCCTAGATTAATGTTGGAAGATCACCGATTTTGATTGGTTGACTATGGAAGGAATTGAAGCTTATATCCTCAGCTTTCAATAGAGTGCAAGAACACAAAAATTCGAGATCGTATGTGAAAGTTATGCTTGAAATACCAAACTGGACAGAATTGAAGAATTGAAGCTACGCGAAGGAAAGGAAAGATCAGCAACTAAAACATGGACTCTAATGGATCAAAACCTAACAAAACTCACTAAAATAACAGATTGAAACTAAAGGTTGAATTTTTGTGGAGTAGTTTTCAATTTAGGACAGAAATCAAAACTAACCTAAGGCACTGATATTCTCAACGATCAACCTGGCTCTGATACCACTTGATGTAACACTGGGTGTCCCGATCTTTCGATGAGAATGATAACCTTCGATTTGGGAGGAGACGACTTTGACGATCCGACTACAACGCATAACGACGATGCGCCTTAGCAATCGCTAAAACCAACTCCAGAGGGTTATTGACCTTGCCGTAAGCACGATCAACCTGATCACGAAGATCAATTCCTGCAAGCAATCAAGAACAAGCAAGAACAAGGCAAAAGCAATCTAAAATTGCAAATATAGATGAAGTATTGAAAAGTTGGGGTTTCGATACAAGG
Source organism: Rhipidocladum racemiflorum (assembly GCA_036346355.1). Lineage (NCBI taxonomy): Eukaryota > Viridiplantae > Streptophyta > Magnoliopsida > Poales > Poaceae > Rhipidocladum > Rhipidocladum racemiflorum. The sequence continues at coordinate 525,267 of JAYEVF010000038.1, forward strand.
AGCTTGTTAGGCGGCCGCTGAGCACGCCTAAAAGACTCAAAATAGTAGCAAAAGGCTAAACTATCAAATAACCAAAACCTGCTATTTTGGGGACTACCTAGCTATATATAGGAGAAATAAGAGGCCAAAACCATGCTTGGGGCGTCCAAAACACATTCATGGCAGAATAGGACTCGTATTCCTAGTTTGTCTCGGATTTGGAAAGATGACCTAACTTGTTTTGCATATTCCCGCTGACTCGGTAGGAATTTGGAGGTGGGGCTGATCCGCTGGAAAGAGGACGTCAAACCTTTCAAACCAGTAATCATAGACCTCAAACACCCTTGTGGATCAAAAGTTATGGTCGTTTTGTTGGTGCTGTCCCGAGGCCGAATCCGAGTTGAAGTTGTGCACCGGAAGAATTGGCTTCATGCTTGACTTTTGGGAGTCCTTCTCCTTGGTTCCTAAGGACAATAAAATCATTACAAGGATTAAATAGCATTCCATTCATTAAATTATTTGTATGCAACCCGAGGAACGCATTCACCTGGCAATTGAATTGACGCGCGCGAGCTCGGTAATTGGCCCTTGTATTACATTGTTGATTTCAATTGGGTTTGTCAGACATGAAGCTGTATCCATGGTAGTGATGTCCTCATCACCGAAGTTTCGCTTTCGTGCATCGCTTTCATTCGACGCAGCTTGCAGTACCCCTTGTGACCCGTCATGAGGGATGTTTCGCGACTCACCGGACGATTCAAAATGAGTGCAGAATTGTGCTGAAACGCATGTTTAACATCGTAGTTAATTTTGGGTGTTTGGCACTCAGTTTCGCTTTCGTGCATCGCTTTCGATTTTTTTCAGCTTAGGAACTCGCCGTTGTGGAATATTTCACGGCGACTGGACGGATTCGCAATGCATGCCTAAATGAGTCACAACACATGCCGAATGAGTGGGAGCACATATGAATTCCACTGATGTGTTTGGCACTCAGTTTCATCTCGTGCAACGCTTTCGAACGGGCGCCGCTTGTTGTATTCGTCGCGCTCATCGAGGAGAAATGTTTCACAACAACTCGACGGACTCAAATGCATGCCGGAATGTGCTTGGGCAAATATGAAGTTCATTCGGCACGATTGGAACGTAAGTTTCGCTTTCGCGGCACCGCTTTGGTACGCTGTAGTTTACTGTACCATTAGGGACCCATCGTGCATTAATATTTCGTGATCGACTCGGACGCACTCGAAATGCTTGTGGAAATGGGATAGGGCATATATGAAGTCCATTCGGGAGTTTGACACCAATTTTCCTTTTTCGTGCATCGCTTCCGTCCGACGCAGCTTGCAGAACAGCTTATTCGTCAAGGAGCCGATGTTTCCACACTCACTGGACGATTCAAACGAATGAAGAACTGTAGCAGCAATGCATGGAAAGTCCACCCGCCGCAGTTTGGCCTACATTTTCCTTCCGCTCATCGCTTTGATACGCACGCAGCTTGCAGTACCGCTGGCACCTATCGCGAGAAATGTTTTGCACCGAATTCGATGCAACAGAAATGCATGCCGAAATGAGCTTAGGCACACATGAACGCTTATTCGGGTGTCTGCCGCAGCTTTCTTTTCGCTCGCTCTGGTACGAACGTGACTTGTAGTACCATTTGTCGTGGTAGGTTTCGCGACCCACACGGATGAGCCCAAATGGCTTGCTAAAATGAGCTAGGCAGACATGAAGTCCATTCTGGTTGATTGACACTCAGCTTCATCTTATGCGCCGCTTTCTTGTGAAAATCCTTGCACCATACAGTACTCGCCATGAGGAATGTTTCACACGACTGGTAAAGATTCAAAACGCATGCCGAAATGTGCTTGGGCATATATGAAGTTCATTCGGCATGTTTGGAACAATGTTTTGTTTTTTGCACCATTCTAGTACGCATGTAGTTCACATTACCATTAGGGACCCAATGTGCATGAATGTTTCGCTTCGAGCCGGTCGTACTCGAAATGCTTGCTGAAACGGGCTAGGTCGTCGTATATGAAGCCCATTCGGGAGTTTGACACCGAAGTTTCGCTTCGTGCATCATTTTCATTCTGACGCAGCTTGCAGTACCCCTTGTGACCCATCATGAGGGATGTTTCGCACTCACTCGGACGTATTCAAAATGAGTGCAGAACTGTGCTGAAACGCACGTTTAACATCGTAGTTAATTCTGGGTGTTTGGCACTCAGTTTCGCTTCATGCATCGCTTTGATTTTTTCAGCTTAGGAACTCGTCGTTGTGGAATATTTCACGGCGACTGGACGGATTCGCAATGCATGCCTAAATGAGTCACAACACATGCCGAATGAGTGGGAGCACATATGAATTCCACTTGATGTGTTTGGCACTCAGTTTCATCTCGCAACGCTTGAACGGGCGCCGCTTGTTGTATTCGTCGCGCTCATCGAGGAGAAATGTTTCACAACAACTCGGACGGACTCAAATGCATGCCGGAATGTGCTTGGGCAAATATGAAGTTCATTCGCACGATTGGAACGGTTTCGTTGCGGCACCGCTTTTGGTACGCTGCGGTAGTTTACTGTACCATTAGGGACCCATCGCGGCATTAATATTTCGTGATCGACTCGACGCACTCAAATGCTTTTGGAAATGGGATAGGCATATATGAAGTCCATTCGGGAGTTTGACACCAATTTTCCTTTCGCGTATCAAGCTTCATCCTGGACGCAGCTTGCAGAACAGCTTGCTACGCCGCGAGCGATGTTTCCACACTCACTCGGACGTATTCAAACGAATGAAGAACTGTAGCAGCAATGCATGGAAAGTCCACCACAAGCAGTTTGGCCTACATTTTCCTTCCGCATCGCTTTTGATACGCGACGCAGCTTGCAGTACCGCTGGCACCTATCGCGAGAAATGTTTTGCACCGACCGGATGCAACAGAAATGCATGCCGAAATGAGCTTAGGCACACATGAACGCTTATTCGAGTGTCTGCCGCAGCTTTCTTTTTCGCTCGCTCTGGTACGAACGTGACTTGTAGTACCATTTGTCGTGGTAGGTTTCGCACTCCACACGGATGAGCCCAAATGGCTTGCTAAAATGAGCTAGGCAGACATGAAGTCCATTCTGGTTGATTGACACTCAGCTTCATCTTATGCGCTGCTTTCTTGTGAAAATCCTTGCACCATACAGTACTCGTCGCGAGGAATGTTTCACACGACTGGTAAAGATTCAAAACGCATGCCTAAAATGTGCTTGGGCATATATGAAGTTCATTCGGCATGTTTGGAACAATGTTTTGTTTTTTGCACCATTCTAGTACGCATGTAGTTCACATTACCATTAGGGACCCAATGTGCATGAATGTTTCGCTCGAGCCGGTCGTGACTAAATGCTTGCAGAAACGGGCTGGTCGTCAGATATGAAGCCCATTCGGGAGTTTGACACCGAAGTTTCGCTTTCGTGCATCGCTTTCATTCGAACGCAGCTTGCAGTACCCTTGTGACCCGTCATGAGGGATGTTTCGCACTCACCGGACGTATTCAAAATGAGTGCAGAATTGTGCTGAAACGCATGCTTAACATCGTAAGTTAATTCTGGGTGTTTGGCACTCAGTTTCGCTTTCGCGCATCGCTTTCGATTTTTTCAGCTTAGGAACTCGCCGTTGTGGAATATTTCACGCGACTCGGACGGATTCGCAATGCATGCCTAAATGAGTCACAACACATGCCGAATGAGTGGGAGCACATATGAATTCCACTGATGTGTTTGGCACTCAGTTTCATCTCGTGCAACGCTTTCGAACGGGCGCCGCTTGTTGTATTCGCTCGTGCTCATCGAGGAGAAATGTTTCACAACAACTCGGACGGACTCAAATGCATGCCGGAATGTGCTTGGGCAAATATGAAGTTCATTCGCAATTTACGATTGGAACGAAGTTTCGCTTCGCGGCACCGCTTTGGTACGCTGTAGTTTACTGTACCATTAGGGACCCATCGCGGCATTAATATTTCGTGATCGACTCTGACGCATCTCAAATGCTTGTGGAAATGGGATAGGGCATATATGAAGTCCATTCGGGAGTTTGACACCAATTTTCCTTTCAGACATCAGCTTCCGTCCGTGACGCAGCTTGCAGAACAGCTTATACCCGTCGCGAGCCGATTTTTCCACACTCACCTGACGTATTCAAACGAATGAAGAACTGTAGCAGCAATGCATGGAAAGTTCACCCGCGCAGTTTGGCCTACATTTTCCTTCCGTGCATCGCTTTTGATACGCACGCAGCTTGCAGTACCGCTGGCACCTATCGCTGAGAAATGTTTTGCAACCGACCGATGCAACAGAAATGCATGCCGAAATGAGCTTAGGCACACATGAACGCTTATTCGGGTGTCTGCCGCAAGCTTTCTTTTCGCTCTCGCTCTGGTACGAACGTGACTTGTAGTACCATTTGTCGTGGTAGGTTTCGTGACCCACACGGATGAGCCCAAATGGCTTGTTAAAATGAGCTAGGCAGACATGAAGTCCATTCTGGTTGATTGACACTCAGCTTCATCTTATGCGCCGCTTTCTTGTGAAAATCCTTGCACCATACAGTACTCTGTCATGAGGAATGTTTCACACGACTGGTAAAGATTCAAAACGCATGCCGAAATGTGCTTGGGCATATATGAAGTTCATTCGGCATGTTTGGAACAATGTTTTGTTTTTTGCACCATTCTAGTACGCATGTAGTTCACATTACCATTAGGGACCCAATGTGCATGAATGTTTCGCTTCGAGCCGGTCGTACTCGAAATGCTTGCTGAAATGGGCTGGGTCAGTCAGATATGAAGCCCATTCGGGAGTTTGACACCGAAGTTTCATTTCGCGGCATCAAGCTTTATTCGGACGCAGCTTGCAGTACCCTTGTGACCCGTCATGAGGGATGTTTCGCACTCACTGACGTATTCAAAATGAGTGCAGAATTGTGCTGAAACGCACGTTTAACATCGTAGTTAATTCTGGGTGTTTGGCACTCAGTTTCGCTTTCGCATCGCCGATTTTTTTCAGCTTAGGAACTCGCCGTTGTGGAATATTTCACGGCGACTCGGACGGATTCGCAATGCATGCCTAAATGAGTCACAACACATGCCAAAATGAGTGGGAGCACATATGAATTCCACTGATGTGTTTGGCACTCAGTTTCATCTCGCAACGCTTTCGAACGGGCTTACTTGTTGTATTCGCTCGTGCTCATCGAGGAGAAATGTTTCACAACAACTCGGACGGACTCAAATGCATGCCGGAATGTGCTTGGGCAAATATGAAGTTCATTCGGCACGCATTGGAACGGTTTCGCTTTCAGGCACCGCTTTTGGTACGCTGCTGTAGTTTACTGTACCATTAGGGACCCATCGCGGCATTAATATTTCTCGTGATCGACTCGGACGCACTCAAATGCTTTGTGTGGAAATGGGATAGGGCATATATGAAGTCCATTCGGGAGTTTGACACCAATTTTCCTTTCGCGGTATCAAGCTTCCGTCCGGACGCAGCTTGCAGTAACAGCTTATGCAATTCGGTCATGCGAGCGATGTTTCCACACTCACTGGACGTATTCGAAACGAATGAAGAACTGTAGCAGCAATGCATGGAAAGTCCACCCGCCAAGCAGTTTGGCCTACATTTTCCTTCCGTGCATCGCTTTGATACGCACGCAGCTTGCAGTACCCGCTGGCACCTATCGCTGAGAAATGTTTTGCAATCGACCAGATGCAACAGAAATGCATGCCAAATGAGCTTAGGCACACATGAACGCTTATTCGGGTGTCTGCCGCAGCTTTCTTTTCTTCTCGCTCTGGTACGAACATGACTTGTAGTACCATTTGTCGTGGTAGGTTTCGTGACCCACACGGATGAGCCCAAATGGCTTGCTAAAATGAGCTAGGCAGACATGAAGTCCATTCTGGTTGATTGACACTCAGTTTCATCTTATGCGCCGCTTTTCTTGTGAAAATCCTTGCACCATACAGTACTGTCGCGGAGGAATGTTTCACACGACTGGTAAAGATTCAAAACGCATGCCGAAATGTGCTTGGGCATATATGAAGTTCATTCGCCATGTTTGGAACAATGTTTTGTTTTTTGCACCATTCTAGTACGCATGTAGTTCACATTACCATTAGGGACCCAATGTGCATGAATGTTTCGCTTCGAGCCGGTCGTGACTAAATGCTTGCTGAAACGGGCTGGTCGTCAGATATGAAGCCCATTCGGGAGTTTGACACCGAAGTTTCGTTGCATCGCTTTCATTCGGACGCAGCTTGCAGTACCCTTGTGACCCGTCATGAGGGATGTTTCGCGCTCACTCGGACGTATTCAAAATGAGTGCAGAATTGTGCTGAAACGCATGTTTAACATCGTAAGTTAATTCTGGGTGTTTGTCACTCAGTTTCGCTTTCGCATCGCCGATTTTTTTCAGCTTAGGAACTCGCCGTTGTGGAATATTTCATGGCGACTCGGACGGATTCGCAATGCATGCCTAAATGAGTCACAACACATGCCGAAATGAGTGGGAGCACATATGAATTCCACTGATGTGTTTGGCACTCAGTTTCATCTCGTGCAACGCTTTCGAACGGGCGCCGCTTGTTGTATTCGTCAGGCTCATCGAGGAGAAATGTTTCACAACAACTCGGACGGACTCGAAATGCATGCCGGAATGTGCTTGGGCAAATATGAAGTTCATTCGCACGATTGGAACGGTTTCGCTTTCGGCACCGCTTTGGTAACGCATGTAGTTTACTGTACCATTAGGGACCCATCGCATTAATATTTCGCATCGACCGGACGCACTCGAAATGCTTGTGGAAATGGGATAATGCATTAATATGATGTCCATTCGGGAGTTTGACACCAATTTTCCTTTCGCGGCATCAAGCCTTCCATCCGACGCAGCTTGCAGAACAGCTTACACCGTCGTGAGAGCGATGTTTCCACACTCACTCTCAGATCAAAACGAATGAAGAACTGTAGCAGCAATGCATGGAAAGTTCCACCCGCCGCAGTTTGGCTTCACATTTTTCCTTCCGTGCATCGCTTTGATACGCGACGCAGCTTGCAGTACCCGCTGGCACCTATCGCGAGAAATGTTTTGCACCGACCGATGCAACAGAAATGCATGCCGAAATGAGCTTAGGCACACATGAACGCTTATTCGTGTCTGCCGCAGTTTTCTTTTCGCTCTCGCTCTGGCACGAACGTGACTTGTAGTACCATTTGTCGTGGTAGGTTTCGGCACCCACACGGATGAGCCCAAATGGCTTGCTAAAATGAGCTAGGCAGACATGAAGTCCATTCTGGTTGATTGACACTAGCTTCATCTTATGGCGCGCTTTCTTGTGAAAATCCTTGCACCATACAGTACTCGTCATGAGGAATGTTTCACACGACTGGTAAAGATTCAAAACGCATGCCCAAATGTGCTTGGGCATATATGAAGTTCATTCGGCATGTTTGGAACAATGTTTTGTTTTTTGCACCATTCTAGTACGCGATGTAGTTCACATTACCATTAGGGGACCCAATGTGCATGAATGTTTCGGCTTCGAGCCGGTCGTGACTGAAATGCTTGCTGAAACTGGGCTGGTCGTCAGATATGAAGCCCATTCGGGAGTTTGACACCGAAGTTTCATTTCGTGTATCGCTTTATCTCGGACGCAGCTTGCAGTACCCTTGTGACCCGTCAGCGAGGGATGTTTCGCACTCACTCGGACGATTCAAAATGAGTGCAGAATTGTGCTGAAACGCACGTTTAACATCGTAGTTAATTCTGGGTGTTTGGCACTCAGTTTCGCTTTCGCGCATCGCTTCGATTTTTTCAGCTTAGGAACTCGCCGCTGTGGAATATTTCACGGCGACTTGACGGATTCGCAATGCATGCCTAAATGAGTCACAACACATGCCGAAATGAGTGGGAGCACATATGAATTCCACTCGATGTGTTTGGCACTCAGTTTCATCTCGTAACGCTTTCAATCCAAGCGCCGCTTGTTGTATTCGTCGCGCTCATCGAGGAGAAATGTTTCACAACAACTCGGACGGACTCGAATGCATGCCGGAATGTGCTTGGGCAAATATGAAGTTCATTCGCACGATTGGAACGTAAGTTTCGCTTTCAGGCAACCGCTTTGGTACGCTGCGGTAGTTTATCGTACCATTAGGACCCATCGTGCATTAATATTTCGTGATCGACTCGACGTACTCAAAATGCTTGTGGAAATGGGATAGGGCATATATGAAGTCCATTCGGGAGTTTGACACCAATTTTCCTTTCGCGGCATCGCTTTCCACACTCACTCGGACGATTCAAAACGAATGAAGAACTGTAGCAGCAATGCATGGAAAGTCCACCCACGCCAGTTTGGCCTACATTTTCCTTCCGTGCATCGCTTTTGATACGCGACGCAGCTTGCGGTACCCGCTGGCACTCTATCGCTGAGAAATGTTTTGCAATCGACCCAGATGCAACAGAAATGCATGCCGAAATGAGCTTAGGCACACATGAACGCTTATTCGGGTGTCCGCCGCAAGCTTTCTTTTCGCTCTCGCTCTGGTACGAACGTGACTTGTAGTACCATTTGTCGTGGTAGGTTTCGCACTCCACACGGATGAGCCCAAATGGCTTGTTAAAATGAGCTAGGCAGACATGAAGTCCATTCTGGTTGATTGACACTCAGCTTCATCTTATGCGCCGCTTTCTTGTGAAAATCCTTGCACCATACAAGACTCGTCGCGAGGAATGTTTCACACGACTGGTAAAGATTCAAAACGCATGCCTAAATGTGCTTGGGCATATATGAAGTTCATCTCGCATGTTTGGAACAATGTTTTGTTTTTGCACCATTCTAGTACGCATGTAGTTCACATTACCATTAGGGACCCAATGTGCATGAATGTTTCGGCTCGAGCCGGTCGTGACTAAATGCTTGCTGAAACGGGCTGGGTCGTCAGATATGAAGCCCATTCGGGAGTTTGACACCGAAGCTTCGCTTGCGGCATCGCTTTCATTCTGACGCAGCTTGCAGTACCCCTTGTGACCCGTCATGAGGGATGTTTCGCACTCACTTGATTTATTCAAAATGAGTGCAGAACTGTGCTGAAACGCATGCTTAACATCGTAAGTTAATTCTGGGTGTTTGGCACTCAGTTTCGTTTCGTGCATCGCTTTCGATTTTTTCAGCTTAGGAACTCGTCGTTGTGGAATATTTCACGGCGACTCGGACGGATTCGCAATGCATGCCTAAATGAGTCACCACACATGCCTAAATGAGTCACAACACATGCCGAAATGAGTGGGAGCGCATATGAATTCCACTCGATGTCTTTGGCACTCTGCTCATCTCGTGCAACGCCGAACGGGCGCCGCTTGTTGTATTCGCTCGCGCTCATCGAGGAGAAATGTTTCACAACAACTCTGACGGACTCAAATGCATGCCGGAATGTGCTTGGGCAAATATGAAGTTCATTCGCACGCATTGAACGGTTTCGTTGCGGCAATCGCTTGGTACGCTGCGTAGTTTACGCACCATTAGGGACCCATCGAGCATTAATATTTCAGATCGACCGGACGCACTCGTAAATGCTTGTGGAAATGGGATAGGCATATATGAAGTCCATTCGGGAGTTTGACACCAATTTTCCTTTCGTATCAAGTTTCCGCCCCTGACGCAGCTTGCAGAACAGTCGGCACCACGCGGAGCCGGTATGTTTCCACACTCACTGACGTATTCAAACGAATGAAGAACTGTAGCAGCAATGCATGGAAAGTCCACCAGCGCCAAGAGTTTGGCCTACATTTTCCTTCCGCGGCATCGCTTTGATACGCACGCAGCTTGCAGTACCCGCTGGCACCTATCGCGGAAAAATGTTTTGCACCGCCGGATGCAACAGAAATGCATGCCGAAATGAGCTTAGGTACACATGAACGCTTATTCGGGTGTCTGCCGCAAGCTTTCTTTTTTCGCTCTCGCTCTGGCACGAACGCGACTTGTAGTACCATTTGTCGCGGTAGGTTTCGCACTCCACACGGATGAGCCCAAATGGCTTGCTAAAATGAGCCAGGCAGTACATGAAGTCCGCTCTGGTTGATTGACACTCAGCTTCATCTTATGCGCTGTTTTCTTGTGAAAATCCTTGCACCATACAGTACTGCCGCTGGAGGAATGTTTCACACGACTGGTAAAGATTCTCAGAAAACGCATGCCGAAATGTGCTTGGGCATATATGAAGTTCATTCGGCATGTTTGGAACAATGTTTTGTTTTTGCACCATTCTAGTACGCATGTAGTTCACATTACCATTAGGGACCCAATGTGCATGAATATTTCGCCGAGCCGGTCGTACTCAAATGCTTGCTGAAACGGGCTGGGTCAGTCGATATGAAGCCCATTCGGGAGTTTGACACCGAGTT